>OZ026627.1:28658964-29076464 GCA_964020975.1 Hermodice carunculata
CTCAGGCTATTATCCGACAAAGGTCCATGTTAAAAGTAAAATTGTTACTTACTTGACAGGATAGATAGGCCCTGACTACTTCGTTCATAAACATAAACTGAAACCACGAACAAGATTGTTATTCTGCTGAACTTGAAGGCAACAGCTGGATCTCAGTCATTATTTATCAATTATAAGTCTTTTTACTTGAGAAATTGTGTCAAATTGACCTTTTTGGTTGTACACATCTTGCTTGCAGAAATGGAGCACCACCAATCAATTTGTCAGGCGGGGCAGCATTTCGTTCATGCTCATTGTCTGGGAATGAGATTTGGAAAGGCCAAATGTGTTCTATCCAAGCGAAATAAATAGATGTTAAATGGTTTTGATTCCTTAAGTCAATGACATCAATGTTAATCTTATGTTCTGTGGGCTTGTAATATTTGCCTCTGCTATACATTGTCCATAAAAGCCACGTCCTAACTCTTGGTTTCAAGCTTACCAATGATCACCGCATTTTCGATCCATGGGATTACCCAACCAACCACCGTACCCCAATCTCTAGACACAATTTGAATAAACATAAACTTATGTTTGAGACTGGTTTGTCCCTGTTCTGCGCAGAGAGCAAATAGTTAAAAAAAACCCCATCCACTCTCACAAACGTCATTCCAACAATGAAACCAAAGTTAAAAATAGCAAAAACCAGACATTCATGTGTTCCCAATACATCAACATACGTCTTCATCTGCAAATTTAAAAAATAAATTTCCCTCCTCAATTAAATGAAACCACTTTTTTAATTATTTATCGCCGGATGCTCTATTTCTCCATAATTTATGGCTCTGAAGTCCCCATGACTTGCTGGTATTATATGGCTCGTATTCATGAGGGTGCTGTAGCTATGATTTTGCACATACCAGGAAACATCTAAGTGTAAAGTGTTATCTGCCTTGATTAACATCGCGTAAAATCGACGTTGAGCCCCGAATCCGTTGTTGTTCCTTCACTAAGTCTACTTAAGCAGATTACCCGCCGAAAACATCCGAAAGTTCCCTATATTGCTAACCAATCTTGCAATCTGAAGTTTAGAAACCCTGGCAATTACTGTTTGTGAAATACAGAGAATCTTTACTGCCAGTAATCATTTCAAGTTCTTCCACGTATACTTCATCATGCAATGCTAATTTATAATAATTCGAATCCTTTGTCCTTTCATGCGTGGCGTTGCTGCCTTCATTTCGACTTCACTGACTTTGCGCTTAAAACTAAAACGAAGTACCTTCGCGCGTCAAGATGTATGTACTTATACCTATAGGGATGAATGTTTTGAAAAACGTTTCATCATGATGAAAGGTATGGCCGGGTTTTCTCCAGAAAAGAGGTACAATGCTGTAATGCATTTGATTTTTCCAGTGGCCACTGTCCATTGCACAAATTCATTAAAATCTGATTCCACATGTTGAGATCTTTGTGGAGAACATGTAGAGGTCAACAGAGGTCAATAAACAGACTTACCAGCGCCCCTGGGATGACCATGACCATGTAGATATCTGCTAACCTACCAAATTATAAAGGCATAGTCATATTTATCGTAATGCATGTACACGCAAATTTACATAATATACCCATTCTGATCGAGTAGCTATCATGATATGGATTTTGATGTTGACCTAATTTACAAGAGTACATCCACAAAACTTAGTGAAAAACCGAAACAGACCGACATCTGTTCCCAAAGTAGTTCTTCTGAAAACGTGATTGAGCCAGAATATAAATTGGTAGCTTGTTACTGGATGTACATCAATACTAACCAATGTTCATCAATGCTATGAGATACAAATAAGCCAACTGCGCGTTACCATGATTATGGTATTTCCCTATTATATTATATCACTGGCAATGGTCACCTTACAATCTTGAAGATTCTTTGCCTTGTCTATTGGTTTATTGGAGCAAAAACAAATCCTCACTGACCAAATTACAATATTCCATTTGTTTACCATATGAAAGTGTCCGTCAAAGAGACATCTATGCAGAAATTAATATACCTTGACACCTCGGGGTCCTGCCCCAGAAGAAGAAGTAATGATCGAGTATTCAACTGTACAGCACACAGTGGCACAGCCGCCAGAACATAAATCAATATACCTGGACAAAACGCAATGATTATATTAAGTATGTCACCGGAACTATTCTCTAATTACCGAAACGCTAATTCTTCATTTGGTTTAATCACATTTCGATCGATAAAGTCATCAATACCCCGAAGCAAGTAGCAATTCTGATGAACTGAAATGTACAAATAATCAGGATAATTTCGATACAGAAGACAAGGAACAGCATAATCATAATAATACAAGACGTCCAAGACGTTTGAAGAAAGACTCTTAAAATTTTACACAATACTCCTATCGGAAGTATCATGTGGTGTATATTATTGGTGTACTTTTTCTTTGCTGATTATACATTCTACTTCACTCCATTGTAGAGCATCCACTTCCGGTGAACGGTAAGTCATGAATTACTGGCTGGACAACGTACGGCTGTCAGAGAGACTCTTAACATGTGTTACTATTGGTAAGATGTCCAGGTTCTTACTTCTTTGGAATTGTACGCCAAGGCCCTTTCTGTTCTCGCTTCCATACGTCTGAAAAAGAGCATTCCATTTTGGAAAATATATTGATATAAAATCCCGACACACTTCTGACACTTTACTGTTGAATCTATCGTGTGTCCAGTGAGAGAAGAGCTAAATCGTATCAGCTTTTTCAAGTGTGATATGAATGTACAGGTATGTTTTTGTAAATAAACGAGAAATAAAGGTGTCATCAGGTCTTTTTATTGACAAAAAATGTATATATATATATATATATATATATATATATATATATATATATATATATATATATATATATATATATATATATATATATATATATATATATATATATATATATATATATATATATATATATATATATATATATCCTATAAATTTGGCACGTCTACTTTAATCATTTATTCATTTACTTGAAATTTGGAATTTTGCATCTTTCAAGAGTTTCCGTTGACCCACCAAATAGAGGTATATATATATGTATGTATGTATGTATGTATGTATATATATATATATGTGTGTGTGTGTGTGTGTGTGTGTGTGTGTGTGTGTGTGTGTGTAATAGAAAAATACATACCTGTGAAAATACGGTCTCACAGGCAAAGGATAGTCCAACAGCTAGAACATTTCCAGTCACATTTATCAGCTGGAATAATGAAGGACACACTTGAAATAACGGGATCAGGATCCCAAGAATATAAAATAACAGTGGTATAGGATTGCAGTTGTTTGCTTGCAATAGTGGATTTATCTTGCACTTATTGGCTGAAATGGGCCGATTTTGGACCATCGTAATCTTCGAAAACCGATTTTATGATTCTTAAAATATTCGAGTCTCCAATCATCTCAATGTAAAAAACTGAAAATCAAATTAAAACGCATAAACGATTTCCCAGATGTGTAACTACTTGCACCGTGAACGCGCAGAGAAATAAATTCTTGCTTGGAAAATACAACTTCGTATTGATTTATCCCTAGCAGAGAAGGATGTGACCTGGGCCATTGCTAATATCTGATTGTAAGTCATGACAAAGGACGGCTTTGAATTAGAGACAAGCAAGGGGCGGAATATGCAAAATCAATAACCATTACGTCATTTAGAAATCACATTTGCAAGATAACTGGTGAATCCCTACGTATTTTGCTTAAGACGGAGAGGTTACTGTTTTTGTTATTCATTCTGGCTCTTTAAGTATTCATATCACAACCGCTATTATTATTGCGAAACATGCTGTAAGTTGTAAACACACATGTGCTGAGATATGTAACTTTTGTCCTGTTAGGTGGAAACTTGAAATGTACAAAGGCACTGTTCTCACATTTTTTCAAACTGCTAAATTATGCTAATGACGTAGTTCCGAGCACAATTCTAAAAACCGCACAGTGTGTAGGGCTAGTAAATGCGAACAACATTGAAACATTGGTCACTCACAGTGGTTGACAAAGCCACCGCTGCCAGCTCACACTTCCCTAAATGTCCAGCAAATATAAGAGTTACAGGTGCCGGCAAAAAACTGAATAAAGTGAAACCAATCTGAAGAAAGACATAAATTATTGTTTTAGCTAAATGGTGTGAAAGAAATAATATAAATTAAAGATTACGTACAGCCTGTGCTGAACAGAATGGTTGTGTAGCAGGATCAGATTGCCTTCAAATTAACTAGAAAAAATTGATTGTTTGACAGTAAATCGCCGCGTGTCACTTGAAAAGAAACACATTTAAAATGTTAAAACGGTGGTTCAATGATATTGAAATATTCCACAAAAATCATCCTGTCAGTTGAAGTTTGAATGGCTGCTTCATGTATGAAGAGGTCAAGCACTTAATTCTTCTAAGTGTGTTAAGCAAAATAAAAAATGTATAACTTTCCTTTTAAATTCATTGGACATGCCTATGGATAAGGATTGGATAGACACTTCTATTTGTAAAACTTTGAGGGATAAATTAATTAATTAATTTATTTATTTATTCGTTTTGCGAGTCAGCATGTGCGCCAAGAAAGGTAATATATTGAGCAATATCTTAGCTGAATACTGTGAATATTTCAAATTGTTATTCTTCAATATATCTTCAAAACCATACTGGATAGAAACAAAATTCTAACTGCTACTGGCAAATATATGGATATGGTGCATGTGATGAAAAATACGTGTATACAAAACTTATTGCATTTAAAATTACGTTGATTACATATATATATATATATATATATATATATATATATATATATATATATATATATATATATATATATATACATATATTTATAATCTCAGATATACCCACGATTCCTGGGTAGATTGATACACAAGATCTTGCCTTCATATGAGAGACTGTCATTCAGATTGATACACCATTTCATATTTTTTCATGGGTAGTTGATGAACATATCGCAATAGAATCTCCAACGAAGAACAACTTCATAAAGAGTCCATTTCTAAATAAGAAACGTCAATTTACAGTCTTGCTTATGTTTATCCTGAATTAAATAAAACCAATGCCCTATTTGATCTCTTAGAGGGGTCAGTGGTGGAGATATTCCACTGTATATTATACACATATAATATGGTTTCTTCGTGATGGAAGTGAGTAAGTAGGACATACTTGCAAAAATTCTGTTTTCACAAAAACATTGTGTGAACAATTGACGCTTCCCTTAAAACCTGTTTGTAATATTTATAATTATGCAATGTTGGTATTTTATTTTTGTACCATATTTTTTTGTTAGGAACATGTCCGTGTAGTTGATGAAATTTCAAAATAGATACTGGCGTGACATTAAATGTTAATTTCATGTGTTCATTGGCATACATACCAAAGGTAGCGCAAGCTTGCATATTGCAGCCAGCTCGGGCCAAAATGGTTTGGGAAACACTCTTCTCCTGAAGCGTTCACATCTTGACCGTGTCTCAGTGAGGGTGCGGAATTCCTGTTTAAGATATGCAAAGGAATGCGACACAGAAGTTGTATCTGTCGTGTCCCGCTGTTATAAACCTTGTTGATTTGGCATCGTCACCATAAAGGTAACTAACAGAGATATCACTAACACTGAATAAGAAAATGCCGGACATTTTCATAAAACTCTATATTTTTAGCATTCGCACCTGCACTGCATCGCAATAGTACTCCATGACACATTCTAATATAATTGCATTGGAAGCTACACATTGTTATACGGCTGGAACACTGTAAAAATATTTATTTATATACATAAACATTGTACTAAAAAATAAATAAATAAATAAATAAATAAATAAATAAATAAATAAATAAATAAATAAATAATAAAAATTGCAATTTGATTTATTTGTCCGCTTTCACCCTAATGGTGACGATTCACATTTATCGAGTTATTACCACGCCCAATCAAACCGAAACATCGACAGTATTGTACTAAACTGGTAGGCTAATATGCCGATTACAATTCACTGCGACTCACCAGACGAACTGTGGTCATCTGAGGTCTACGCCGTTGCCACGCTTCCTGCGGAGCCATATTGGTGTACAGCTATTTGTGTGGTACGACCGACAGGGCTTTCCTGATGATGGAACATCTGAACACTACCAGAGACAGCTACAGCGTATCCCCTGGCGACGCTGTTGCCGATAGTTGTGACATACAAAACAATCAACCACGCGAAAATACAAGTCACCCAAGTCCGCAAATTCGATGATTTAAAACGACGCCAATGGTTGTGTTCACACAAGCGGTACACATGCGGTTCGCCTTTGCACTTCAGACCTTAGACCTGGTTTGGGCATGGGTTTACTTAAATTACAATTGGCTTGCAAACTCTGTTGCGCTGCTTGCAATGTTAGTTATGTCTGTGTGCCAACACAGACATATAGTTATTCTAGGAATTCTTTCTTTCTTTCTTTCTTTACAGGCAAATTTGTCCGACATTTCATTTGAAAAGTATTATACATAGAAACTCCAAACTTGACATGATTATACTTCCATACATGAAGCCTGGACTTTTTGTAAAGAGGTTCAATGGTATTGAAAATTATGCAAATTAGGGCATTTTGGAAATTTAAATCTTGATTATCTCCAAAAATATTATAGGTACAGGTAATTAATGCAACTTGGATTAATATGTTGGTAACACTGCACATTTTTGTAATTTACATTTGACCTCTAAAGGTCAAGGTCAATGTTATTTTCACGTTTGAAATTTTCATCTAGCCATAACTTGGTCAATTTCCATCCAATTTTAACCAAGTGGGACCCAACCTGTAGGTATTGCAACACTGCATATTTTTGTAACTTACATGCAATGCCTAAAGATCAAAGGTCAAGCTCATTCAGGCCTTTTTTTAATCTAGCTATAAGAGTAATAGAACGTGAAGTACCAAAGACTTTGAAGGTTGTATAAGTCAAGATTCTGGGGCCCACTGTAGTAGAAGCTATAATAACAACTTCTGTTGGCCCCATTCGGCCCTTACTTCAAAAATAATCAGTTTAAGAAGGAAGTCCCAAAGCCAAATTGCAAGGGACGATTAATTGCTTTGTATCTGTTCCTTGGACACATGTGGACATTTTGTATTACGGATGAACATGTCAGTACACATAGGGAACGGCAATATAGATTTTTCTAGGTCGTAAATAATATTTTGATGAAAAATCCTTCAGTCTTCTCTTCCCAAACACAATTTCTGGGCAGTATATTTGATATAAAATAGTAAAAGAGAATAAATAAATTAAGTTGACAATGTTTTCAGCTGTATAGACAAAAAAGTGATAATTGATGGTTTCAATTTTGACACCGACGTTTACAGGGATGCAATTTTCACGCCAATCCTTTGTGCTGCCTCGAGTATATTTGGAGGATTTGTAGTCTTCAGCTGTATCGGATTTATTGTACACAAACAAGGAGTGAGCGTCAGAGACATCGCTAGAACAGGTGAAATATACAATTAATAATCCACCTTTTCTCCTTAAAAAATACTCTGATGTAAGTTGTTGTCTCCTTATTTTTTTTAATTAAACTTCATATTGATGGAACACATCTTACAGATCTTGTAATATACCAGTATGAAAAATAAATAAAATAAAATAAGTAAATAAATAAATAAACAAACAAACAAACAAACAAACAAACAAATAAACAAATAAATAAATAAATAAATAAATAAATAAATAAATAAATAAATAAATAAATAAATAAATAAATAAATAAATAAATAAATAAATAAATAAATAAATAAATAAATACTAGTATGCAGAAAGTTAAGCAAATGAAGGGGTGGATTAATAACTAAACACTACAAACATTTTACTAGCAAAAACTGATTTATGATTCATTATTCCAGCCTGTTGTCAATTTTCTAAGGAATATTCATTATCGAATGCCCGCACACGCCTAGACATAGAAAACCGGAGAATGTTTAAGCAAAAATATTCAATTTTACCCTATTTATACAATGATAGAATCATTGAATTATTTACCAATCTGTGGGTGCGGGTGACAAAACATACTGCATCGCCAATTTGCTCACTCAAACAGAAAAGCCTCGTTTCGTTTTCTTATAAATAGATTTTACAAAATCGAAAATTGTAAGAATGGGTATAATAAATATTTTTGCAACATATCTAAAGATATACATTTAACGCAAAGATTGACACATTTCACTATACATGCGGCCTTTCCTAGTTTAGGGGCGTAGTCAAAAGATCGATGTGCAATGAAAAAGCTCTATCACTTTCGATGGGGTGGAGGAAGGGGGGTGGGTGGAGCCATAAAAGACATTTATTTTTCCATTGCACAATATCGCTTTTTGTTTGTACAAAATAAATCCATTAAGAATGAATCAAAAGTTGCATGTGTCACTGTCTGACATTGCTGGAGGTCTTTCTGCGGTTGAAACGATTATCTCGTTTTGTATTTTCTGATATACTAGTACCCGACACACATGAGGACTAAAGACAGAAATGCATGTTTAAACTGAATATATTTTTACATTTTCTTACCATATGCAAATGGTTCAGTGTTCAAGACAGAATACTAAATCAAATGTTCATTTTTCTTTTTAATTATATATGCAAATGGTGGAGTGCTCAAGCTGAATATTCCATCAATACGTTATTTGACAGTGTTCAATACTAAATACTCTATCGAAATTATATTTGACAAGATTTGGGCGTTCTTATTGTCCATAAAAACATTGACCAAGTTTTGTGAAGCCTGAATTAATTTCAGCTGGGCTTCATTAAAAGTGCTTAACAGAGTGAACAAGCTGACCAGAGTGACTAAAATAATTTCATTCCCTGGTAAATATATTATGACAGACTACACAGATTACGTGTATATAATTAATACACAGTCATACAGAAAAAGTTCTCTGATCCTAACTTTGTGCTGAGTTTAAGATGATATTTCAGTGTAATGTCATCTTTAGTTTTTGATGGATGGGGTGTCTATCCCAAAACTAATCTACTTACGTTTTTCCCCCCATTGAACTATTGATGGCAACCCTCAATATGAAGTTTCGTAACTCTGCTGTGCCATATCTCATAAACTATCTGTATGGATTAAAATTTGACAGGTTATACTTCTTTTCAGGTCCTGGTCTGGCATTTGTTGCTTATCCAGTGGCACTCGGACTGCTGCCTATTGCCCAGCTCTGGTCAGTGCTGTTTTACCTAATGATGCTATCTCTTGGCATCGATAGCAAAGTGAGTGGTATGTTATGTTCATTCTGAGATTTGGTCAAAGTGGTTACAATGAGGTATGTAATCTTAATTTAGGAAGATGCCATTTATCATGGATTTTAAGAGAAGTGTCAAAACTGAGATGCAAGGCACAGCATTCTGATGGCCACAAGATGACTAGTGCTTTTATTACTTCTTTTGGAAGGATGTGGCAGTCCTGAAAATGGTCATTTTGTTTGTTTGAATGCTGCACGCATCAGCCGGTATGACCATCACTTTTGATAAATTTTGAATTTTAAAATCATGTTTGAATTCACGGACGCGTGACCAATACCCAAAAAATTCACTCATACAGGACCCATTTGTGATGTATTCTTAACCTACTTACGCGCAGTCCTTTATCGTTTCCACATTAATTTTCTTTCAGTTTGTTATAGCAGAGAACGTCATCGCCAGCTTGTGCGACATTTCTCTGCAGTTGTCAGCTCATAAAGTATGCAGCACCATTGGATTTGGATTCCTTTGTTTCCTGTTAGGAATTCCATACGTAACCCAGGTAACAATTTCTTTATTACTGGGTTTGACTGACGTGGTATTCCTATGCTCTAAATGATGGACAGAAGCATAAAAAATAGTACGTCTCATCTGTTATGCTTTTTATTTTGTACTTGTAACTATATTGCCTCCGAAAATGGCAAAATACAAGCTGGGTGGTAATTTTGTTTGTATCAGCATAGTAAGGCTTGTTGTTTCATGGTTGTGTGCAGACTACTTTCAAGCTCCAGGAACGTCAAAGGTCACAAGCCACCACATGTGTGCTGTACTCAATATCTACATGACATATTTAACTGATTTAGGTGATTTCTCTCTATTTAGGCATATTTTGTAATTCTGGCAAATTCTGCATAATGTATGCATATTGCTATTATAATGTTTTGTTTAAAATCACGCTTTGCCATTTTTAGAACAAATCTGGAAGAAGTGAGCGATGCAGGAGTGATATATTATTTGGGCGCAACTTCAAGTGATGGCGACATGATCAATCTTTCCAATAAAGCACTGGGCAAAGATTCACAGCCCATAAAGACTGAAAAAATACCATGCAGCCTATGTTACAGAAAATACATAGTTTTTCAACAATGAGTTGCCAACAATGATGAGGCACCCTCTGATGGCAGCAACTGCACCAGTCGACTACAGCGACATAAAATTATGAGCCGGATACATTTTTAACATCATATCCCTAATTAGATTTCGGTTACTCGATGGTTTCTAGTCCTGAGTTAGCAACAAGCAAGAAAGTTTTTGAAACTAGAAGGCGAGAGTTAAAGTAAATGGGCAAAGGCAAAACACCTTTTAGGATTGAGCTCTTATGACTGAAAACGAGAGGGAGAAACTATCAGACGTCGTTTAGCTGGGAATGGGTGATCTTAACACACTGTTGCATACCGTATGCTGTTATAAAACAAACATATTTGGTTTGCAGAAGTCTCACATAAAAAGGCAACTACGCAGAGTGGGAGCATAAGCATTGTAACTGATGAGAATGGGACAAAAACTGCCAGGAAATATCACCACCTGCAACCGTTTCAACAGAGATTTTTTAAAGTATTCAAAATCCAAAATGCTGCCCCATCTGCGCGTCCACTTGTATTCTTATAAGCAAGTAGTAGCGATGATTGGTCTTCATGCTGCGTTCTATTTATCAATCAATGCCAACGTCCTCATGAAAATTCTTGATTCAAGCGTCATGACAGAGGTCCTGACTGCATCAATCACTTTACATCTGGGAAGGCAAAAGCTGTAGGTCCTAAAACTAACCGTTGTGTGAGGTGAATAATCTGTAGTCAGTATAAGAGGCATATTCATGTCAATGCACTATCTTGCAACCTGCTGACAACCCTATATGTGGATCCAACAGGACATACATGGCTCCAAGTATGATTGCGCAATCGGGCAGACTCAAAAACGTCCAATCAGTCACATCTATGCCAGCCACAGCAAGTCTAAATCAACAGCACAACACATGTAGTATTTTGCAGGGATTGCTACAAATCTGAGTTCCTTTGCTCGACAGGCTATCAACTCCAATGCTGCATACCTTCAAATCCTTGACCTTGTTCCCTTACCAACACAACCTCCAACATATACAGTCCCTGCCCTTAAGCTTGAGGCAGCAAGTGTGCCAATAGTCACTCGACCGGTTTACTTGTTCAGATTCGTATGCCATTACCGTTCGAAAGAGTGCAAAATAATTACATTGTAAATCAATCAAATATTGTTTTTTTTTTATATTTACCGTGATTCCAAGGGTCCGTTCTGCCTTCATGTAGTACGCTTTACCTCCACCCACTCTTCAGGATTAGATAATATGGCAGAGACGCAGGTGATATGATTCCCTTGGAGCGACGACTTGGGTAGTTTTCACATTTTATCCAGTAATTATTGCTGTATTAGCCACATTGACATGAAAAAATACAAAGTGGGAGATAACCATATTCATATCCTCCTTGTAAAAATCCATATCCAACCAGCAAATTTTTTGGACTACTTTCAACCCTTTATTTGCAATGGTCTTTCTATATTTGGAAAGATCACCCAGTTCAAAGGTCAAGGTCACAGCCACACATCAAACGGATCCCAATGTTGAAAATGGAAGAAACGTTGAGGCAGTATTTACCAAATATTTGGGACGCTTTCGCCACAGGTAATTATTTTTCCCATTTTCGAATGAAATTGTAAATTGAAAATTTCACATTTGCAAATTTATCATAATGTTTATGGTAAAAATTCATTCTAAAAAGCGTTTAATTTTCACCTGGTGTTTACCATTGGATTGTACTTGCGATGCCTATGGTTTGCCTGAGGCCACAATTGACGACATAGCATGGGAAATGCTCAGCAGACAAAGGACATGAACTAGGAAACAAATGCCTTTTCCTCGGTTACACTGGCCTGGACACAGGTAAGCAAAGCGATTTTATCAGCACAGGCCACAGGCAGTGTCCCCTGGTGACTGAGGCAGATGAAATTCCACCTGCTCGTCCGGGAGTCCTCCAATGTATCCAGCCTATCTGTGAAATTACTAATATGCCACAACAAGAGTGCCCTGGCCAAATCAAAGAATACATAAACTCGAAGCGTAATAAAAACACACGAAAAAACCTGAACCGAGCATGCATGAGTATCCTGGAACAATGACTTTTATGAGAAGATCACTAAATACACAAGCCATGTCATCATGGTTCTCCCTGAGGCCCTGCAAGGCCTGGCTTATTTTACAAAGAAATGTACTGAATCGATAGAACCAGTTCCACAAAATTGGTCATAGAAACCAAATTTATGATTCATTTTGATAATAATGAAAAGAAAATTCTTCAGTAAAGGTCTATTGCCTCACTTACCTAGATTTTGAAGTGCGTGATCAAATGAGTGATACATTTTTATTCAAATCGGGCAGAATTTGAAGGACCTCCTGCCATTCATCATGTTCGCTGAAGCTTAGCTCGTACATACAGTATTGGGCACAAAGGTTGCGAACTGGCAGGTGGTGCGACCATGCGGACAAACCTGCAACTTGCCTTAAATTCCCCTGACATCTATAGATTGCCATGTGTCAAGCGTTTTTTTTTTACGGAATTAAAACAAACCTGGCGACACTTACGAGCCAGAAAGTCTTGCGTCCTTTTATAGAGCAATTAGTAGAAAATTAGAAGAAATTGCCTTTCTCTATTCATTGTTGAAACGTGCGAAGTTCAAGACCAATAAGAAAGTCCTTGAAACTTGAGTGTAAAGAGCTTAAATAACTAGGGCTTGGCAACAAACCTGAAAAAGCCGAGTTTGACCTACGAAAATGAGGAGATCTGGGGCCCGACTCGGCTACTTGCTGATTGGACAATCAGGCCAACAATGGAATGCATAATTACTTACGGTCCGGGAAAGTTCGGTAAAACTCGGTATGAACAGGTCTATTATCGTGCATCTGTCAAACCTGGCGATTTGTCTACAGTTTAGTGTGGTTTGCATAAAATTATAGTTATAGTTGTATAAATTGCCGTTTCTCTTGTGCCAAACGGTTGCATGTGTGACGATTCTCATAAATTGCGGTAAAATGAAGCTGAACAATTTGAATGGCATCATCATGTCACTCTTGGACACTTTGCTGCCAATACAATTACAAATGTTTATCACGCGCATAAAATAGTGCTGATAAATTTTGTGTATTGGGAGTAATAAAATGAGCATGCTATTGCCATTTGTGATTTTGTCTTTGATTCATCAGTTATTCACTGAATACAGCTTTAATTACTGCATAAAAGAAAAACCTCCCAGCGAATACTGGTGCCAAGAAATGTCATTCTCATCCGTATTCCCTCTGGTTCACCTCGTAGACTCGTAGAATACGACCCGCCTGACCTCGACTTTTCCTAGCAGCAGATTTCCCTGCTCGGTTAGTTTTACTATTTTATCCTGCAAATCACCATTGCATTGTGTATTGGAAAAAAAGTCTCATAAAGCATCTTAAAAGATATATTCTTTTCTATTTGGCCGACAACAGTATATATCAATTTTACGTGAACTAAAAAGGTCTCCGTCGGGCTTCATTTGTTTTACCAGCAATCAAGTTTTGCTAAGAGGTTGCAGGTAGTCGTCGGGTGTAAATTAAATGGGTAAACTCCAATTTAAACGAACGGTTGTGTAAAAGTTCTATTCATGTCCATGTCCTATTGAGTATCGTGATAGATGCCCAGCATGTGAATCCAACACAACAAATTCCGATCGTAAAGTCATTGTGTTTCTGTAGCTGGATGGACGATTCTGTGGAAAAATACCTTTTAGTGTGCACCGAAAAATATTATTATGTACCGTCATTTTCCTTTCTAAAATTCGTTTTCCATGATTCCGTGGCCGAAAAACCTGCAACGTGAACAAATTACTGATTTTTCCTGCCTTTACAACCGTACATATTCACGTGATTGTCCTGTCGCCGTTCAAGCGCTCCAGATGTTCCAAACCACCACCCTCTTCGCCCACCCTAGGTCACCGGGTCGCTCTTTTTGTGCCCAGGTAACAAGGTCTCTTTATGTGCCAAGTTTTGGACTGAGTCAACAGCTTTCCTCGGTGCACATTCGGCGCATTGCGCCCAATGTGCGCGTGGAGAAAATTTAGTCGTCCTGGGATATTCTCTCTGGAACTATAGGCATGCTGGTACTTAAATGGAAGGTCTTTACACGGGGAATACGAATATGGGATCCCAATTATAATTCAAACTAATGTGACTTTACTATATCGACTTAAGTCGTTATTGGCACTGAAAAATGTAAGAACTTGCTTTGTTCATGAGTGCGAGCATGGAATGACGGGAGTCATCAGCTTTGTACGGCGCACCCCGGTTGCGTCGAGGGAAGCTGTTGACGTTTGGCGTTATTCTGGTCAGTCTTTCCTCATATTTCCATTGAAAATATTTTGGAAAACTGAGATACATACCTCATTCCACCCTGATGATGCTTTTTCCCCTCGAATATCTAAATGTCGTCTGCCAATTGTATTTGTATTTGTGTCTGTTTGCCCAGAGCCACTTCCTAGTAGCCATTATCTTATTCTGCAGTCCGAACTCTTTACTCTCCATAAGCTCATTTGTCCCTGTCTATATAAATACATATGGAAGTACTATTGTCCATAGTGCACGTGTTCCTCTGTAAGATTTTGACATCGGCTGTATTAGCCCAAATAAATTAAAGGGTCTTCAGCATCTAACTACTCAGAACATGTTTCGGAACCTATACCCATACATGAGTAGCGGATCCCTGTTTAGCTAAATCTTCAGCAAAGACAACCCACATTATAATGAATAAATATGAACGTGGCAAATGGTGAATTAGCTGAACACGTAAAGATTTGCTTATAAATGTAGAGCTTCATTATGAAAGAATAATACCTTTCAAACAAACCATAATTACTAAATTTGTATAGTACGGGTTCAGATAAGAACAATTTGACTTACCCCTCAACCAGTATATACCCTTTCTAGCTGAATAGCTTATTCTAGTTAAACCACCTGCCAGTGTATGACTGAAGTAGAAACAAACTGTGGCTTTTTATTCAGTCCCAGTGATTGTAAAATTAAAAGTTGCACCTAGACCACCTGTACAAAGCAAGGGAAATCCTAACAAGGACTGCAGCAATGAACATTCTGCACCCGAAATGTAAAATAAACTCCATGATGACACCTACTCCTCACTTTGAAGTCTCCAAACAATTAAGCCCTTTTTCACTGCCAACCTTGAGTCAATGTTTCAACGTAATGTGTCAGATTTGTGACATTTGAGAAAATACTGTTAATTTTGAGTAATTGACTAATATTGAGTAAATGTGCATCTAGGCATTTCAGAAAAGAATGAAAGTCTTCAGTATTTATGCCAAAAACACGTTATCATTTCCCCAAACAATTTTTCTTAACACGAGCTTAAGTACAATTAGGCAAACTTGTAACTGTCGTCGGCCGCTGCTTGCAACCGATAGTCCCAGGGGGATTTAACCTTACAGAAAACATGTAAGCCGAAAATGTCTGAAAAATGAATATTAAAACAGAATGATGCCAAAAGATAAAATTAAGTAGCAAAACAGACAAGTCTAAAAACTCGAAAAGTTTTGTAGCCAAACGTTCTAATAATATTTGGATTTTAACAGCAAAATTATAGGTCAAGTCAGAAAAAAATGAAAGACAATTGTATCTAAGTCAACAGAATGCAATAGAAATATAATGTTTTTTAACCAGATATCAAGTATAGTTAGGCAAGCTTGTAACTGTCGTAGGCCGCTGCTTGCTACCGATAGCCCCTTATCAAAGCCAAACTTTCTAACCATCTCCGGGTATTTACAGCAAAATTTGTAGAAACATTTGATCAAAAGTACATCTTTGAATCCTCTTGAGTCAAGTTTATTGTAAATGAATTTAGTTCTAGATGCAAAGTCCTTAAATTTAGAACAACTACGACCAAACCTCAAAATCTGTGAAAAGAAAGTATTATATCAATAGTTTCCGAAATATTACTGTCTGGGAACGGATAGCTAACTACTTCAAAGTTAAACTCATCTATTTTGTGATAGAATTTAATACAAAACCTGTCATTACTGACTTGGGTATCTAAGTCCAGAAACTAATCTCTGAAACCATCTGAATTGTTACTTTCCAAAGGGATATCATTTGGGTAATTTTTTTTAGTAATTTCACTGAAATTTTGCACATTTACACAAGCAATGTCATCAATAAATCTTGCGTTATTTGATAATTTTGTAACAATCAATTTATTCACATACTTGAATTCAAGCCAGGTTAAATATAATTCTGCCAGTAACGGGGCGCAGATGCTACCCATTGGAATGACTTTTATTTGTTGAAAAACCAATGGTCCTCATTGAACAAAAGCATTATCCAAAAGAAATTTTATAGCATCTATCAAAGTTTCAACACTGAGATTTAACGTTAATTTTTTGAATATTTATTGTATGATCAATATGCTTTCTTTGTATATGAATTAATAGTTATGTATGGTTTACCATTATGTTTAAACGTTTTGCTCATTGATTCTGAAACACTTCATCCATGGGTTGATTTGTGTGCAGTGTAGAAAAATCAAAACATTTGATATTTGTGGCTTTGGCATCTTTGATTTTAGATACAAACTCAGAAGAATTACTAATACTCCGAAAACAATTTATTTCACAGTGTCTAGAAATTGCATTACAGTATTTAAGGAAATAATTCCTAATTCCAGTCAAACACAAAGTTACTTATTTTGATAATTGTTTTCTTGTACATTTTGAAGAACCAGCTATGAATCTAGATTTGAAAGGGTTTTTATGTAATTTGGGTATCCAGAACAAAAGTGGAATAGAGGAGTCCTCTTCAGAAATTTTGATATTAAATTCCTTTTCATCTCATCTTTATGCGTATCTGTCAAATTATCAATGGATTCTTTGCATCATTTATACACGTCATTCCTTCTTATGTCTGATATATTGTTTATACCTAATTCATTTTTCAAAACATCCAGATAATATATTTTACTAATTTAGGAATTGTTTTTCAAAATTTTGGATAAAATTTGCACGAACGATCATTCCAAATTATATGCCTATGGTCAACAGCTTTCCTTGGCGCGCTCTGGGCGCAATTGCGCCCATAGCGCCAAGGAAAGCTGTTGTCTAATTCTTCTAGCAGGGTGGAATGAGTTAAGGACAGGTAAGACACCAAAAATAAATCCCACTTTAGTCAATCCTAGCTCAAACTGTATTTGCGTTAGGATAACATATCATATATGTGTGTAATCGTCATACTCCAAAGAATTTATATGGCCCGTATTTGGGTGTCTGTGATGTTAATTGTTGAATAAACAATTGAAAGTTGACCGCAAAGCATCCACCCCATAAATGTCGATATAAGTCACTAATTATTTGTGATCAAATCATAATTACACTTGAATCTTAATCCTGACATATCTGCAACAAAAAACGATCCTACGATTTTTTATGTTTGGTTTCGTTTTTCTATTATCCATCCTCAAAGTTTGACGTTTCAATTTTCCCTTTGATTTTCAGGATGTTCATTTTCTTCATTTCATAGAAAAAGAACAAATCAAAATTTAGAAAATCGCTGAATTGTTTTTGCAGTTCAGACATTACAAAATCAAAAGCCGTTAACCGGATTAAATTTCGCCCAGCCGTTTTTTTGGAATAACCATTCTTAGGTGGGGTTCTCGTCCTATAATCCTTTCTGAGAAAACAGGCTTCAAAGGCCTTTTGATGTTGATCATTTGCCTCTGAAACAATACCATTTGCTCAAGTTGAGCTGATATTTGTACAAAACGTAGAAAACATCGTCCCTTAACATTTGGGGAGGTTGTCAATCAATTTTTGGCCAATCACATGAATAAAAGAGCCTTTGAAGTACAGAAAGCATTATTCAGCGATCTGTCAAACGGCGACAGCAACAGTCTGGTTTCAAAGCATGACGTCATGGAGGGGGCCCTTCGGGCCCCGTGACCACAAGCCTGGCAACGAAAGTTGTGTTGCCTTGCTTCGGTGGGCGGCCTTCGGCCGCTCGTGGTCTGTACACGGATGGCGGATTTGGTCTTCCGCCCCCTACCTCTTCATCCTGTTTTTAGGGATAGTATTTCATTGTATTTACTCCTATCTGTATACTTTATGTAGTTAGCTTGTTAGACTTGTCTGTACACTTTACTTATTTAGCTTGTCATTATTTTGTAGTTATTTTGTCAATGAGTTTCATTTCTCTTTCCAATCTGAGTTTTGTAACGTTATTTTGTGTTTTCTCTGTTGTTCACGTTTATGCTTATTTCGATGTGTTTATTTGTACTTTTATTTCCTCATCCCTGGGTTTCGATAAAATATTATCATGTACGTGGGTATTGTTGATAAAAGTGTCAGTTTCTTTCCCCGCCTGTCTTTGGTGTG
The DNA here is from genome assembly GCA_964020975.1 of Hermodice carunculata. Lineage (NCBI taxonomy): Eukaryota > Metazoa > Annelida > Polychaeta > Eunicida > Amphinomidae > Hermodice > Hermodice carunculata. The sequence continues at coordinate 28,677,694 of OZ026627.1, forward strand.
CAGGACCACTGGGGTAACCCATCACGGCACGGCCTTTGAAGGGACATCGTCAGACGATTGCCGCTCCTCTTGCACATGTAAAGTCTCCCTTCGTTAGAACACAAAACAAGCAAGATGACAATAAACTAAACGCCTAAGGCTATGATATGTTAGCATGTTTGCATCTTTTCCCTGCCCACAAACATACTTTCGGTATGTCGCCTTTTTTCGCATTGCCGCCATGATACCACTCCCCTTCTGCCATGGGCCGTTGCTACCTGCAGCCACGTGACAGGCTGTTAAGTATGATTGACGGGTGGCATTTTTCCGTTTGGCGGCTGAAAACCAAAATAATGAAACATGGACGTTCGGATGTGCACATGCTTGTGTGGTTTTTGACGTGCTTCTCATATTTCTACTGTAGTTAAAAGCTTGAAATTTTGACGACTAATAGAAAGGACATTCATCTTGTAAAAACCCTTAAAATCTCAAAATCGGCCATGCAAAGGTTTTTGGTGTCTTACCAGTCCTTAATAAAATTGGTGAACATACCACCTCTGAAATACCAGTGCTGATAACAGGTTTGACCGAGAAAATTTCAAATCTACTTGTGCTAACATTGTATGGATACCAAGCCATGATCACCACAACCCCCCCCCCCCCCCCCCCCACATAATCGAGGATAAAATTCTTTAAAATATGTTCACCACTTTGGCAGGGAGGTTTCTACTTGCTGACATTTATGGACTGGTATTTTTGGCTGTATATCCCGTTCCTGATTGTCTTAATCCAGAGCATTGCAGTTGGCTGGGTGTATGGTACGTTCCGGGTATGGGCGGGTTGCTTGTACAGCACACCACCAAATACTTTGTTCTCGAATGAATTGTGAATGGCGGTAAATGTCAAGCAGTGAGTGTCGCATACATGCATTTTGTTTAGCACCTGAAAGTCTACTGCCGAAGGCATTCCTGCGCCAGTCCCTTACAATGACGTCACTGTGTTCACTTTAACTCTTTCAGTCCCGCATTTTGGACTGAGTCAACAGCTTTCCTCTGCGCGCTTTGGGCGCAATATTCCCAAAATGCGCCGACGAAAGCTGTTGGCCTGCACTCTTACATTCCATGTAACTACGGGCATGCTTGTACTTGAATGTGAGGTCTTTTGACAAGGAACATGCATTCAACATTCTGATTATAATTAAGGGCAGTTCGTTTTAAGTACTTCGACTATAGTCGGAGTTGAAATTAAAAGAGTTAATTCAGATAAAAAGTTTTCATGAGCATTAAAGGTTGATGCTCTAAGCTTTATCAACATGAAAAATGTAGATATAAGACATTTTTTAAAAGTTTGGGGATACATGTACAATTCGGGCTTGTTTCTAAATCATGTTATAAAATAGAAAGCAGAAAGACTAGGACCACATTACTATAATGAGCTGCGTTATGCAAATGAACAGTGAGACCAATGATGATTAATATGTATGTATGTCCTCACGTACTTACGTATGTATGTAAGAATATATATATTTCAGCTAGGCGACTGGTGCCAAAGGTTGCAGGTTCGAGTCCCACTCGTTCCGAACAAAAAATACCTATTTTCGGCATTTCCTTAATGCTGGTGGATTTAAGTCCCCGATTCTGGAAATAAATGCTGACTCAGTAAATATACTGCATTACCGTGTTGATATGGCACTCGCACATAACTACCGCCATTAACCATTCTTTTTAGGAATGGGGATTTGGGTCGAGTGGATATGTGCGTTTCCCATTTCAGCTAGGCGACTGGTGCCAAAGGTTGCAGGTTCGAGTCCCACTCGTTCCGAACAAAAATATCTATTTTCGGCATTTCCTTAATGCTGGTGGATTTAAGTCCTCGATTCTGGAAATAAATGCCGACTCAGTAAACATACTGCATTACCTAGTTGATATGGCACTCGCACATAAATACCTCCATTGAACCATTCTTTTTAGGAATGGGGATTTGGGTCGAGTGGATATGTGCGTTTCCCATTTCAGCTAGGCGACTGGTGTCAAAGGTTGCAGGTTCGAGTCCAACTCGTTCCGAACAATATATATATATATATATATATATATATATATATATATATATATATATATATATATATATATATATATATATATATACACGTAACTGTGTGTGTATTTAGATAATTTATGTATACAATGAGTGAGTCCTGTGGACAGCACAGAAGGAAAACTAAATTTCACACATCTAAACATTCTTGAAACACTTATCTGAATTACAGAGAAGGAAAAGTATGTTACTTATGTAAACTGATCGTTTCAATGCATAAAAATTTTAAAACACTTACTTATTGCTGCTTTTACTTTCACATAGGTGCATCACGAGTTTCCCACAATGTCGAGATTATGACAGGAAAGCCTATAGGCTGCCTGTGGACAATATGCTGGCGTTTTCTTATTTCTATCACAATATTGGTAAAGTATACTAAGGAATGTACAATGGAATGGGCGTATTCAGACCACCTGTAGTTTTATATATATATATATATATATATATATATATATATATATATATATATATATATATATATATATATATATTTATTTATATTTATATATATATATATATATATACATATATGGCCTTTATATGGAGGTGGTATTCTACAACTTGTATATATATATTTTATTGAGAAGAAAAAGCATGGTTACTCCTGGACTGGTTGTATTTCTGAGGTGGTATCAATACTCAGGTGGTCTTAAAGCGGGCTCCTTTTGTAACAATTTCCCTTTTTTTTATCCCAGGTGGGACTTATTAGAACACCGAGACTTAAAGTTTAGTATCATATTTATTACAGAGGTCGCAGCAAAGTTGACACATGACTGTCCAGAAACAAGCCCAGCCACAAATCTGCCAAACCAAGTTGAGTCGTAAAGCTTAAAGCAAATATCAATTGGCAGAACAGCAATAAACTACAGTAGAAACTCCAATTAAGACCATGCTCATAGAGATACCGTTTCTATATTAAGACCACCAACTTACAGTCACATTTTTGTTCATCCTCATTTTAATTGTATCCCAAATTAAGACCACTCCCCTATAAAGACCACATTTCCCCAGTCCCGTAGGTAGGCTTAATAGGGAGATTCCACTGTACTCTGATCGAAATATCAGCACGATATTGAATAATAAAAGAGAGGATCAAAGGAAGAATGTCTTTGTTACTCAGTCCTCGTAAAAGTTTGTGTCTCAGAGTCATTGGATGATGGTCATTAAATTACGTTACTCAATCTTTGAAGGTATATTTTTGTAAAAACTTATGAAGTATGCATTATTAAATCAGTTGAATCTATAATTTAATGTTTGTTCCAGGGCTATATATTCACGATAAACTTGAGATATATGTAGAAAGTGTTGAAAAATATAGTCCGCCAATATCGTCCACTAACAGTCATCTTGTTATTGCATACACTGCACGCAAACAGCATATACTTGACACCACGGTAAATATACCAGACAAAATGGATAATGTGCACAATTCAAACCTTTGGTATACACACAGAATAACAATCAAACAAAAGAGGCCTTTATCACTTGATATTTGATTGTGTTTTATACTCTATAATTTTTTTGCCCGACCCTCTGTTACTCTCTCATATTTCTATTCCTGGTCAGAGACCGGAAAGGCATATTCGAGAAAATTTATATCATAGAGCAATACTCACAAACAGTGAAAACATTAGCATGGTGATTAGCATGTAAAATGTACAGTGCAACTTTGCATGGTCAACGTGTACACCGTGATTTTAACCCACCCCTTTATTTATCACATTCATTACATGCTTTTGGTTGTGAGACAGGAAACTTGTGTCCTGTCACAAGCCCACCAACAATTAAAAGTATGATGCTGGCTATTATGTAACATATACTTTGCTGCTTTAAATGGCCAATCGTTTGCTATGTATCATGCTCACTGATTTGGGATACAACGTTGCACTTTTCATCAAAGGAGGTATGAAGGGAAAACCGAGAGGAATCCAGTTGGCTAAAAGTCAAAATCAAAATTTTGAAGTGAAATACTTTAAATTATGCGCCGTTGATTTCAATTGAAGACAATGTAGTCCAGGACACAGTAAATGCAAATGCAGAAATGCAACATTTTCTCCTACTTAAATTGTTGCCGGGATATTTTTGCGTCACAATACCGTTTCATGAACTTGCCACCATATGTACGTAACATTTTGTGGTTCATTATGACAGGAAGTATTCAATATTGCTTTTTTTTGAAAACGCAAAATGAAGTACTACACTAATTTCTTTTTTCCTAGAAATGAATAACTTCTTTAGTTCATAAATACAGCCAATTCTTAGAAAGTTATTCCACACCTGACCATCTATTTGCATCTACAATGATCATTTCAGATTTTGATTGGCTTCAATATCTACACTTTGTCTCCTGCAAATTATGGCAACTATAAATACCCGACTAGCGTGATTGCAATGGGGCACTGTCTGTCCACTTTACCTTTTCTCGTCATTCCTGGGGTAATGGCATATCTGATAGCAAAGCAGCCTGGATCTCTAAGATGTGTAAGTTATGAATATCTAATTTGGATACTCTGTACGTTATGCATATTGAATTGATATATCATGTACATTATATATATTGAATCTGCATCCTTTGTAAGTGTTGCCTTTTTATGCATAGTTATGCATAATAGATCTCTTTTCCCTGTGATTTTTGAATGCTGCTGGGTGAAAAAATGTCCCACAAACCTTGTTCAAAATTATGTACATCTTATGTGGATGTGTGTGCGGAGTTTGTCAAATTGATTATACCGTTGCATTTCACATCTCTTTCGGCAAGAAATGCTGCTCCTTAAAAGGAGTTTTTTGTTGTTGTTGTTGTTGTCGTTGTTGTTGCTGTTGTTGTCGTTGTTGGTGTTGTTGGGATCGAGGCTGCATGCATCAATTGCGGGTAAGACCGCCACGCTTCTGTCAGCAAGCTTGGATCCGCCTTTGCATGCTTTGCTTGTCAGCTTGGTGATCTCAGCCTCGGGATTTGATTCCACTGGTCTGTGAGCCTCTGTGCCAGCCAGTAAAGGATGGCCGCGAGTTCTCCATGCTCATCCCTGATTCGACGGCCAAGTACATCTCACAAGTGCTCAATGGGGGGACAGGTCAGGAAAATGGGCTGGCCATGGCAACTATGGTGTATTGTGTTGCTGTAGATAATGCATGCTGACTCGGGCAGTGTGTGGTAAATGAAAAAAACTTAAAATATCTTTTAATATGAAAACGGGAATCAAAATCCCCACAATACTATGTATGCTACATATATCTACTGAACATTGCGGTCAAAATTTGACCACATTGAATCGAATGATTGTTTTAAAATATGAAGAATTTTTTGTGTCCGGTTTGTGTTCCGGCTACATCTGACGTCACCGATTGAGGCTGTTACTTTCATCGAAGCGCACCATTCCTGCATTAGCAGATTTCACAATTACAAATAGTCTTAATTTGACTAAGTCTGTTCATTTAATGTTCGTAATCTGTTGAAAAATGTAATTTTTCAAATACATATATAAGTGTTGAACGCAGTTTTTCTGGTTAGCATGGGGTAAATAAATACGATGGGGTTTCTGGCATATTCAATATGCCGGTGACTCCATCGTTTTCATTGATCCCAAGGCAACTAGGAAAACAACACTCAAAGCTTAAATGGGATGAGCAAGAATAAAGGAATATGATTAATTTTTTTTTCCCACAGCGGATAAAACAGCTTACGACTCCAAGCCAACAGTGGGAGGACAGACAAAAGAAGGAAAGCGTCAAAGGCAAGGCCAAGCTTTATACTAGCCACCAAGAAAACACATCTCTTACCACCGTGTGAACTGTTTATCCTATATCGGCATGCAACTTTTCCCACTTTTGAGTACCTTAAAGTATACGTAGTCATAATTGCTTGCTTCCTATTTTGATGAAATTTTCGATTTTGTCCCTTTGATCATCAGCACTGACATTTCTCCTTAAAGTAGAATGTACTACGACACCTCCGCAACTCAAGACTTCCTCCTCCGATCGGCACATAGAACTTATACGGTAAATAAAACAGTAGAAACATATCACTTAGAATAATGGCTTTTGTATGCTGCTTGACAAGACTTAACAGCAAGATTATCCGTTAGAACCTTGGGGAGACTTTTGTCTACAAAACACACTAGAAAAACGGACTTCATGTTTTGACTCCGTTTCCTCGTGACTGTATTTTAAAGGATTTTTTCTTATACAATGGTGCTGTGGTGTGAAATAGGGGAGTTAGACCAGAGTTACAATGATCAAACACCAAAGAAGTCTCAGATCTTCAAAGTTTGCCTCGTTTCGATATTAGACCCTCGTATCAAAAAGAGGCAATTTTAAAAAAAAATCTGAGACACTCTCTAAAATTAATATGTTACCCTTGGTTTGATTAAATATTTGGATGCTGTAGAGATTTCAAGGGATCATTCTTGCAATTGTTATCTGAAGATTGTGATTTTGTTACTATATAACAATGCAATAAACTAAATCTAAAAAGTTTTTTTTTTCTTTAAGGTGTGCTTTGTAATACTTTGCGCGAGATTTAAAATGTTGTTTGACGGTGTTAAAGTCACTGGTGATCTGATAGATAGCGTTGACGTTGCTTTACGTCTGGTGTGTGTATAATTGGCCGTACATACTTCACTATATCAGCTCAAACTGGTTTTTTTTTTACATGAACGAGAGAAATGGCAATTAGAATAAGCAAGGCTACAGGAAACGTATAGCCTCATTGCAATAAGAAACAATCGGCTGAACACATATTTGTATACACTTCTATTGGAGACCGATTTGCATGAGAATCTCTCTCTCTCTCTCTCTCTCTCTCTCTCTCTCTCTCTCTCTCTCCCTCTCCCTTGTGATGCGTACATGTGCTTTTAATTTGCAGTGGCGCATGTCACCAACATATGGAGCCCCCAGCACATGGTAACCTATTGTATAGAACATCACTACAATTTCCAACAATTTACCAAACAGAGCACTAGGTTTGTTTATCCCCCAAGTGATTCCACCTGGCGGCAGCTGCCTCTCATTAACTATTTGGTTTAATATTTAAATGTAATGGTTGCTCCAAATGTTGTTATCATACGCTATGACGTGCAACGGACAGTAACAGTGGTGTAAACACCCTAGTCCTGCTGACAAAAGCCACATCTACTGGATTGCTACCTGATCCTTTTATCATGACGCTCCATGTTACGCCACAGGTACAAGAGTGATTTTCCCCCCTTATATATGTCAGGGCCGATGATGGTAACATCTTGTGAGAATGAGATTTCGTGTTTACATCTGCTGGCCATGGATCGTGGAGCTTAATTGATCACCCATGTCCGTCCGTCCGTCCGTCTTTTCATCTATTTATGTGTCATCAGTCCGTGCGTCCGTCCGATGGTAAATAATGACATGTCAACACGATAGAGTCTACAGTTTTTAAGGTGGCCTCTTGATATTTTTGGAAATATTCTATAAATGAAAATCTAGATGCCTTTTGTTATTGGTGGCGACATCTAATGGATTATGTAATACAGACGCCAAAAAGTGAAATAAATAAATAAAATGATGTGGTGGTTGGTTTCATTTTAAATGGATGCTTTATACTATCGGTACTGGGTATAGGCCTAATCCTCAGATGGTCCTAAGGCTTGGTGGCTAATAATCAAGGTATGCAAGTAGGAAGACTACGTAAAATATTTAAAGGGCCTCTTGATTGAATGGGTCCGCAAATTAGAAAGCTGATGTTTAGGGTGGTTAGCAATGATACCTGAGAACCAAAATGTAAAACAGCAGAGGAAAAGATCATTCAGCTTTATACACACATGAGGGGTCGTCCAAAACCCTAGCGTCACCAGTACTGCAAGGAGTGCAGCCGTGGTACAACCAGACGATCCCAACTTGCCGTCTGGGCAATGATGTTTCCTTGTAAAAGAGATATTTCCTATCAAAAATTGCTATATTTCCTTCACCAAGAACAAGCGTGAATGCAATATATTGGAATTTTGGTCAGGATGGGCCAGGGCTTGTAGGGTTTCAAATTCTAGCATTCACGGAAACAGCTACGCCTGCGCCTACTCTATATAAAAGTCTGAACAAAGAGGCGCATTGAGTTTTTAAAATAAGAATGTGAATAAAAGTATTATTTTCACACCTAATTTTTACAAAGCGCACCGTATAGTGAGAACAACCCATGAGTCACCCATGTATCAAATTCGAACATGTGTTATAGAAATTTGGTCCTTTAAATCCATAAACATAGCTTTAATGTGAAAAAGAACTTTATAAAAACTATGAATCTTCAATAGCCTACAGGCTTTGGCCAAAGTGATTTATTCTCTTCTTGAAACTAGAGTGGTCCCTTCGTTATTCTCCATGACCGGGACCATCGCTGGGCGGCCTGATCGAGAATTTCCTTAGTTTCACGAATATTTTCATGCATTATTTATGATCGTTTATCACTAGAGTTTAGCAAAAGTTGTTTAATGCACCGCTCATTTTCTTCATTGTGATACTTTAAAGGAATTAAAACAGTGTAAGGTTATAGGTCAGTATTCCGAAGGACCGATGTTCCGAAGGCCCAATGCTCCAAAAGTTCAATGTTTCGAACTATGATCAGTATTCTGAAGGTCCATCGTTTCGAAGGTTCAATGTTTCGAAGGTCCAATGTTCCGAATTTAGACCAGAAAGTGACTCAGTATTCCGAAGGCCTACTGTTCCGAAGGCCCCATGTTCCGAAACTATTAAGCCGTGAAGGCCACCTCAACATTGAAATGATTCGATCATAAAGACATGTCGACTACCTGTGAAAAATCCCAGTACCCGAATCGGCAGCCACACTCCCCATGTAATCGACGGGAATAATATACATGTATTGGGAATGATCCGATATTGGTATCGGGCCTTTTATACACACACACACACACACACACACACACACACACACACACACACACACACATATATATATATATATATATATATATATATATATATATATATATATATATATATATATATATATATATATATATATATATATATATATATATGATGGGGGGGGGGGCAGTACCAGGTATGGGACAGACTATCGGATTGTAACGTAACCCGATACCCGATGCTGGCTAAAAAAGGTAAAACTTTCAAACCGAGTTGATCATGAAAGGAAAAAATTTCATGTCCAATTTATGATAATCCATGTGTTCAATCTGAATAAATTTTCATTCAAATTGTTTACCCTCACTACTAAGTCATATGTGCATTAGCACATATTTACTCTCACTACTAAGTCATATGTGCATTAGCACATCTTAAAAGTAAATCTAAACAAACTGTTTTTCATTGACAAAAACTTGAAATTTTCGAATTTCCAATATTAGATGGATACCCTAGGTATGCAAATGAAATAAAATGAATTTATCAAGAATGTATGACTGTATATTTTTCTCGTACAGTATTCAAGGAATTTGACACATATTCCCATTAGACAAATATGCATATGTGTTCCAGGCACTGATAATAAATAAACATTAGCACACTAATTTAGTTTTGTATATTTATTTTACTTGCAATTATTTTGAATATGCGTGTGGGGCACTCAGTATTGGTGTCGGGTGGAAGCAAAGTATGCGGTATCGGTATCGGATGAAATACCAGTGTCGGACCATCCCTAATATATATATATATAACTAAAGATATATACAAATAATACAAACCCGAAGTGTGGCACTCCGATTTCGCTCTAATACAGTCAAATACACACACACACACACACACACACACACACACACACACACACACACACACACACACACACACACACACACACACACACACACCCCCATAATGAGTCTACACATACAGTGAACATCCTCGGTATCAAAGTGTGTCCATACTGAGCCAGCTAATCCGCATTCAGCAAAAATCCAATATTGCGGACACAAGGACAACATATGCATCCTTCATGCCCCAGTCTTTTATGTTTGCATATAGTCCATAATTTACCAAATGAAAGCATAAATTGTGAATGTTTGGTTTCCTTTTTGAGAGTTGATTTGCTCATTCCATCCATTGAATATCTATAGATTCAGTCCATAGGTCCAATGAGTTGGGGCCCAACTTTTTTGCTGTAATCTTCACCTGTTTACTGCCTGTAAGCCTCAAAACTATATACAGTGAAAACTAGCTATAATGACACCACCTGTTCCTAAAAAAGTGTCAGATAACTGGATATGTCAGATCAATGAATCAAACTAAAAGAGATAATGAACTTTTTTCGATGAAAATTTCTGTCTTTATATTGCATATGCCGGCTATCTGAGTGTCGTTATAAAGTAGTTTCACTATATCATCAACTCTGACCCTTCTAAGAGAATCATACAAGCAAAGAAATACTTGGTTTGCAGGAGATACTGGCAATAAAGTATGCAGTACAAAAGTTGAAGGGGGGTCAAGTGACCCAAATCTGGCAATCTGATTGGCTTATACAGGCAAATGAATCTACATGTCATGGATACTGATAACCAGATGCCATCATGCTGACAGGGCTTGGTGGAAATTCTGGGAGTATTATCATTATAATTTAATTGAGAAAACATTATATTGCTGGGAACAAAGCATCATAACAATTCAGCACACACCAGCATAGAAATACAAGCAAAAATGCTGTTGTCAGGCAAATCACCTTACGAAAGCAAATAAATAAATAACTAAACAAATAAAAAAAATCCTGCATGTCTGCACATCTGTAGTTGTAGATGTCACAGCTTTCATTGATTACACTATAAAACCAAGCATTACCCCCACCCCCACGCAAATACATTAGTCCCCTGCCTTGAGAGACCACCTTCCTTGAAAGATCACATTTTCAACATACTTTGCTTTGTACATTTCTTGTTATTCATACCTCCTTTGAGAGACGACCTATCTTGACACACCAAAATTTGGTCATTCCGAGGGGTTTCTCACCAGAAAGATTTAATTATAAAAGATTTCAAGGAATCTTCGAATGATAACCCAATCAAGGATGACACACATCAGTAAATAAAAAGATGTGATACTGAGTAAATAATGATTGCCAGCTACGCGAGTCATTGATAAACAAAATACAAAATACTATCACTAACGCATCTGTAGAAGCATAATTATATAAATATATCTTTGTTCTCATCTTCATCATGCTAACTACATTTCCTTATCACAGAATAAACAAGAACTAACTTAAAAGATTCAGCAAAAATGCATTTTATTTCATTTCGGCAGGAAGTGAAACATGATATTCAGTAGCTTCCTCTATATTTGATTTCAATGGCTTCCTGAATATCTCATTTCAATGTTAGAGTAAACAAATACTTCGGTGGTTGCAGTACATGCTATTGCCCACGCACCTTTAATTAATCTCGTCTCACTTGAGACATTACACTCTGTTAATGACACCAATCCTGGGTTCTGACTTTACTGAATGTTGAAGGAAGTAAGGGGAATTCATTGTCTTTGATATCTTGGATGGGCATCACTTTTTTCAAGTCAGAGCACAAATCTACAGAAGTTATAGCTACAGAAGAAATATTCCAGCATGAGATTTCTTATAGGCATCCTTATTATATTTAGTGTACTTTTGTGGAACAGAGTTCCACTCGAATGCACTGATCATTTCATGTGCCATCATATGACAGACTCGAACGGGTCAGCAAAACGTTTACTGGACATGCAGTTTTTATACTACCTAAGCTACACAGATTTGCACCAATGGGTTTAACTTCTTGCGCGATGATTCCTATCATGACACCTTTAAAGTGATGATCCATGTCCAATCCTCCATTGCGGGAAGGATTGTAAGCATGGCAGTTATTCACAATATTACAGATATATTACAATATATCCATCTGTGTTGTATATAGTCCAATAATGAAATGGCAATAAAAGCAGTCCTGTATCGTCATCATCAGGCAAAGGCTCACCCAAGGATCAGTCTCGAACTAGTGGTGGGCGTGCCTCCATTAAATTATTTGCTGGTCAAAAACAGAAGAACTCCCCGTATGATGACAATGGTAACCCTCCCAAGAAGTGTGGCAGGAAAGCAAAGCATCATGATGGCCAAGGATGTGGTGACCGTGCTGTGTGGCTTTACCTGGGTAGTGATGACACCTGGAAAGAGATGCACAAAATGAAAAACCCGTGCTATCTTGGGGACAAGCACGCTTTATTTAATGATTACTTGTCAGTGGATGAACAACATTTTAACTTAAGTACGATAGCTGTATGTGTACATCATGCTATATGGATGTCCGTGATAACAACCAGTGCATTTCGAGGGAAATGCCAAGGTGGTTCAAGAAACAAAATCAACCGCAGCCAACACAGAGAAATTGTTCTGTCTGTCATTCTGAAACAGCAGGGACAACAAAAAGAACTCAACAGTGCAAAACTAATGTGAAGAAGTAGGCCCCGAGAGACAGGCCACTTGGACTAACGATACAAATGTGGCAACAATATTTTGTGGTAAGTAGACCTTTTTTCTATGGTAAAATAATAAAAAGAGTCTGTTGTGTGTTTCAATCATCATATAGAAGTTAAAACATTGGTGAACAAACGTGCCTATATTTTATGTGATAGAAAAGAAAGTGGAGATTGAAATTTTGTAGACATTTTGAAGACAAAATCAATGTTTATGCTGAAGATAAACCGAAAAAATTGAGATGAAAAAAATCAGACTGGGTTCGCAAGTAGTGTCATGCTAATGTCAAAACATACAGTAAAAATTTGTAGCACTTAAACATACTGAAGCAAAAGAGCTTGATCAAATTGTATCTAATCACTTTTATGATCAGCTTAGTTTAATCATGGAAAAAGGCCTAAGTTCAAGAAAAGATCATATTTTTTCTTTTAAACAAGGGATTTCTGCTGAGGTTTGTGTTGAATCTGACATTAAATCAAAACTAAAGCCGTTTTTAAATTATTTCTCTTACGAACGTGGCAAATATTATAACATTGGTCAGTTTGCTGCCCCTGGACAAAGGTCAGTCATATACTACAAGAACGTTTTTTTTTTTTTTGTTGTTGTTGTTTTTGTTTTTGTTTTTGTTTTTTTCTTAAAAAAAAAAGTGTTTTTGAACTTCATACAGCCAAAACTGAAATTGAAAACCTGAAGAGGGAAGTTAATTCTTATCATGAATCATCAATTCTGTATAAAGATATTCACGACTTGATTTAAGAACAGGTGTTTCAATTCGCCGTGTCTCGATCAGATTTTCATTATAGAGAAATATTTAACCAGAAAACTCCACAGGGCAAGAAAGAGTTTTATCACAGTTAATTTTAGGTAAATGTCTACACAAACCATTCATGTCATTTTTTTAAAGTAAGAAACATCAATGGCAAGGATGATCGACATCAGAAGCTCACAGATTATAGGGATATATTGGCAATTCAGATGGTCATGATGTATCATATTCAACCTGTCAAAAAAAGAAAACATTGTAGGACTCACTGCATTGCAGGTGAGCTGAGAGATAACATTTTAATTTACTTTACATGTTTGGAGTCAGTTGTAGTATTGGGCATGTTCATAATCAAGCTACGGCAGGGACGAATTCACGAAATATACGTAATGAGATAAATCTGAGCAAATTTTTGGCGATTTTCATTTGTCAACCAAATTTTTCATAGACAATTGCCAATGTGTTTCTTGGTGAATCAAGTTATTCCAATAGAATACGTAACTTAATAACAGGTCAAATAACTCACTGATCTGATACACATGCATCTGAAAAAGTGCAGATACTATAAATGAACCAGGTAGCCAAACGGGCACTGAGACGAACAACAAAAAACAGCTGTGTTACCTGTGAGAATGACTTCTTTCTACTCGAAGGTTCACCTCAACATGCTTCTTTGAAGATTTTGTTTTCTGAAATTGTAAACTTTCCAAATAGTAATGACAGCCAAAGTTCACATGATTCACCCACAGAGAGGCTGCAGTCAAACATGCCTAATTTCACACCAGCCAAAGCTGATGTCAAAGCCTATGCTCGGGTGTCATGTGCCCAAACTTCAAGTGTTGATGATGTATTCACTTATTTGACCCAGGTAAAAGCAGATTTTTCCATTGGGCAGGAAGGATATCCAGAAAGTTGTATACTTAGTGGAGATCAACAGACATACGCAGTATTGGAAAACCTGATGAAAAAATTCGCAAACTCCTTTTCATGGGTGTGGGATGGAGGTTTGCATGATTTAGCTTAAGTTTGCAACCATCATCAACAGCTGAAACAGTGGAAGTATATACATCATTTACCTTTAGCTCTCTGTGAATGTATAATGGCAGTGAATGTTAAAGAATGCAAACTGCGGCACAATGAAGAGGACTTTGCAAATATATCTGATTTGGAGCTCTGGCTATATAGTTTGTCCTCAATTAATGATAAAGATGAATTGTCCAGGTTTTGGTCTGGCACACTTGTACATTTACATACACACATGTTTTGTTTTTTGTTTTTTGTTTTGTTTTTTGTTTGTTTGTTTGTTTTGTTTGTTTGTTTTTTTGTTTTTTGTTTGTTTTGTTTTGTTTTTGTTTTGTTTTTTTTTGGTTTTGTTTGTTTGTTTGTTTTTTTTTTTATTCGATCAAAAAACTGGGACTTGAGAAATGCATGTTTGCCCAAGTTAACAGAACTATTTTTTAAATTTTAAAGAAACAAGTATAACGAACTGACTTGTCAAAACATGAATGACATAAAATCTTTTCCAACTGAGGTCTTCCGCCATTATAAGCAAGGAGAATGGACAGTCAGTATATCTTACCGGCAATTTCACAATGGTACCTTTGGTGAAGGTCGTGAACAAGTTATTAACAAAATGCGCAAGACATTGACCACCAGACCTTTAAAACACCAAACTGTAACACTGTCTAATTTTATGGCATTTCTGGACAAATTTCGGATGCTTATGGAAGCAATTGTTTTAAGTATATATATAAGGAAAATCACAAGATTTCCCAAATCGCCTGTTGAAAGGTACAAGAATTAGATTTTTTAACATATTCACAGGCACAGTTTGTTCTGCGGCAATAGTAAAAGCAGTCTCAGAAATGTTTTTTCTGCAAACTCTCCTGATCTCCAAATGAAAATCCCCATGGTTTGTTGGGAATTTGTACTGATGGTACAGCAAGATGGTATTCTACAGTAGACAATTCATTCTTACACCCCCAACAGAGATCCCCATAAAGCTATTGAGACGTAAATTGAAAACATTTTCTAAATCTAAAGTAACTGTTAGATCCCAGAAAAGTAAACTTTCTAGGTTGACTAAAATTACACGTCAACTTACAAAGCAAGTTCAAAAACTTGGACAGTATCTTGATTGTGTTATCGAGTTCCTCTTGCCATCCGTGATTCAAGTGGTGACATGAGACCCAGAATTAAAAGTGTGTTCAAGGAAGCTTCCCGTAAGATACCAGAATTTTCAAATATTTTTCAGACAGTAAATCCAATTCGATGGGCAGATATGGTTCTGAAGTCAGTATCAATCTCTTGAAATTTATACATTGTGCAATGCATCCTGGTCTCAATCATTTTTGTTAATTCAGCTGACCATATTTGGTCTAGTGTTGTGGAAAAACTAGGATTTAAGAGAAATGTAAAAATGGTCACATTGGTCATTGATAAACCTGAATTTATGTTTCCAATTCGGAAAATTGTCCATGTCGAGCGCAAATTCAAACAGGGTGCTACTACTTCTTTGCCAAGACAAGTTAATGAGCCAACACCTCTTTTGTTTGAAAGTGTATATTAATATGTACTTTCAACCAATAAAAAAAACAAGGAAAGTCTCATTAACTTCCTATGCCACTGGCGGGCAAATAAAGCTAATCATTCTTTATTTGACGGTTGCTCACTAATCATTGATTCTTCTTGTTACGGGAAAACTCCAATTTGCGTCGATGGAGGGGAAATAAGTGACGAGTCAAGTCGTGTTAACAACAAAGGTGAAGCAGACTGTGGTGTGTGGTTTTATGCCAGGTATTCACCTGTACGTAACGTATTAGTGGTAGCTGGGGACACAGATGTGTATATGTATGCCTAGCAGTGATGGAGTGTGGATGCCTAAATGCTGGGGATGGGTCTGTCAAATAGATTGCTGTTGAGAGCTAGTATGAGAGAAAATATGTTTCTCTGAATGAATGGATAAAAAGTATCCACAGCTAGAATTCATCATACCACCTTGGTACTAGAAGCATCATTTCTATTTTGGCTGTATTCTTGCTAGGTGGCTCAGATTATGCAAGCAGCTTTTTCAGGGTACCAAATATAAAAAAATGGACTCATTTGTCAAGTACTCATCCTTAATTAGTCCATCTCATGAGCCATTCATATGTGTTACGGACCCTAGTGACAGTATGTCAACTGGTGTTGTATTTTAAGGGTATCTCAAACACAGCATTCATAAGATTAATAACTTGTGCTTACCTTGAGAAGCATTCACATTTGTATCAGCATATCAAACCAGGCCCAGTCTCTCTCTGGAATGCTTTCGATGTAGCAGATGTCACATAACAGGTGATCTGAGGGAACTTCTGGGATGGCTGGCGTGTGACACAAAAGAAGACCAAAATTTGAAAGTAACCACAATTGAAGAATGGTCACAATTTACAACGAGGGTTTGCTACTTTTATAATCAAGGGACTCCACATTTATACCTGCACCTAAATTTTGTCTCATTTAACTATTATGTTTGAATTTGTTGTTATAATACTGGTCACACATGTGTAATTGATAATGGGAGAAAAAAAATTATATTCATTGCACATTGGATACTTCGTCTCCACTTCGTAGAACAGCAAGAGATGCTTCGCAGATATTTTTGCTCCTAGGTGTGCAACATATTTTTGTTCACTGTGGGTTGTGCTACAGGTAACTTCCCCCTGGTATCCACCTGTTGTAAGTGAAAACACCTGGGCCCATACACTCTCTCAGAATTGTGCCATAAAAATGTTTTTCATTATTTACATATTCTATTCAAGCGTCTACGTTTTGTCCCTTGTGGACGGTTTACACTTGCGACACGTTTGCACCACCGCTTTTTTTTTTTTTTTTTTTTTTTTGGTTTGTTTGTTTGTTTGTTTTTGTTGTTGTTTTTTTTTGGTTTGTTTTCGTTTTTTTTTGTTTTTTGTTTTTTGTTTGTTCGTTTGTTTTCGTTTTTTGTTTGTTCGTTTGTTTTCGTTTTTTGTTTGCTTTTTTTTGTTTTTTTTGTTTTTTTTGTTTTTTGTTTGTTTGTTTTTTCTTTTGTTTTTGTTTTTATTCTTTCTTTAACAGTTGACTGTTATCCACTCACTCTATATAGCGAGAAACTAAATTGTTTGCTTTGTGCCAACGACGTGGTGCTTACCCCTGAAAGTGTATATAATTTCCATTGTTGTCTTGATAAGTTATTTGCACATTCTTGTAAATGCCATTTGAATATTAAAGGGGAACAGCAGTGAAAGTTTTTACTTTTTTTAGTCATTAATGGTCATTTTAGGTGTTCATGTGACAAATTTTCAACATTTTTTCTCAAACAGGTATTTAGTTAGAGCTATTTTATATTTCCAGCAGGTGTTCTGATGTGTGATGTCACCTAGGCTACCCTCCATATATAATACACAAACCTTGAGGGGCACCAAGCTGAGATACACAACATTAGCAGGCATATCATAATGACTTGTGTACTGTGTTGATCACCCCCTTTGATCTTATCAGTGTGGTATATTAGTTGACACCTGCTTCAGTAGTTGATTACACAACCTCAGGAGCTGTTAGCTTGTGTATATTGATTTCTGCATTTTTCTTTCCTTATTAATCCTCATTAAATGAGTAAATATCTCAGTTTAGTAAATTTGATTATATCTATACACACTGCTTCATCCATAGTAAAAGTGGAATATGTGTACTTGGTCAGGGTTCCATGTTTTTGTCAAAGTTTTACTCGGCTGTCATTGCATTAGCTGTAGCAGTTAGCCCAGATGACATCACAACCCCTCATTTACATATCTAAGAAAACTTGATATCTACTTATCCAGTTGGGAATAAAATTTGCATTTTCTGATATTGGTTCACATTTATTATGTGAAACAACTCAAAAATTGTAAATTATCACCGCAGTACCCCTTTAATGTAGAACAATCAAAAGTTGTCACATTTCAAAAGCCAGGCAAAGCATCAGACGATTTACACTGGTAATGAGTAATTAGAAATAGTTCCTAATTATACATACCTCGGTATTCAGATGACATCTAACGGAAACTTTCCTGGAGCCATTAAATGTTTACGTGAAATCGCTCAAAGAACTCTTGGCGGCTTAAAACGTGTTCTTGTTAGTGAAAAGGTTACAATTTGCATACATTCCGGCCCACTGGATAAAATAATCGCCTATTATTTCTGTATGGCTGCGAAGTGTGGAATGCATACGTTTTCACATCCGGAAAACTGCATCGGTCAAAACTTTATATTAGGTTAATTTAAGACTGAATTTTAAAGTGTATTTTAAGTTTTCCGCTATACTTTGTAGAAGTGAGTCCTTATGCATATAATATTCCAGTAATTAGCGAGCTCGAAACATTTCATATATTTTCTTAAAGTATTGAAAAATGTGTGTAAAAACTGGTCCCTTATTATAAAATCCAACCAGAATAAATTGTACGATGTCTACAACTGTGATTTTGAATTCCTCTCATCGACTGACCCTAACTGGCTAAGCACTGTGAAGAATACCCTAATATTAATTGAATGTGATCATATTGGAATGACGGTGGTGACGAATATGGCGACTTTCTTTCCAATGTGGTACAAAATTATATCAAGCGAAATTACTAAGGCAATGCCAAAGTAATTGTTTTCAAGAGAAACTTTACCGGATAAAAATCCAGAACAAATACAATCTTTAAGTGAAAATTTGAAATTAAAAAGTACCAACTGGAGTTGAAAAACGTGAATGAAAGAGCAACTTCAAGTCGACCAGGAATTCGTGACCACAATTTAACTATCGATAAAGGCAAGCATAAAAGGTCAATTAAAGTACCAGCAGGTGCAGGAAAATGGGATTTCCGTTGTGAGACCGAAGGTGAAATCCACTATACTTTAAATTGTAAAACGTTGAAGCCAGCAAAATTTATTATTAGACACTAATCTCGATTTATCATTTGTTTTAGATATCAAATTTGAACCATAGATTTATGCAATTGATGAAATGTGACGACACACCATTACTTTGGAAGGTGGAGAAATTTATAACGGAAACTGTTCAAATAAGAGGCAAATTGTAATTGAGCCGTGGCAATAACATGTACTTGATTGGAAATCATGATTACCCGCCTGACATTTTTAACGTTGACATTTGGTGTATTTATTCGGGTTAAAATTACGTATGTGTATCTATAATGTTACGTCACGCCCCATGTTAGTGCTATTGCCTGTGGTTACCTGTGCCGAGCGTACCTCGACAAAATATCATGACATGCATTAAAGTGGTGACGTGGTATACAGTACATTCATTCATACATTTGACCGACCTAGTGAAAATTAAATCCCTTTAATAATATGAGTCCTATTAATGACAATATATATTTATCCAAATATTTGGATATATAAATCACCCGAACATTTTACGAAAAAGTGGATACCAGATATCGAAATGGCCACAAGGTCAACGCGATACTCGTCAATTATCCCTCGTGTCTTTTGTACTTACATAGAAAGACCCCCTCCGATGTACAGCTTTAGGTGACACAATTCGGGGAAAAATCGATGTCGAACGTGCTCTTGATTACTTCCATTGAGCAAAATTGGCCTTCTCTAACCTGGGTATGGCTGGTTGTGCATTGAACCGGTTTAATAGGTTATTATTATTATCATCATTATCATCGTCATTGTTGTTGTTGTCTTGTTTATGATCGCATTGCGCAACGTACATTTTATTCTGTTCAGTAACATTTCCCAAATTTTAATGTTTCTTGACATTCCCTTACATCTGCTGACAACAAGACAGAGCCAGATTTTAATAGCCAATTGTGAAGGTGTTCAGTTGCATTTGTTCAAGTGTCCAATATTTGACGTCGAGTAACAATGCATATCTTCTTTTCTTTCTGTATTGCCTCTTTTTGTCGTTTATGAAAACTCGTTTAAATTCCATATTACTTGTTTTCTAAATCCTGTATTTCTTTTAAATGAAATAAATATAAGTTTAACTAACTGTTTATGCGTTTTGTCTCAAATTTATATTGAAATTTGATGAATTATGTCCTATCAATGCTTTTAAACATGTATGTATGTATGTATGTATGTATGCATGCATGCATGCATGCATGTATATATGTATGTATGTATGTATGTATGTATGTATGTATGTATGTATGTTGCAGAGATACGAAATGCATGAAAATTCTATATATATCTCATGATCACAGAAATGAAAATGAGCAAATAGATAACTAGACAGCAGGACTAAGACAATGATGCATATTGAATAAATATGTGCAAGTATACCAGCACTTCCGAGCAACGACGTGCGTATCTGAATGCAGTAGCGAAAGTAAAGTGCAGATCTTGGGGAAACTTTATCATTGAGTGCGAAGAAGGACAAATAATTGATGAAGTATTCCCATAAAACTACAATCAGCAGGCATTTAATTTCTCTCCGAGTTATCAACGAGTGTTGATCGAAATTCCATCTTTCACATTTTGTGTGTGATTACAAAGTTGGATGAATGTACATTTTAACATGCCATGTTCAGCAGGTAAAATTTTACGTTGTCAGCCTGAATCATAATGATAGTCTTTCATAATGAATGAAGACCATATAGGCTCATTGCCCACCTTCAGTGTCCCAATTTATGAATCACTGTATATCGATGCATAATCTAAAGATGAAGTTCTGTGACAAACACAACAACATATACTATTCTTGGACTGATTTTATTGAAGTTATATCTTTGAATTTCATCTTTGGACGTACTGTTACGTTGCACTGGATACAATATTCTCTTTCCTGTTGCCAATGTTTACCGTCCGGTGTAGTGTCTTGGGAGATCTTATGTTGGCTGACGACCATCTGAAAAAAAAGGTGAAGGAGCGCAAATCGTACTCAGAATTTTCGTCAAAAACCGAGTTTATAATGTTACTGAATCTTTTGAGAATTGAACTTCAATTGTTCACTGTCCTCTTTGAAATATTGTGTCTCTTACGTACTCAATTTGCATTCCGGCTTATTAATAAATGTGGATATATTCTTTATCCCGAAAACGGCCTATGTCGACTGCTTTGGTCCATAATAATGTATGGTGAGCAAAGTGAGATGTCGAGGTTATTGAAAATATTCAGATCGAAAGAAAATCACTAGGAATAACTAAAACAAACACATATTTGAGTTGAATGGGTGTGTCAAATTAGAATACAAACCTTAATACGTTTGGGGTAGGGACTGTCATTGGCGCTTTTTCACAAAAATGAAATGCTTATGCTCAGTTAAAAGCTTGTCATGAGGGATATGTTTTGTGTAAGATGTCTCCGACGTTTTTTTTATGTTAAATCATTAAAAACATTGATACCAATATTAATATTTGTACAATTATTAATATAATTTGAATAATTGTACACCGCTATGATAAAAACTATCTTCAATATTGACATAAGCCTTCCTTGTCGGTGAAATATATCAAAACAAGAAGACTGTGAGGATCTTGTGCTCCGCATATACAAAACGACGTAGCACTATGACCTTTGTTATTTGAACATAGTCTCTTTTTATGCGACTGTCATGACATAGATAAAAGTACTGGGCCAACAATCAAACTCATCGTTCAAATAGTTTTCAAGTACTTAAGTGTACAAAACAACTCACGAAAATGACCCAGTGGCATTGGGAATGAAATCAAAGTTATAAATGTTCTGTGTAAATCTGGTCTTCATAACGGACCACTTGGGTCAAGATCCCGCTCAAAGACTTCTCAAGTCATCAAATGAACAGTAAAATTCAGTGAGTTCCTCCTCAGATTTGGGACTTTAAAGTCATCTATGTGACCCAGAAATCCACCCAAGGTACTTTCCCACTAATGTTCTAGTGAATCTGGCTGAAGGTTTTGGACAGGAAGTCGACGATGCGAATTACCATTGCTTTTCCTATTTTTTCACATTGCAAAAATATAAATGTATACATTCACCAGTAAGTGCCCCGATTAATATTTTGTTCAATATCTGGGATGTAGAATACCATCCCCTAGTGCACAACTTTAACCCTTCAAAAATGACCATTTTCACAAAATTTCATCATAATTTGCGGGATAGTTTTTTGAGACATTGTCAAATTAACAAAAGCAAAAAAAGAGAGAGAAACAGAAAAAAGAAATACAAACGCAAACACATATACACATAACCATCAAACAAGAAAACAACATGACCAAACAGTCCTGTGTTAAGCTGACGTTGGATGCACCGACTGAAGTAGCTCTTTGACTTTGGAATAGTATCAGGTCACTTTTTCAAGAGCATCATCAATGCTTGCAATATCGGTTCTCATTCATACAGTTCAGAAAGTCACTCTTTTATAAAGGGACAGTGACAGGATACACTATTACCAAATTATAAGCCATATCTCACTTTGACATAATAACATCATTCAGGGTT
This sequence comes from Hermodice carunculata, assembly GCA_964020975.1. Lineage (NCBI taxonomy): Eukaryota > Metazoa > Annelida > Polychaeta > Eunicida > Amphinomidae > Hermodice > Hermodice carunculata. The sequence continues at coordinate 28,700,379 of OZ026627.1, forward strand.
GAAATTAACAACACCTAAAGAAACTCCATTGGTACTTTCCTACTAGCATCAAGAGGAGCAATAGCGCCCAGATGTACCATTTTTAAGATAGAAGGAAAAACATCCGTTTGAATTTCAAGGTCAAAATAAGCAATATAAAAAATCTGTAATTAGCTTTCTATTGTTGGTCAATTGTAACCGTGCGCCTAGGGTCTACCATTGCCGAAATATAAGTCAATGCGACAGATCTTCTTGCTATCCCTACTGCTACAATGCGATCACCATATGCCACTGCCTTTTTCATCATTTGGAAAATTTATTAAAATGTGGAAATAGCAGCACCTTCGTCAAGTAAAAAAATGTTTGATACTGAATGCAGGTATCTAGCCACTGATACTGTAGAGAATATAACACACAGTGTACATTTGGAGCGATAAGTCCAAAAAATTGAAGGCCCACAGCAATGTGATCTGCATAAGATAGATCTCCCGTGCCATCTTGTAAACAAGTTAAATTTCATGCGTCTTTAGAAGTGTCCTTATCCTAATGCAATTTTGAAAAAAAAATCGGCCAATTGGAGATTGAGAATATGATTTTAGATTTTTTTTTAAAGTTCAGCAATAACTGCAGCGTGACTATTCGGGCACTGCAGCAGAAATTCACCCAAGGTACTACCTCATAAAGTGTGAAGTGAATATAACTAACGGTTTGGGAGAAAAAATCGAAAGTATGAATTACCAACACTCCAATACCAGTCGACTTGCATTGAAATCGATAGAAATGTATGCATAACTGATTTTACCTGTATTAATTAATAGTTACAATTCAAGGATTTTTAGCATCGCCAGCTGGTGAAAAACATTCGTTGACACTTTCACAGGGTATATTTATACCTAGCTTGAGTATAATCTGAGTGAATATATATGAGAAGACAAAAAAAGTGAAACACACACACACACATACACACAAACACGCACAAAAATGCTGCGCTACTTGTTAAACTGAATAAGATTCAAGCCGTCACCCTATGCGAATTCGAAACAGTTAGCTAAGCCATTATTAAAGAAGATTTTTGCAATAAATAAATCAATCAATAAATCAATAATAATAATAATAATAATAATAATAATGATGATGATGATGATGATGATGATGATGATGATGATGATGATGATGATGATGATGATGATAATAATAATAATAAATTAAAAATCTTTGAAGCAAGACCATTTGAACACAACCGCTTGTAACCTACCCAGGGTATATATCCAAAACGTTTGAAGTGAATCTCGGTAACGGTTTTGAGAAGTCGAATGCAAAAAAAAAAAAATTGGCTGCCTCTTAAGAAAAAGCGACTAATACCGACGTGAATAGATGCATTTTTCAAATATATAGGCTTCCACAGAATTCAATTCGCTGCAATTCGGTTGTATTTGATATTATTTGATGCGGTGGATAGTTCCATGATAAACACGTATACCCAATACGGGTGTGGTCCTTTCTTTGGCAGGGATTTCCCGTTTGTATAATGTTATCTGGTTCTCCGTTTAATGAAAACATAGGCATATTGCTACTTGGTTGGAAACCAACATAACGATGCGTGGCTGTATGAAATTAGACACGTACTTGGCCACTGGAAGGAGTTGAAACGTCGTTCTATTTCAACATTTTCAGATAGGGAAGCAAGCAAAGCTTATGCGACCATTTAATGGAGTAAAATGAATGCATTAAAGATGAAGGACCAGACGTTGGGAATCCATGTTATCGATAGTAGTTCTGCTGATTGAAAAAATACATTCCTTTTTCAGCATTCCGATTCATTTTTCTAGTCTGTTCCACCCATAGACATTTTGCTATCTAGGTCACTATAGGTCGACGTGGAATGTACGTCACAAAAAAAAAAGATATGCAGAGGGACAGGCGACACTCGTGCGGAGGAAAAATTGATCAACCTATAAGCACAATCGAACGACAAGTCAAATGAGCTGAAGGAATCACAGCGCCACATGGTGAACAAGTTAAGGTTTGCGGTTCACCAGAAGTGCCTCTATGCTATTCCAATGCAATTGCCAAAGCCGTTTACGAGAAAAAGTTCTTTTAAGCTTTTGCCAAAACGTTTGCCAAAACTCATAAAATAAATAAATAAATAAATAAATAAATAAATAAATAAATAAATAAATAAATAAATAAATACACAAATAAATAAATAAATAAATAAATAAATAAATAAAAAATAAATAAATAAATAAATAAATAAATAAATAAATAAATAAATAAATAAATAAATAAATAAATAAATAAATAATAAATCACAGCGCCACATGGTGAACTAGTTAAGGTTTGCGGTTCACCAGAAGTGCCTCTATCCTATTCCAGTGCAATTGCCAAAGCCGTTTGCGAGAAAAAGTTCTTTTAAGCTTTTGCCAAAACGTTTGCCAAAACTCATAAAATAAATAAATAAATAAATAAATAAATAAATAAATAAATAAATAAATAAATAAATAAATAAATAAATAAATAAATAAATACACAAATAAATAAATAAATAAATAAATAAATAAATATTCACGGGTTGGAGTATTGCAATTTGAATAAACTTGAAAGATACAGGCTCGATATATACCTGTGAAGTTTAAAGGGGATCTGACCAACGGATTTGGAGAGGTAGAAAATGTAAAATTGTGGACGGACGACAAGGGACAAACGACGCACGACCGACCATGCTTTAAGCTCAAATAACTGAAAAATCATCTGAGCTAAAAGTGGATTTACTCAACATGTATTACTCTCAGAGATCATATCTCTTGTGACCTTATCTCAGATATGGGGTCCTTGAACTCACACGGTATCATATCTAGGCAACATTGCATAAATTATTTCCTTTAAATCACATCGATATCCTATTCTTTCCTGGTCAGAGCAAATGACTGTATGCCATTCATTTCTTTTTCCATGGAGTAATTTCAAATTGTAGTGTACCTTATTCGTACAATTATATAGCCCTTTCCATTTTTATTGAAAACATATAACTATTACGTACTTCTGCATATCATCTTGGCCAGTTCATTGTGGGGCTGATTAATTTTCACCATGTGCTGGTTGTCCGGGTCATTGGCGATCGCCTTGTGGTTGTTTGTGAACCTCCCTCTACCATTTTTGGTGTCCACCGACAGCAAAATGATGCTAGTTGCCCTGAGAGTTCCGGCGACTTGTTTTAAGTTCTGTGTATCTGAAATTCCTGCCTTTTTTTATCATTTGATTCTCCGTCTGAGACTATCACACCTATTTTTGGAACTGATCGCCTGGAAAATAACCACAAACGAATACCAACACAATGTCACATCAAATGCCCAAAAGAAAAAAATCTGCTCACATCAATACAACCATCTATGGTAAAAGTAGGTACAAAAAATGTAGAAATCATAAGAATTCATATTCCTGTAATTTACATTTGACCTCTGAAGGTCGATGTCATTGTGAAGTTTTCGTCTAACTGTAAACCTGTGAACTATAATGTGATTTTATTCATGTTGGGCTGTGGTGTATTCATGCATATTTTGCCAGGTACGTCAAGTTTATGCTTTATATCATTATGGAATGGGGATTTGGTCGAGTGGATATGTGCGTTTCCCATTTCAGCTAGGCGACTGGTGCTAAAGGTTGCAGGTTCGAGTCCCGCTCCTTCCGAACATGAAATATTATATTATCATTATATTTGTTTCTATTTTTAGAAACAAATGCGATATTCAAACTTCAGGATTCGAAATGTGCGGGTGTCTGGGTGCCCCTGGCAACTTTCATTCGTGTCGGGCAACTTTATTTCCTTAGCTGGCTTCCCATGGGGCAACTTTCATTTTCAGCAGAACATGTCATTTCCACTAATAGTGCCAACATTATATACAATTCCTAGAATCTTCTGACCCAGTAGCCAAAGATGGAAGCAAACTGCAACAGCCGAAGAAACAAAAGGGAACCAATTCTACTGAGAATTTTAAAAAAACATATCAAAAGTCATCGGAAAAAGAGATCCCATGATGATTTCATAACGTGCACAAGTGGGGGGGGGGGGAAGGGTATTTTCGTGACTCGTGATCCTATCTTTTTATTTTCCGTGATCTGTGAAACTAGAAAATTAATTTTCGGGATTCGTGATTAAGCCATTGCTCGTGAATCGTGAATATGCATTCAGCTGAATATTTTTTCCTGTGAACTGTGAAAACAATTTTTTTTCCTGTGAACTGTGATCAAGACCCCCCTTGCCCCCCTCAAGTCTTTATTCTTCATTTAAAATTTCAACATTAGAAATACCACTGTCTTTTAACATGCTAACTACAATTCTAATGTGGAAAACTGCGCAACTCTCTCGAGTCTTGGGTAACTTGTAAACATGCTGTGGTTGCCCAGGGGCAACTTGAGAAGAAACGTTAATTTCTACCCCTGTACTTAATACATATAGGAAAGATTAATGGTCAGATTCTAGCTATATAACACTGGGCCAGGAGGCCGTATCTGTCAAGAAAAGTGTCACCCAATTGACTTGCCATTTATTTTAACCAAATGTCTGAAAGAAATAATACTTACGCGTTATTACCCGTGTACATTGTCTTCATAGTTTTCAATGCTCCAGCTGTGTGCGATCTATCCTTGACAGCCGTATCAAACTGGAATTTATTAATTTTGTTTATTGTATCAGCGGCTGAAATCGTCTCCCTCAAATTAGAACTTATTCTGCTTCCTGTACTGTACTCTATAAGGCCAATTCTTGTGAGGGACTGGCCAACGTCCAACAGCTTGATGACTTCATTCACATAAGTTTTCATCCTCAAGAAATCGCGAGCCCCCACAGAATGAGATTCATCCAGGGCAAAGACAACGTCAGCCTGTACACCCTTGCACTCTGGAATTGTGGGCGCCGGGCATGCTTTTCCAGTCAACGTTGTGGCAAAATTGCCGAGAGTGCTGAAGCTGGAAACGACTATTACGTTCTCAGAGTCAGGATCGGAAGCAATACTATTGAGATTTGCCCTGATGGGTTGGTTGCCAATGCCAAGCGCGATGAGTTTGATTCCGTCCGCGCGTGCCTGGGCAGCCTCGGAAATTGCAATTGGAAGGTCGTTCGGGTTACCGTCTGTGATGACAACGCCAACCTTTGGGACTTTGGGGTCAGTACTCCTACAAAAATAAAGAATATTTACATTCAATCTAACTTTTAACATTGTATGTATAGGAGAGAGCCTGGTGTGTTATGAGACCATAACACATGAGCGTTGCGTGTCATGGGACCGTAACACATATGTCCCGCCCACATTCTAATAAGCCACGCCCACTTGGGTTTCCAGAACTAAACACTTAAACATGCGGGGTAAATCAGTTTCTGGTCGTTTCTCTTAATTCTATGTACTAATTGTCTAAATTTCGTGTAATTGAGCAGAAAAATTAAGCGGGAAATGTAAATATAAGCAACGAGGGTCGTTTTTGTGTGTGTTATGGCATAATGACGGGGGTGATTGAAGCTGGCATAGGGCGAGGCGCACTGGCATGCGCCACGCCCACGATATCAGCTTCAATCACGCGCATCGTTATGCCACAACACACACAAAATCAACCCCTCATTTCTTAAATACAGTGAAATCCATATGTGTAAAAATAGACCAGATAGGACTGGAGAATCCCTGGTTACCTATAATAGTGATACTCGAAAATTCCATATTTTTAAGTAGTATTTTGGCATACTCTTTGAAATCATAGTAAGAATGAATAAGGATGCATAAGTGTAGAAAGAGTACTTTAATTTTTTCACCACCAAAAACGTCTAGTAGTCAGTCGGCATCAAAGCGAGGGCAGAAATTAGAAGAGAATAAAAAATAAGTTATTTTCTGTGCCGCAAGTGGGACTTAAATTACTCTGAGTGAGGTTCGGATCTGGAGACCTGAACAATCATTTGAACTGTGGCCAAATCAAAATGGACGAAACGAGAAATGGTTGCAGAAAAAAAAATGGCACTGCATTCTTCAACTCGGGTGTGACGCCAATTAAATGATATAGGTCATCCGCTTCCAGAAAGGTTTTTTGAAGTAAACTGTACAGAAGCAATGAGCTGCCCTCCCCCTTCCCCCCTCACATACGAGACTAAAATAACACCCATCCGTTCTTCACAGGGAGCTACTATCCCCTCTAATTTAGAGCAAAAAAGATAATCTATAAACATTTACAGCACTTACGCGTTAAACACTTGTATCATTCGAGCAAGGGCCTTGCCTATAAACGTTGCTCCTGATCCATCGTAATGTATATTCGTGATTGCATGGTTTATGCCAGACTTGGTCGATTGAGCACCGAGGGCAAGAACACTAAAAACGTCGGTGTTAAAGGGTACAAGTCCAACTCTTGTTCCATCTTCTATGTTCAAATTATTAACCACACTAGTGAGGAAACTTCTGACGCTATTAAAATTGGAGGATCCGATAGACCTAGAGGCATCCACCACGAATACGATATCGGTTTTTGTGAAACATACTGTAAAAAAAGAAGTTGCATTTTTTGTACAGATTTATGGCTGCAAGCATGTTAAAACCTCAATTGCTTAATTGCACTGAGCTCACATATGTTTTGGAAAGATCACAGTTTTTATCCGTTGATTCCAATCATACATAATAGTGAAGTTTATCATGGCACATAGAAGGCTTGAGAAACCTCTCAGAATATATTTCAATATTTCCATAATTTAATTCCCATTACGACGCGCATACAAATTACACATGTCAAGTACAACGTATACTCAACAGGGTCTTGGGTTCGCAAATGTACATTGTGTATCTATGAAGAAGGATTCACATAAGCTTTATTAAGCTTGTTTCCTAATCCATTTTCAAGTGAAATAAAATATGTTTAAACCAACCGAGTCCCGCACCCTAATGCCGTGGCTCTGTTTCTACTTTCATTTACGTTTTCTGTGCAGGTCGGGAAAGAGGCCATGACATTAAAAGTTAAGTGGGAAGAAAATAAAGAATTAGCTCTTTACCTTTCTTTTCCAATGGCGGGGCAGAAAACATTGGACCTATCAGTCAAATTCTAACCACGAGAATATGCAAATATTTCAGGCACCACAGAGGTATGAATACGTATGGAAGTATGATTATACTTCATATACATTCACAAATGTAGATGAGTAGAAAAGGACGTTGTGCAGACAAGTATACAGTGAAAGCATAACTGGAAGAACATTTAACAAATTTCAAGTATTAGCAGATGTTTTGTTTTCTTTTCCATTGTCTATTTATACGTACGTTTAGTCGCTTGTACCACAGTAATCGAGACACTGGTTGCGAAGACCACCGCCAACAAAGCTATATACCACCTCATCCTGTCTTAACTTCAAAAGAGAAAAACACATTGGTACAAAAACATGCACACAAACAAACAAATTGAAAAAGGGGAGGGGGGGTCTTGGCATATTTCTAGCAAATCTTGACGGACACATGACTGTGTGTGTATTGGGTTGGCCACATCAGCTATTGTGCCTCAGTTATAGTTGTAGTCATATTTTTATTATTCTTGCATATATATTTGACGTTTTAATAAAATTTCACATTAAATCACGTTTGTCCGAGCAAAGACCGCATATCAAACAGCACTGGACACTTGCTGCGGAAGTCGCCACATCCGAGAAACACGTTTCGTCTTTAACGTGGGTTTTCATCACAGGACAGTATAAATAATATTTTGAAAATCGTAACTCGGTCGATGTTTTTTTCATACGGAGAGAAGTGCTTACAGTCTCTTTACTATGAGTTGGCAACGCGGTTGCATATGCAACCACAAGACAACTGTGACTCGCTCTGCTTGTTTACGTTTCTGACTGATAGCAATCGCGACAGCTAAAGGGGGGTACATCCAACGGCAAAATATAGTCCCGCATACTGTTTCAATAGCCTTTGGTAAACTTGATCCAGGCCACATTATTTACCACAAGACGACTGTCGTGTCAATTTTTTGGTGAATTTATCCAGACATTCAGGGATTCTCATTTAAAGGTAACTTGGTTTTCCAACTTTCTCACGGCAACTCTGTCACAATTCTGCCACAAAGTGTGAAATCAATTCGTGCATGGTAAACAGACAATTAAATACCTGTGCGCACTCGCTCCTTGCCGGGTCGTCCCAAATGTAATATATTAAACTTACAGAAGCACAGTTGAACATGTTGCACTTTGTAACTTTAATGTGTGGATGTGAAAAGTATTATGCCACTCTTCCAGGTATTGCACCCAAACAGTGAAAAATTTGTGACTATGTTTAATTGTTCATCCTTGAGAAATATGGGATACTTTCCATGTGGCTGTGAAATTTGTAATGTGTAGGCAAGAATATGCTGTGTGATTTGTCACAGGCACTATTTTCAAGGTCCTGTTTAAGAGAGGATGGAACTGCCTACAAATTCATAATCTAGGCAACTCGATTAAAGCGATTGTAGACTTCATTAAGGTATATTGCATTGCCAAGGTGTGTTATTTCAAGCAGTTTCAGATACTTTTAATTTTTTGTCGCATGATGTCGGCTGTGAAAACAATGGTTATAAATTTTTATTCGAGAATAGACAAAAAATGTCAATTATTGTCTTTCCTCTCACTTCACCGGTGTGTAAATGTGATCATTAGAAAGAACAAAACAAAAACAAAAAACGAGATGATATACATGATTATTTTAAGGTGCCGTGCGTGAAAAGTAAGCTTGAAGCGTTTTCTGCCTTAACATATACTTTGTTGCTCAGAGTAGTCCTCGCTTGCCTAAATAACAGGCCTCCCGCTGGAACCCTAGCACACAGGACACCAGCCAGATAAGTAAAATGACAAGAGTCCTGGCTCGGGATTCTTACATTTGTCACGTGGAAGTTCTTTACGAACTGGATATCTGGCCATAGTTGCGGACATTTTTCTAGTGTTTATGGCTCGCCCGAGATCCCACCGGGTACCGCAAAATTTGCAGCGTGACAACTGGAAAGACTGCAACAAAATGCAAGGGCTCTTTCTCCTGTAAGTTAGAGAGTCCTTGATGCAAGTCACGAACATGCACAGAGAATGTCTTAAAATATTTATTTAGTTACAGTTGACGTTGTGGTACACTTTGCCGCACCAGTAAGTTCCCTGCAAAAGATTCACTCAGATTTTCGTAACTATTGAAAATCTTCCACAGGATGCATTCACTCCTGAACTTTAAATACATATATGTCAAGTATGGTATGGAAGCTCATTGACACAAGTATGAAATATTGTGCTTCGATGCAATATGTTACATCTAGATACCAAAGATTTACTCACCCGAAACCAGAGATCTGTTATCTTCAGCAACTCAGTGACTTTGTCAAGCTGAAAATGCACCAGGGACTGCTCCTTTATATGGTAGAACTACAAACTTACGGAATCGCAGGGTGGATCATCTGGAGTTTACTAGACTAACAAAAACTTGCACATGTAGCTGTTTTGCATTCTTGGCAGTCTATCGAAATTGACGAATTGAGACTTTTGACAATGGAAGGGCTGACCAGTAAAGTCACAGGGGAACAAAACACACATGTGCCACTTGATTCCCTCCGTGTAACATATTGGTAGGATCAACAGCTTACCAGAATATTTGTTGTAGTTCGTATTTCACAACGTTTGCCAGAGACTAGTGGAGAATGTCTTTCGCCCACTTGTGCATTCTTGCCTTCGCTTGATCTGCATAACTGTACATACAAATTGTAATCCAGTGACCTATGTATGGGCTATGTGACTGTTTGCATAAAGACAAGATAACATTCATGGCTCTCTGTGTGTCATTCAAACATGATGTCCTGGGAAAATTTTGTGCATTGTATTTCATCAAGAAATCGATTTTGAGTGCTGATGCTTCATATTCAATGTTCAAATTCTATTATTCAATTCTGAAAACTTTCATTGTAAAATGGCTTGCTGAAAAGGCGTAAATTGCGTGTAAGATGGTGTGATTTCCGTTTGATTTTTACTTCGTTTATCAATGATGTATGTCAGTGGTCAGTCAACTTATGCCACGCTTTACCCAATCTGATGTAGCAGCTGCTGAGGTAACACGAATCAACCTCTGGACCGTATCCTGTCAGACTCACACGCGGTCGCATCGGTTGGTCACATACCAGGAAAACATGATTTAATAAATTCGATGTATGTATCTCAAAATACAAGGTGTCTTGCAACAGTTCCTTGTCAACAACAATAGAAATCCGTTAGCCAAGCTTATCATGTCTGTGTGCCAACACAGACATGTTTTTTCTTTTTCTTTCTTTCTTTCTTTCTTTCTTTCTTTCTTTCTTTCTTTCTTTCTTTCTTTCTTTCTTTCTTTCTTTCTTTCTTTCTTTCTTTCTTTCTTTCTTTCTTTCTTTCTTTACCAGCAAATTTGTCCGACATTTCATTTAAAACTATTATACGTAGAAACTCCAAACTTGGTATGATTATACCCCATACATGAAGTGGTTCAACGGTTTTGAAAATTATTCAATTTAGGGCCATTATAAAATTCAAATTATGAACAGGTAACCAATCCAACTTCAAATCAAAGGTTTGTAACACTGCACATCTTTGTAATTTACACTTAACCTCCAAAGGTCATGGTCATTTGGACCTTTGAAATTTTCCTCTGTCCACAACTTGATCAATTTTCATCTGGTTTTAATGCATGTTGGGGCTTAAATTGTAGATATCATAGCACTGTACATTGTAATTTAAGTAAAACATCTAAAGGTCAAAGGCTGTCATTAGAGCCTTTCAAATTTTCATCTTGCCATAACGCGGTCAATTTTCAGTCATATCGGGCTGAAGGGCTGAAATTATAGGTATTGCAAAAGTGCACATGTTTGTAATTACATGTGACCTCTAAAGGTCAAAGGTCAAGGTCATTTAGACTTTGAAATTTCCATCTAGCCGTAAGCTTAATTGAATGTGAAGTACCAAAGGCTTTGAAGATTGTATTGCATAAGTGGGCTGCATTACATTTGATCTTTGATGCGGGAGGGGGGGGGGCAACGACGGAAGGCAAGCCATAATCAAAAAGGTGAATTAACTGTCATATGGAGAACTGATTATCTAATCCAACAAGTTGAATGGCTAATTGGTCATGATGACAACTTACTGGTCAAAGTAACTCTATTAACAGTTCATTATGCCAAGGATATTGTGCATGAGATAAGCAATTGTATTTGCTCGCAATTGTACTGAACAAAATAAACGTATGGCAGTTTTAAAGTTTTGCTAAACCAGGTCATGCCTGCCTCATATCATGTTCAGCAAAGTAGTTGCTCTCAATGGTCAAACAGGCCAAGAATGAACAAAAGGTGCAGTATTTCATATTAACAACTTTTAAAGGCACACAGATTTGCTTTTGAGCAAATCTTCTTTTCTAGTTCTCTTCGGGCCCGCTCTTGTTACTTCTTCTCTCTTAAACATAAATACAGAAGCATTAAACAGTTATACTTTAGTTCCAATTTTGCCCTAACTTGTTCAACACATAATTTGTATATGAAAAAGAATGATGAGCCTGAAAGGTTGTAACGTGTCCTCAGCGGTTAATGATCAGATCACGTTTCGAAGCCATTTCAACATATATACTGAACCAAACAAATAATGCAACCCTTAAACTTTTTAACTTAAATATGTATTGTTACTTTCATATCACAGAAACAAATTAGATCCATATTCTGCAGTTTTTTTGGCATAACATGTGAAAAACAAAAACTTGAAACTGTCAATGAGGGCGCGACCAGCTGGCAATAAACAGGGCAACATTGATTTGTAAAGTTCACAAATTGGCATGTCCACTAATACTGTGTGTGACCACCATCAGCATCTGTAACTGCTATGCAACGTCGGCGCATGGATGACACTAGCCGCTGCACCATCTGCCGGGGCACACGATCCCACTCTTCTTGAAGAGCCTGGCGAAGCTGCTGGTGGTTGGCAGGCACTGGATCCCGTCTCCGAACACGCTGGTCAAGGTAGTCCCAAAGATGCTCAATGGGATTGATATCAGATGAGAAGGCTGGCCATGGCAAAACGTTAATTCCTTCTCCTTGCAGAAAATCCATCGTCAGTCTAGCGGCATGGGGCCGAGCATTGTCCTGTTGAAGCAAGTGGAGTTGGTGGTGTCTAATGAAAGGGACAGCAACAGGCTGAAGGATCTCATCCCTGTAACGGGCAGCGTTAAGATTGCCTTCAATGAAGATTAGCTGGGTTTTGGCTGTGAATGAAATTCCACCCCACACCATCACTGATGCACCTCCAAATCGATCTGTTTCCAGCACACAGGCATCTGAGTAGCTTTCTCCCCTTTGTCGCCAAACACGTGTCCTACCATCTGCATGATACAGGGTGAAGCGGGATTCATCGGTGACTAGCACATCCCTCCACTGTTGATGGGTCCAGCGGGTATGAGCAGTAGCCCGTTGTCGTCGGGCTTGCCTTCTTGCCTGTGTCAAAATTTGACCCCTGTAAGGACGCCTGGCGTGTAGATGGTGTTCTTGTAGTCTATTACGGACTGTCTGGGCAGATATTCTGTTATTGGTTCTGCCAGGTGTCTGTTGTGCAGTTCTAGTGGCTGGTCGAGTTCTGTTCCGCAGATGTGACACCCTGATGTGTCTGTCTTGTGCAGGTTTGGTTTCTCTTGGTCTTCCAGGACGCTGTCTATCAGCTGTGGCCGCAGTCTCCTGGAATCTTGTAGCAAGTCTGGATATAGTGGATTTGTGGACTTGCAGTCTTCCTGCCAACTCTGCTGCAGATAAACCAGCCTGTAGCATGCCAATTCCTCTCTCCTGATCTACTGTTGATAATCGACCCATAGTTCTTGGAATACTGTGCCAAATGAATCCCATGCTGCCCTTTTATTGTCCGTGAGGGGCTACACCCAACCAGTAAAGGTGCGAATGTTTTAGTCATGTGGGTAACACTGAATCCTGCAGTTGTCCTTGATTCAGCACAACCACCAAACTTTGAAAGCCTCATATCCTCGCACACAGTTACGCTTGGGCTGATTTCAATGTGACCTTTTCCTGTCCCAGAATCAAAGACTTGGCAACCTTAATTTCAGGTGTCAGAGACTTGCGTAAAATAGCCTGCTGTAGTCACTCTTGATTCATGACAATGACCCCATGGCAAGGTCAGGGTACTCGACCTTGAGGTCACACTACTTGGTGCATTATTTTAGACTGATTTAACAACGGTTCGTATATTTCTGAACTTTAAATACAGTTCCAATGTGAAAATAAACCCAAATGAAAAAGTTGCGTTATTTGTTTGGTTCAGTATAATAGCCCTGACAGTTTACCGCGAGAAACATAACAACAGGGTACATGATCGGCAAAACCATGAAGGATCTGTCTAAGCTTAAGAAAAGGTTTTGTGATTTTCAGGTTATGTTTCAGCTCTGTACCTACAGGCCACCTTCCAGCCCCTGGAAATCTCTGTGTCCTAAAGACAGTTCAACTGGAGATAAGCTGTACAAATTAAAATTTCAGATAAAAACTTGAAATGCAAAATCCTTCAAACTTTTTACACGCAATACCCAGTACATTGACAGTAATCCTTCATAAACTATGTTAACTTGTACTGTTATAGATCATTTAGTAATGCCCAACATTCATAAAAACAAAAGAAAAAATTCAAGTAATGACAGTAACGTGAGGTATTTGTAACAGGAGGTCTGTGACAGTCATGTGCTCAGCTACCTCGGATGCACTGACTGATGTAGTCCTGTGACCTTCTGAATATAGGCCATCATGCGCAACTGTGTATAAAATAATGGCTCATTAGTTTAAAGTTACAACAAAGACATTGAATGAACTAGAATAGTCTTGTGACACAGGTTTGGGGTCAAATTCAACCATGTTGTGTGATCATTGTATTCCTTGTGCAGAACCATTATCACTACTACATTAAGGTTGTATTTGAAATAATTCGTGTGACATCAAGAGAACTATACAAGTAAATACAGTGTGCTAGAACTATCACTGGACGACCATCACTGTTGGCATCATCAAAGAGTTCATCCCCACACGTCTGCAGTCATCAATGTTAACGGGAATTGACATGATTCGCCTTAACCAAGATTTAACCCACATGTAAATTTGAACATTGGCGGTTATACAAAGTAAAAAAATAACAACGCCGAAAGAAACCCCATGGATACTTTCCTATTTATGTTAAATGGTAAGCATAGGACAAGGATCCACAATTTTCCACACATAAAAAAAAGGTTCGCTTGATTTTTCAATGTCACTCAAAGTACAAATTAACAACACCAAAAGAAACCCAGTAGATACTTATTATTAACGGGAGCATAGGGTACGCTATTGTCGAGTATACATCAGAATGCCAAATTTGCCGCTATCCCTGTTGCAACAATGACAGCATGTGCTCGAACCCTTTTCAATAATGTGTAACTTTGAAAATCAGGAAATACCAGTAGCACCAAATAGTGAAGACGTTTCATTGATATGAAGTCAATCAAATTGTTTTTATTACTATTATTATTATCATCATCATCATCACCATCATCATCATAATCATTATTATTATTATTATTATTATTATTATTATTATTATTATTATTTTACCGAAAATGCCCACCACCCACCCCCACCTCCAAAAATGCAAAAAATTTAATCACTGGAGCGTGACCATTTCAACAAACTGAGCAGCAGTTCACCCAATGTACAGGCCGGCCAGGTTTGAAGTGAATTTGATCATTTTGTAAAAGAGCTTGGAAATGTGAATTGTCATTGCAATCCCCATTGCTTATATAGCAACCAATAGAAGTGTATACATTGACTGATATTGAAGCAATTAGACAAGCACTTTTGAAGAAGAAGACTTTTAGCTCAGTCAGCCGAACTTCTCGTAATATGGCTCTCTTTCCGTCGTCGTCCGGACGGACGTCCTTCCCTCTCTTCGGATTTTATATGCTTTCTTGGCCCTTTTTGACAAAATAAAACCAGCCTTCTCCGAAAGTACACAGCGAACTGCCTCGAAATTGCGCAGGGACATGTCTGGAGCCCTTTGACCTTAAATTGGTGAAGAGGTCGCGCTGCGATTTCTTAGCTCAGCTGACTTGTCGGCAGCTGACTTTTTGTGGTGGTTAGGCAGCCGTCGTCCGTCCGTCCGTCAGCGTCCACAATTCACATGTTTGACTTCTTCTCGAAAACCACAGGCCAGATTCGTCTCAAACTTAGTGGGGATGTACCTTGGTGCGTCTGTACCAAGTTTGTTCAAATGGTCACGCTCCAGTATTTTTTCTTTTCTTTCTTTCTTTTTCTTTTTTTCTTTCTTTCTTTCTTTCTTTCTTTCTTTTTTCTTTCTTTCTTTCTTTCTTTCTTTCTTTCTTTCATTCTTTCTTTTTTTCGTTCTTTCTTTCTTTCTTTCTTTCTTTATTTATTGATTTATTTAAATGAATATTATTGGGGTTTTTTGGACCAGATATTAAAATATATCCTGCGAAACCACCTGGCTCATTACTTCAAAATTGCTTACGGAGACTTCTAAGGACCATGACACCTTAATTCGGTCAACAGATGGCGCTGTGATTTTTCTTTTTTTAAGCAGAAAAATGTGTTTTCGCTATTTTTACTTCTTCCACAAGACCGTCGCTCACATTATGCTGAAACTTGCTGGAAATGTTCGTTGCAGATTGGCCAAACAAAGTTGTTCACAAGGTGGCGTTGCTGAGAATCCCTAATTTTTAATGGATTTTTTCAATTCGGGTACTTATCGATTAATGCATACGGCCCTATTGATTACTGCGTAAGTGAATGGGGATTACACTGGTAATTCATGATTATGACTTTTCTCCAAAAAACGTTGTCTAGACCCCCTTAAAACTTGGTGCGGATGTACCTAGGGTGTGTTTCTACTAATCTTGTTCAAATGATCACCCTCCAGTGATTTTTGTATTTTTAATGAATTTTTCGTTTAATTTTTGGCGAAATCTTCTCCAAACCACTTGTCAATAAATTCCAAATTCCATAGGAACACTTGAGAGCGTGACAGAGGGACTTACACAGTACATGGATGACCTTGACCTCATTCTTTCAAGGGCGCAGGGACATTTAGGTGTATTTAATTCTACAGGTGATAACGTGAGAACCATTTTAGCCTGGACTTTGATGTTAAACGTACATGGTTATGATTCTCTTCGAGGGCCACATTAAGACAAAACATGTCTGACCCTGACCTCATTCCCAGGGTCACAGGACAACTGACATGAAATTTACTGTTGAGTTGATAACTTGAGGTCTATATTCAGTTAGGACCTTGATGTTGCACGTGTTAATGTTTCTCTATGAAAATCACGCTGAGACAGTACATGAGTAAGCTTGACCCAATTTTTGAGGTCACAGTGCAACATGTATGAATTATATTCTTCACTTTAACTTGGGAACAACTGGAACTGGGAACTTGATGTTGTACATGTTAATGTTCTTCCATAAAGGTCAGCCTTACTCAGTACATGAGTGACCAAGTTCACAGAGCCAGAAATTTGATAATCTCTAGGTCAGCTGAGCATGGGCTATTCACACAGCCCTCTTGGGTTTTTTCTTTTTTTTTCAATTTCTTTTGCGTGTGTGCGTCTGTGTCTGTGTCTGTATTCTCGATTATTTCGATTCCTTCCCCAAAAATGTCTCAGATTGTCCTGAAACGTAGTGGAAAGGTAGCTTGTGGGAGGGTTAAACTAATCTGTTCAATAAGTGGTGATAATCTGAATCCCTGGTTTTAACCAAAGTTTCGAGTTCGAGTACCTAACGGTTAACGCATGCACCCCTATCGATTACCATGCAATATAATGGAAATTTTGTGCTTCTACTTGAAAATAGTGAACCAGATTCTGTTTAAACCTTCGTAGGAATGTACCTTGGATGTTGCGAAAACCTTCTTCGGAACTACTTGACCAATTGCTTCCAGACGGCATAAGAGCCCTTCCACCAGGAGAGTCAAAACGCCCAGAAAGGGCCACCCTCGGCACTTTTGGCGAGAAATGCCGTGTAAATTTGTACAAAGCCCTTTTCTCGCCATCTCTCGGCAATGACCCTAAAAATGCCTACCAATATTTATCATAAATATCTTCCTTTTAGAATGTTGGAAAATGCCAAGGTATTCAAGTCTCCAATCCATACCTAGGCATTTCTCGGCAAATATGCCGAGGAACACCGAGATGCTTTTCACTGTAGACATTATCTGGGCATTTATCGGCGAAAATGCTGAGAAACGCCGAACCAAGGAGTAGGGTGAAAGATACCTCAGCGTACCTCGGCATTTTTGCCGAGAAACGCCGCTGTAAGAATAAGGGAGAACGGTTCCTCGGCGTTTCTCGGCATTTTTGCCGACAAACGCCGAAAGGAGAGTAGCATTGCAGCAGACCTCGGCGTTTCTCGGCAAAGTTGCCGAGGAAAGGATTTCTGTACAAATTTCCTAGTCATTTCTTGGCAAAAAGCGCCGAGAGTAGCCTTTTCTCGGCGTTTTGGCAATCCTGGTGTTCCTGGTAACCCAAATTTTAATCTGTCCTACCCATGGCGCTGCGATTTTATTCGACTTTGTAACGAATTTTAGCTTTTTTTTAGTTGCCCTTAACGTTCCCCCCCCCCCAAACATTACTCAGATTGCTCTGAAATTTACACATGCGCCCCCTTATACTAAATGTTCAGTACTGTCTTGTGTTGGAGGTGCATGTCAATATATTCTATAAACCTGCTTCTAACCTTGATGTCTATAAATTTATCAATTATCAGTCACTTATGTCCTCTTTAGTGACAAGACAAGTTAATTTTGATGTAAATTGTGACACGTTTATATGTGCATAATTATTGCTCTTTGTTCCCGGTAGAGAATATTTTTTGGTGGTTTTCCTACCTTTTTTAGAACTAGAGAGTTGCCGGATTATTTAGCACAAGGGAACCATGTGTGCTGGTCGAAATGTAACTCGCGGGACTCCCGGGAATCGGGGTTAACAAAGATGTTTACTATGTGACGATACTGTGGATTCCTGAGTTTAGCCATTTTTTTTTCAATTCAGGTAGCATTCGGTGAATGCATGCATTCCAGTTTATTACTTTGTAAGTCAACGGAGATTACAATGGGAATTCACAGTGTGTGAATGTAAGGTCAGTTGAGCACAGGACTGTCACAGTCTTCTCGTTTAAAGATTTAGCCAAACAATGATAAATGATAATCATGAAAAATTCTAACATCAATGGAGCGTGGCCACTTCAAGCTTAGCGGAGACTCACCCCAGGTATATCTCTTGCAGAGTATCTGGCCGACAGTTTTGGAGAAGTCGAAAATGTTTGTGAACGGACGGACAACAGATGGCAGAGCGTCCTACAAATTCAGGTGATTTGTCAGTCGGATGGGCTGAATATGGTGAAGGCTTAGGCAAACGTCATTTCGGCAAGGTTTGAAGAGAATCCAGCATGCGATTTAGAATCAATAGAATTTCTACCGTAGTATATTTTAATACAAAAGACGGAAGTTTCAAAAGCTGACACAAGCTTCAATACATAAATACATACACACATACATACATACATACATACATACATACATACATACATACATACATACATACATACATACATACATACATACACACATACACATACACACACATACATGCATACATACATACATACATACATACATACATGCATGCATATATACATATGTGGGCTTCAAACATAATTATGTCTGGGTGCCAACCCAGATATAATTTTTGCAAAGTTCTTTCTTTCTTTCTATCTATCTTTCTTTCATCCTTTCTTTCTTTCTTTCTTTCTTTCTTTTCTTTCTTTCTTTCTTTCTTCTTCTTTCCGCCAAATTTGTCCGGAGCTTTTCTCTGACACCGTGCCAGCTACACTTTTTCAACTTGGCATGGTAATACACCTAGTAGGGAAGTTGTCTCTCTGATTTGGAATAGTCATGATTTTCAAAATTATGCTAATTAGGGACAATCAAAATTTTAAAAGCTCCAGATCGTCATGGCTATTATTGATAGATACAAAATTCAAAGTTCAGCATATAGATTTGTGACATCTGCCAATCTAATGGACAGTAAACAAAAGTTGTAGAATTTTAAATTATGCTAATTAAGGCACTTGAAAATTTAAATCTTGAATATGTTCAAAACTATAATAGATAGAGATGCCATTCCAAATTCAATATGTAGGTTTGTGATAGAGGTGCGTCCAATGAACCGCAAACCATACTTCTAGGTTTTGAATTTATGCAAATTAGATGATTACCTAAAATTTAAATCTTGAATATCTTCAAAAATATTATAGATAGAGATGCGATTTTAACTTCCGCATAGAGGTTTCTGCTATAGGCGCATCCAATAAACCATGAACCAAAACTGTAGGATTTGAATTTATGCAAATTAGGTGAATACATAAAATTTATATCTTGAATATCTTCAAAATTATTATAGATAAAGACGCCATTCCAACTTCGATACATAGGTTTGTGCTATAGGCGCATCCAATGAACCATAAGCCAAAGTTGTAACATTAAACCTTATGCAAATTAGGAGAATACACAGAATTTCAATCTTGAATATTTTCAAAACTATTAACAAAATTTCAGTCTTGAATATCTTCAACACTATTGTAGACAGAGATGCCATTCCAACTTCAATACATGGGACTGTCCTATAGGTGCATCCAGTGAAGCATGAGCTGAAGTTCTAACATTTACATTTATTCAAATTAGGTTAATACCCAAAACTCAAATCTTGAATATCTTCAAAAGTAAGACATAGTTACCATTGTACATGAGTAGGTAATGACATATAAGCTTTCATCTGGTGTTGTCTTTTTTGATCTAGAGTGACCTTGAAAGGTCAAAGCAACACATGTCTACCTCTATCATTGTGCAACACTTTTCACCAACTTGGCCATACTGTTAACATGCCATTACACATTTGGAGCTAATGTCACAGCTGCATATCTTGCATTACAGTTTCTCCAGGCACCCAGTGTGATTTGCTAACAAGCAAATCAAATTTTCTAGTTATGCCTGCCCATATTCACTTGAACATTGTCGTAATGATTTTTATGTCTGTGTACATTTTCATGCCCCTTACAGAGAACAGGAATTTGCTCAGAAAGAATTGCTTTCACATACCAAGGATATATCCCTTTCATTGGGAATGCACATGTAATAGTTTATGTTATCACCTTGGATGGAGAAGTGTACATGAGCAAACCTAGAAACCTTTTGCATCTGCAGAGTCTGTAAAGGTTACCGGTGCGCTGCCACGTGTTTGCCAGTATGCTGTATGGTACAAAGTTGAAATCTTGGCTGCCAAAATGCTTGCCGATATGTTTGATCAACTCAGAACTGCTGCCACGGAAAATATTGATCAGAGCAGTCCAAAACATATGAAAGGCATCTCTGAAATTTAGGTGGGCTTGTATTTGCCATCCATGTTGCACAATTTGCCCACTCCATCACTCAAGACATCTGTACACATCGTAGATGTAGTGACGCGCTCAGTTCTGTATCGGCACGTCCTGGTATTGAGTAACTAAACGAGACATCGTTCCACATGATCCCATTAAGCCAACCTTCGGTTTTATTTAATTCGGCTACAAATAATACATAATGAGGTTAGCTAGATAGGTGAATCGCAAGATCGCTCGAGAGCATACTGGCCGCTTTTACACAAAAAAAAAGAAAGAAGAAAAAAAAAAGAAACTTCATGAATCAATTTCTTCCCAACTGTTTCTGTGCATAGAGCCCATCCTGTTTTCGTTTGTGTTGACCATTTTCAATAAAGAAATACGGCGTAGTGATCAATATAGGAAGGTATTATTATTGTTTATATTGTCATTTGCACCCAACAATGAAAACGACAATTCAAAGCTCAAAGAAAAACAAACAAAAAAACATGTTGTTACCGCCTGTTCCGACACTTGATCAGTGCGTGGTTTAATGTGAGACATTGAATGTGACAGAGTGTGGTCTTTTGAATGCTAATATCGTAAGGTTAGTAGCAAATTTTATTTTTGTGCACTGAATAAGAAAGAACAATAATAAACATGCATAAATGTCACCTTGACTACTACTATTACTATTACAGAATACATGTACCTGTCCATGGTACGCCGTTAGTGAACCAAATGGAAAGACTCGTTCAGCAAGGTAAATTCGAACCGCCATAATCACAAGATTTCAAGTACGTTAACAGATTTCGTGAATACTAAATATTCAATTTTCTACCTAAAATGTCGGTCATATATTTTATAGATAGATAGATAGATAGATAGATAGATAGATAGATAGATAGATAGATAGATAGATAGATAGATAGATAGATAGATAGATAGATAGATAGATAGATAGATAGATAGATAGATAGATCTAGAAATAACATGTTCCAAAATTAGTTTCAAAATATCAAGTAACTAAACCGCTTTTTCGCGCACTCAATCGTGCAGAGCTCACCAGTTAATGTTAAAATTAGTACTTGAAGCAGTTCAGCCTGCTTTTTATATCCGTTCCCTGATTTATAATTTTAATTGTATATTGGAAGTAAATTTATCTTCAGTAACAACGAGTTTCGCTCAAGCCAAAATAAAGATAAATAGGGGTGTCGATTTGTGCTTTTAATAATTTTGGCCTCCTGAGTGCAGGATCCAAGTAAATGTGGCGATTCCTTCTCTATAAAGGTTTCAGTTTGTTTCATGTTTGGTCGGTAACACCTGTGAATCAAAATTCTTTAGCACAACGAATTGGCCATTGTGATTCAATGTCTTTAGTGAATACGGATGCCATATCGCAAAAGTCATTATTGCAATTGGTTCTCCCACGGATACAATTGAAACCATCACAAATCCCATGGCACTGGAAGGGAAACACACAAAATTTAAGGAACTGCACATTTAAAATTTAAACCTAAAGCATGGTGTTTTCTCTCATAATTTCTATCATGATTTTGAGAAGTAAATCCATCATTTGATGATTAGATCTGATATCCAGAATAAACATGACTTCATGATTGATTGCTGATAACCATATTTACGACTTTCATCCCAGAAGGAGAATGTAAATTGTTACGTAACACCTCGTATAAGTGAAATTATCAGGTGAAGAAGAACATGTACTCTGGTTCCAAAAACACCAGCAAAAGTGTGTCAAAGCAGTGCTGAATTCGTCTGCATTGTGATTCCAATTCTCCGTGTAAGGAAGCAAACTAAGTAAATTATGTGCATAGTGATCAAACCACAATTATCGACTGTTAAGCGC
Organism: Hermodice carunculata; assembly: GCA_964020975.1. NCBI lineage: Eukaryota > Metazoa > Annelida > Polychaeta > Eunicida > Amphinomidae > Hermodice > Hermodice carunculata. The sequence continues at coordinate 28,722,652 of OZ026627.1, forward strand.
ACCATGCGGAAGGTTGACAGTAACCCTTGCTCTTCCATGGGAAAACTAAAGAAAACCTATTCAAATCCTGACGCAGTCTTAAACGAATTGGGAATTGGCTTAACCAATTCTCGCCCTTTCAGAGTGGCCAAAAAATGGAGTAGCACAGAAAATCCCCAGTTAGCAAGATATATTTGTTACAAATATGTCAGAATTAATCTGCACAAACCTAGTATATCCAACGACCTTATATGGAGAAGTGCCGGGCACCACCTGTCAATATCTTGTTGGTGTTCATTCAGAAAATATATAACCATCATTGGATAATTTTATCATCTCATACTTGACTAATGCTACATTCAACTACAAACTGCAAAAGTTATCAAATTAGCATTTGAAGGACTCACCGCCATCAAACCTAAGGAGTGCTATATCCTATTGCTCTGAGGTTCCTTGTTATATTTTTTCATTGAAACCATGAATACGCCTTCAGTGAGACTTTGTTTTAGAACAACACCTCAGATTATATTAGAGAAGAAGTAGACAACAGAACATTCGATAATAATATTTCACAACCATCACTTTACCAATGACGCAGCCCAGTAGTGCATTTCAAAAGGGTTTTGGGTTAGGAAATTTGTTTTACCATAGATTATCGTCGATTATATGAATTTAATCAGCAATAAGTATACTGGTCCCAATAATAGAAAATATTATCGATTTCCTATGTGAAAAACAGCCAGAATGGGTTTCTGCGCTGCCAAAGTGGTCAGTTTTTGGCAAATAACGATAGAACGTGGAATCTTGATGACCTTTTGATGCTGTCCATTACTTTTGAAAGTTTGTGCTCTGGGATGAAACCACCATTATATTTACTGTATATTCTCATATTAGCATAAAGGCGTATAACTTTTGTTGAGTCACTTTTTAAAATAAAGTGTGCAGTTGGTGTTGTGCAGACACCTTTCATTGAAAACATTCAAAATAAAAAAGGCGAGTCTATAGATAGAATCAAAAGTTATGCCAGTGTTTACCTGGCATAGCCAGGAAACACGTGCTCCGAGCACGGCTTGCCAGCATTACGTCACTGCGTATGAATATGTGATTTGCCCTCTGTTTATAAAACTCATCATGGAAAAATATCTGTCAAACCATACAACACAAACAGGCTGATAAGCTCATGTAATAGTCTAGCTGAAACAGTGGGTTAATTACAGGTAAATGGCCCCCAAAGGTGTCAGCACACGACAACCAAGAACTATTTAGTGCGGTAACCTGCACCTGATTGGCCGCAATGGTGTATTCATACCCTCTGGAAAAATAATCCTTAGTCTATCTAAATGCACATTTTGCAAAACATAGGGTCTTGTACTTGGGCAATTTTTCATGCCAAAGGGCGTAGTAGTTTACCCTTGGAAAGTGTAGTCCAAGCGGGTAAATTGTCACCGAGGACCGCCAAGCAGGTAAAAGCAGTCCATAGCTGAGCAGACTTCTGTATGTATTTTATCACAGTATATGCTGATACAATAGTAAAACCAGCCAAGTGGAGGAGACGAGTCAACAGACTGGCCTCGTTCCCGCGGCGGATCACTCCGAGTGCTTGCACGAGGAGTGATCCGCCGCGGGAACGAGGCCAGTCTGCTGACGAGTCTCCTCCACGCGGCTGGTTTTACTTTTATCCAGTAATTAATTTATAGCTGTAATTATATTTTCATCGTTAAATACAAAAAAAAAGACAATCAAAACAGTTTCAACGTTTATTTCATCAAACAAGGCTTTGCATAGTTTTGCGTATGAATAACTGTAACGCAGGATCCAGTAATTGGGTCATCTGAAAACTACATGCTTGACGTGCGCCTACTACAAGAATTTAGAAGGAAAGTAGTTCTCAGTGACCTTTGCACTGTGGTGATACGGATTGACCTTTGCACCGTGGTGATATGGACAGGGTTATCACCCAGTCTGTATCTTCCACCTTTTCTGGATGATACAGCTATAATTACTGGATAAAGCATTGCCACTACATACATTGATGCAAACAGGTACAACATGTGCTTAGTCCCATGAATGTGGGCAGGCATTTGAAACTTCAGTCATCTTTTGTTTTTGCACCAGTCGTCAGATTTCCAGATGATACATTTTAAACAATTTTGTTTCAGGTGAAAATACGTAAGAGAAAATTGTGACAGTTGACCTACCCAATTACCCCGACTGTTTTTAACGCTATGCAGATTGTGATTTTGGAAAGCAGAATGTATTGGGATGCCCTTACGCCGGTATACCTACACAAACCATATGGTAGTATGTGTGCTTATTGATCATTGCTTGGTTTTCTAAAAAGTTCTTTTTTAAGGAAATAACAAGAGAGCCACCAGGAAACCATACTTATGGATTAGGGGTGTCTAAAGGATTCCCACTTTACATGAACACATTGACCTATCAGCTTCAGAAAACAGTTGAAGATTTGTCAACAAAATGAGCAAAAGTCCCCCCCCCCTTTCCAGGCTTCTTTTTCAAAGTAGGGCAGGAGTAATCAATCTAGAAGAGAATACAGAAGTGGACAACAGGTAGTAATGGTAAATGTAAGGTATGTAGACAAGAGGCAGATGAGACAGTGGACCACTGGCTGTTGTGGTGTGATGCATATAAAGAGATAAAAGAAGAATTTTTCAGAAAGTAGCACAGGAAAGACTATAATAACAAGGGTCTAGAAGAGGTTCAGTGTTTAGAGGAAGAGGAACGTGTAGCATGGGTTTTAGGTTTGAAGGGTGGCTTTCTGGGAGGCAGGAAAGGCACTAAAAGTGTACAGGACTACCTGGCAGGGTGCTGGGAGAAAAGAAATGAATTGATAGGGCTTTATAGCAACAGGGTGAATTAGAATCTTAGAATGCAGGGAGGAGAGGGAATGGTGGTAGCCCTTATAAGGTCTCCCATGGGATCCCCCATGGGAAATGCCTGAGCCTTAGAGGCAGGGATAGGGTGTATGAGGGAAGGTTTTTCTGTCTTTTTATGGGGGGGGGGGCTACAAGCGATGAGTGTTGGGGGATATATCCAGGGCCAGGGGCCCACCACAGCTGTGAGAGAGTGTGTGGTGGACTCTTTGCCTCGGCTATGGTCCTGGTAAACATGGCAGCATGAGCTGATCAGGATAACCATGGTTTCCTCCATCTCATCATCTTTTTTTCCCTAGGCCACCTGTGTCACACAGGACCGCGGCGCATAAACGGAGAGCCACAGTATTTTTTTTTATTATTATTAGAAGGACGACGCCCATTTTAGTAGCTTAGCTTTACTTTCGTTTTAAGCAAAATCCTGAATTTTCAGCAGGCTTGCTTCCTATTCTACTTTTCCTGATAAATTAATTCTCAGATATTAAAAAGAAGTAAAATGGGAGGAAAAATATTGAAAATCCCTACCTCAACTGAAATGTACATGTGCAACATAACACTCACAGAATCCTATTGACATATTTTGCCTCCTTTTGCAGTTCTACCACTCGTGAGTTATTATAGATAGCGGTATGCCCAACATTTGTTAAGGATAACACTTAACGTTTCCCCAAGGATAAGACATTGTCAAATAGACTATTAGACCATACTTTGACAAACATAACATATCGGACCTTGCTGCTTTCACTGGAACAGGTGACGCACATTTTTGCTCTCTTCTAAATTACCGTGTTGTCCCATGGCCCAAGAGATTATGACGAGCTGTGTCGTTCTGATGTCTCGTAGGACATGCTATTGACAGATGGGGCTCCGAGAGAGGGTCCATATGTTCTGAGAAACCACAAATAAATGTTTCCAAGAATAGATCGGTATTCCTCAGCCAAAAGAATTTTTAATGTTCCCTCTTCTTTAAAGCGGAAAGATATGTGTTTTGTTTCAACAATGAGCGAGTTCCTTGTACCAGCCTCCCTCCACTCAATATACAAACTGGTCGAGTAATCCCTTTGCAATCTGCCTTCTTCAGACAGCATGGTTTCACTGAGTAAACTTTGACAGCGGAAACACATAATGAAAATTAACTGTCTTCAGACAAGCTTGACTTACATTCTATGCGTTAATAGTGATGGTCCATAAACTTGCATTTCCACACTGTACTTAGCTGGACATATGTAGTAAACCTAGATTTGGTCCATTATTTGAGCAAATGTTTAAGACCAGAACCCAATTTAAATATGCTCTTCGTTAATGCAAACGCAATGAAGAGACTACATGGGCTGATGCCCCACCTAATGTACACATGGATATTGGTTCCCACCCATATCTGGATAAGTGTGGATAACAGAAGCCACCCTACCCACAGTAAATTGCAATAGGTTAACATATCCACAAAATGCTGGGGTTGGGGTTGGGGTTGGGGTGGGGGTGGGGGTGGGGATAGGGGTTGGGGTAGGGGTTGGGGTGTTAGCCACAACCTGGATATGTTGCCGTAGCAGAGTATATGTTGGACTGGCTTATCCACGCTTATCCACAAATGGCTGATAGCCATTATTCTCATGTACATCGTGATATTCTTACTTTTTGGAAACAAGTGAAAACCAAAAATAATAGGAATTTACCCTTGACTACTAGTACTGACGGCCGTACAGGACCTGAACATAGCTAAGTTGTGGTCTGAACACTATCAAAAGTTTAATACAGTTGAAAATAGCTCTGCCAAAAATATAACTTGTAGTGTTTTTTATTCTGATCGAATGCGGGTTACTGAGGAGGAGATTCACAATGCTATTGAAGACCTTTTATCAAACAAGGCATCAGGGAGAGACAACTTGTGCAGTGAAAATCTTAAGTTTTGTAGTAAACGTATACTGTATCTTTTATCTATGTTATTTACCAGTTTGCTACTACATGGCTATTTACCTCAGGAACCGATGGATACTATTTTGATTCCAGTCGTTAAGAATAAAGGTGGTAATGTTTCTGATATCGGGAACTATAGGCCCATAGCTATTGCCAATGTTGTATCTCAAGTATTAGAGTCCATATTGTTATCTCGCTGTGACGAACTCCTTCTTATCACAGATAATCAGTTAGGTTTTAAACCTCATCACTCAACAGACATGTGTATCTATACCTTGAAAGTGAAAAATACGATATAACCTGTATGGGATTCGAACCCACTACCTTCGGCACACTCGCCTAGCCAAATGTAAAGTCGAACACGCTGACCTCTAGGCCATCAGGGCAACCCCAAAAAAGGTTGACCAGGACCCAGGGTGGTGTTATAGCAGGTGTGGCTTGTACATTGACACAAAGAAGTTCTTCATTTCTATCGGTCTCGGGGCAGCACAGTTTTTCTCTGCTCCCTTTATGCGTCCAAAGCCTTTGACAGTGTTAATCATAAAAAACTATTTGCTACTTTGAGACATAGATCTGTACCCGAATATATCATACGCATATCAGTTTTTTGGTACTCCACCTAACAGCTCTGTGTGAGATGGGGTCATGTTTTCTCAGCTATGTTTACTGTCATGAATGGTGTACGCCAAGCAGGTATATTGTTCCCTCGTCTCTTCAATGTGTACATCAACAAACTCAGTCTAAATCTTAGGAATACTAAGATTGGGTGCACTGTTGCCGGCTCTTTGATTAACCATTTAATGTATGCTGATGACCTCTCATTGCTGTGTCCTTCTGTAAAAGGTCTACAAAAGTTAATAAAAGAATGTAGTGATTTTGCTATTGCCAATGACATCATATTTAATGCTGATAAAACCTGTTGTATGGTTTTCCAATCCCTTACTTTCAAACTACGTAAAATACCCAAGTTGTATTTAAATGACCAGGTACTCAAATATGTTAAAACACATAAGTATCTGGGTGTATTTCTTTGTAGTCATTGTAAAGATGATGATGAAATTCAACGACAAACACGCAGCTTTTATATGCAAGCCAATATTCTGCTTCGCAAGTTCTGCCATTGTTCTTATGATGTTAAGCTCATGCTCTTTAACTCTTACTGTTCTTCCATATATTGTGCTTCTCTGTGGACTCCGTACTGCAAAAGATCCATATCTAAATTTTGTGGCAGTTATAATAATGGTCTCCGTAGACTTTTTGGGTATGCACTGGACCGCAGTACTAGTAATATGCATATATCTAACCATGTAAATACGTTTGATTCCATGTAGAGAAAGTATATCTTCAATCTGTATACCAGGCTTGGACAGTGTAATAATGTTTTGATAACTACAGTGTTATCTTCTGATATATTTCATACCTCTACTATTCATAGGCATTGGCATAAGATGTTATACCTGTTGTAATCAGTAATGATACAGTTTGTGGATTATCGAATTGTTCTTGCTCTCATTTATGCTATGGAAAAAGTGACTATTCTATTCTATCATGCAGGCATTTTTAAAAGACTTTATACACATATATGATTATATTGTAATCTTTTTCCTTTTTTCCTTTCTTTATGTCATGTTAATTTCTACTTTGGACCTGATTATGTATATACATGTACCATCATGATCATGTGTCTGAAATACAACAATATATAGTAAAATTCACGTAAGTGATGATGTGGCCTTTAGAATGAGGTGGTCACTCATGTACTGTGTAATTCTGACCGCCATGGAGAAACACTACGATGTGCAACATCACAGTCCTAGTTCAAATATAGTTAAACCTGTGAAGCCCGAACGCACCAGGGACCGAAATAAAATGTTTGGGTTTTGCAAGTGTTCAACTTTCGGAGGTTTGGTTGGTTGGTGGTGGTGGGGGGGGGGGGGGGGTTATATACTAAAAGGGACCGCCATGACAAAATTTTATACACGTATCATGTGTATGTATGCTTAACCTCAATAAAAAGACTTCTCAAGTGCTTATACAACTTATACATCCTGTTTATTTGCATTCATTTCCACATCTACTAAATTGAAGAACTTAAATAAGAAAATGTGGTTATTTTTTCCCCTGAAATGTAAGAAAGATATACAGACTGTATTGTAAATATGACAGCGATGCATGTGGAATTCAGCTGAATCTTTGATGAGTTTACGTTTTTCTTCTAATGTCAACACAGGCAATTCCTTTTTTGCTGCCATTTCTTCACATCCACATGCAGGTTAAATTTCACAAAACCAAGAGCAATCTACTTAATAGCTAACTGTCTCAGGAAATACAGAAAGCAGCTTGGGGTCACAACAGGCATAGGTACCTCAGAGTAGCTGTTAACCCTTTAACGCCTATAACTGTTAGTGAATTCACATTGTGTTTGTAACCTCAGAAGTGGTTAATCCTAAAACAATGCTTATGTCAGACCCTTACAAAGCGAAACATAGCTGATCAGTCTGTACCACACTAAGTAGGCTACACCACGTACTGGTATGTGTAAATGCAACACAGGGTGCACTTTTCTTTGAAGTGAAAAGATCTATGCTTGCGCTCTAGATGTGCTTCTTCATTCTCTTCCTTTTTTTTTTTTTTTTAAAGATTATGACCAAGAGTGAGGTAAACGATCCCTGCATGCAGCAAAGATGACATACAAAGAAACCCCTAATGCCCCTAACAGTGTAATGTTCCATGAAAAGCAAGAATAAGGTACAAGACCATGAAAACAATGAATTTTGCACCATTTTACTATTTTTCAATGTTCGTTTAATAGGAGTATTCGACTTACGCAGGTTCATTTTAAGGTTTGCGACCAAAATTTGGTGTTCGGGGTTCGGGGTTGATAGGTGTTCAAGTTTTGCAGGGTCGACCACTCTGCTCTCCTATCAAAATACATGTAAAATATTTGGGACCCCCAAAAAAGTGTTCAGGTATTGCAGGTGCTCAAATTTCAGAGGTGTTCCATTTGGCAGGTTTTACTGTAGTTTTCAAGTTATCAAGTGTGCGATTCAATTCATGTCATAAAAGGGGTAGCGTCTTTTGAGAGACGCCACGTACCCTTTTTGTGACTGAGAACCTAAATCTGGTGTATATGGGAATGACCTTTTGATAGGCTTATGGGACAAGAATCAGTACCGAAGAAACTGCCAGGATTATTAGTCAAGATTTAACTAATACATTTAACAATCCTGAGATATATTATAATAAACCTTTATCAACTTATGGCGTCACAGAACAAATCTAAATACACATGTTAAATATTTACAATAGACACAGAACAATACACGAAGATGAGTAATAAGAGGTACAAACTGTGAAACAGGTACAGTGTAAAATGATACAGGTACAAACAAAAGATTGATAACTAAGGGTCGATAAGTGTTGTCTCCTTAGTAGACTTTCTCTTAAACCCGGCTTCAAGTGATCTACATCATTATGCAAGTTTTACAAGCATATATGTGTATTTTTTCTCTGAATCACTTTACAGTAATAATTACTAACCAGAAAAGATGATTTGCTGCATAGCAAATCTGTGTGTGTGTTTTCAAAGCTTATTGCTGTGTACCAGTCCATAACATAGGAGTAGAAGTTGGAATAATGGCATCTCAAGCTAATATAGTTTTGAAGGTATTCAAGATTTTAAATTTCCTATGTTGCTACTTATCATTATTTAAATTGATACAACTTTCCTTTTTAATTTATTCGGTGTGCAATGGCCATCAACCCCCTAGCAGAAGTTGGAATAACATCTCTATCTGTTATAGTTTTGAAGATATCCAAGATTGAAAATTTCGAATGCTGCTAATTAGCATAATTCAAGTTTCTACAACTTTTGTTTTAAATTCATTGCATGTGCAGTGGTCAAGAACCACCTAGTAGAAGTTAAATTACTTCTTTGTCTGTAGTAGATTTTAAAGATATGCAAAATTTCAAATTTCAAATGCCGCTAATTAAATTAGCATGATTTAAATTCTTACATCTTTTCTTTTAGGTTCATTACATGTGCCGTGGTCAATAACCCCCTAGTAGAACTTGAAATTACGCCTCTATCTGCAGAAGCGTTTAAAGATATTTAACATTTAAAATGCTGCTAATTAGCATAATTAAAATTACATACACATTTCATTTTGAATTCATTAGATGGGCAATGGTCAATAACTCTCTGGTACAAGTTGGAATGACATGTCTATCTATCATGCTTTTGAAGATATTTGAAAATTTTGAATACTGCTAATAAGCATAATTTACATTGCTACAACTTTTGTTTTAGGTTCATTACACGCACAGTTGTCACTGACCACTTGTAGAAGTTGAAACGACATCTCTATCTGTAATAGTTTTGAAGATATTCAAGATTTAAAATTTCAAATGCTGTTAATTAGCACAATTTAAATTGCTGCAACTTTTGTTTTAAATTCATTAGATGCGCAATGGCCAATAACCCTCTAATAGAAGCTGGAATGACATCTCGAGCTGTTATACTTTTGAAGATATTCAACATAGAAAATGTCAAATGCCCATAATTTGCATAATTTTAAACATCTTCATCACTCAGCATAAAAAGACCAGAGTCCTTGTATAGAGGTACAACCATGCCAAGTTTGGTGCTCTTATGTGTAATATTGTCGGAGAAAAGTGTCGGAGAAATTCACTGGTGCAGAAGAAAGAGAGAGAGGGGGAGAGAGAGAGAGAGAGAGAGAGAGAGAGAGAGAGAGAGAGAAGAGAGAGAGAGAAAGAAAGAAAGAAAGAAAGAAAGAAAGAAAGAAAGAAAGAAAGAAAGAAAGAAAGAAAGAAAGAAAGAAAGAAAAGTGTGTGTTGACACATACACTTTAATTTGGAGGTTCGTCGGTACAATCGGACAAACAGCACTATGCAATAAACACACTTTGTATTATATCTTGTGTAAAGTGACGCGAAGTAGATACAATTTCAAAGCTAGAAAAGATGATTTGCTGCATAGCAAATCAGTGTGAATGTCTTCAAAGCTTATAGGTATGGCAATGTACAATTGGTATTTCAGTACATGTACTCCATTGTATTATCGGTACGACAATGTACAATGGGTACTTCATGTAAAACAGCGCATGATCTGTACGACAATGTTATGGCAGTGTACAATGGTCACTTCACTAGTAAGTGTGTGATCGGTACAGCAATGTCTCGAAAGTGTACAATTGGTACTTTCGTACTCCATCTTTCACATAACAACGATATTGACTGTATAATGGATGTACACATTTAATCACAATTGCCATACATATCTCATGTTCTGGTATATGTACTTCACTGTGACAAATAATAATGTTTTAATTTTATCTTAAATGATGATAACAATTTGATCTCGAAATGTTATAGATAGCTGATTCCAAATTTTTGTACCTTGGCATTTGATTGAAATTCGGACAAAGTTGTTCTACAAGGAAATTTATGTAGATTATGCTTTTGTCTCGTGTTTTAAAGATGTACATATATCCACATTTGCAGCGAACATATTGTCAATAATTTCTAGGAATATCCCATTCATAATTTCATGCATAAATATACCTGCTTAAAGTGTATTCATATTCTCAAATTTCAGTATTCTATAATCTTTGAACAATTCTTCAATATGAGCATTAAAATTTGATGAACTCATCATCCGTACTATTTCTTTTGTAATTTAACTAGACAAGCTTGAGTACTTTTGAAGTTGCTAGCCCATGTTATATTACAATTTGTATAATATGGATATATTTATGCATAATACAAGTTTACAAGTGCTCTATATCCCACGTTTTGTCTTATTTTTGGAATATACCAATAACTTTTTAAAAACTTTATTTGACATGTTAGTTACATGTGATTTCCAGTTTAATTCCTCGTCCATCCAGACTCTTAAAAATTTAACCTTACAAGCCGTTAATTTTACTTTCACCAATCTTAAACTTGTATATTGTCATTCACACATTTTTTCCTTTTTACATTATAGACCATGAAATGTGTCTTGTCTATGTTTAGGGAAAGCTTATTTGCATAAACCACTCTGTTACCAAACTCAAAGTTACATTTGTAGGCCTGCTATGTATCAAAGTTGGTATTTGTGAAATGTTAATTTGTATCATCTGCAAAAAGTGGGGAAAAAACAATCTGGGCAAGCAGCAAATAAATCATTAATACATAAGAGATACAGAAGAGAGCCTACTCCACAACTAACCCGCATGACATCAGATTTCTCATTTTGGAAATGCACATAGTGAGAGCGATTATGTAAATAAGAAGAAACCTAAGTATGTGGTATACCACGAATCCCACAATGTAATATTTTTTCTTGAAGTGTAGCTTGATTGACTGTATCGAACGCTTTAGATAAGACGAGAAAAACACCTAAAGCATATCATATCTAAGGATTCTGATATCTATGTGGTATACCACGAATCTCATAACGTAACAATTTTTCTAAAAGTACAGCGTGATTGACTGTGTCGAACGCTTTAGATAAGTCGAGGAAAACATCTAAAGCATGTTCATGTCTGTCCAAGCATTCTGATATCTTACTACTAATCATTATTACCCACTTTGAATGAAGGAATAACTCTGGCTATTGTCAATGCACGCGGGAAAACACCTTTCTCCAATGGTAAATTTATAAGATGAGATAAAACTTGCAAAATTTCTGCCTTAATATACTAAGAACTTTCAAACGTATTTTTTTTTTTTTTACATGGTCTGGACTTGAATCTTTCAAAGAACACGCACGCCATCCCCTGTTATGGAGGAAAATAAAAACAAAATTTACATATTGATTTCTCATGTATGACCGAGCAGATCAAGTTAAATTTCGCTTATTATGCTCAAACACCTAATTAAAATGTCGTGTTTCTGCTATTCATTTTCATTTAATAATGGATTATGAATGAAAGAGATAACAAGTAAGAAGAAAGGCAACCGGTGAACGGCCTCAAAAATAAATCACTGAAAAAAAGACGTTCTCCATCATCTGCTCATCATTTTTTTTTAAACCATGACCCATGTACGATCACGGACCCACTGGCACTATCAGATAGTATGTCCATGGTACTATAAACTGTGATATTTTATTTTGTGTAAAACAGTAAGTGGCAGGATGGCAGGAATACGAATATATGCTGTCACAGAACACTCAGAACAGAATCAATTCTTCCAACCATTGCAGTCAGCTTATATATATATATATATATATATATATATATATATATATATATATATATATATATATATATATATATATATATATATATATATATATTTTTTTTTTTTTTTGTCAGTGAAAGAAGCTTCAACGAAAAGCTGTGCCATACTCGTGATCGCCTGATCAGCGCGCTATCTGACGGGTGCTAGGAATATTACTGTCGACGTGATCACGAGATTTGGCGAGATGTTAACACGAGACAAAGAAGGGCGCCGTTCTCAAAATGGCAGGAGTTTTGGGAAAGTGGTCAATCAGCACATATGTAGTTAGAAAATTAGGTTCGCTGTCTTGCACCAGTAGCGTTATTTTTGAGAGACACGAAGACCTGAATTTTGCTAAGGTTGAGTTTGGAGAAAAGTGCAAGCTGGTTAAAGAACTGACAGTGTGCGGCTGCGAGTGGTAAATGGCCAGTGCACCTCTGCACACACTGACACAGTGGATCGAGATCCTGGGGTGGGGACAGGTGCATGTCCCAGGGTCGGTTGCACCTCAGCTGGCTTCAGTCTTGGATGGCATGGTAAGCAGAAAGGCCCCGGCAACAAACTACACATGGAAACAATGGCCAGTAATTTGGGGGCAAGTGATTAAAGACAAATAGTGATTGTGCTGAGTTTTGCGTGCATCAGATGCGGGGTATCTCCAGTGAACTCAACCCATAACCATGATAACCAGGCCCTCCCCTGTCACTCGCCAATGTAGCAAAATGATATGAAAATACCACTTTGGCTAGAATTTTTTACAGTTGGCTAATGCTTAACAACTAGGAATGTCCCAAACATTGTATTATGCACGCAAATTTGGCTACAATAATAAATTTTCCAGGGGAAGCCCTGCATAACCCTTTCGCGGATAGCTTTGCGTAGGTGTGTTTTGTGTGAAAGTGACTTCCATCGCACAGGATTGATGTGAAGAGGCGCAAGCTGTCGAGTTGCCTCTGGAAAACGCGGTCTTGCTGGCAGTGCGAAGTGAAGCAAATTGCCCTACACTCGGTAAATCCTCCCTAAGTGGGCACTTTGCTTTGATGCCGTTTCCTATTGACTGTAGTCTATACTATAGTTAGGCACAGGCATAAATTTTTCAGAGTTAATAAACTGCTCTTTTTATTATTTCATTAGATGCAGCTTCTTGAGTGCATTCCAAATCTGCAATTCTTTCTTCTATATCTTAATTAGTTCAAAAGTTATGGAATTTTGAAATTAGGTAAATCTAGGCCAAAATTCCCCAAGTATGCATGTGAATACTGTTACCGCTGGGTGCAACTACCTTCAAATGATTAAAAACAGGCAAAGAGGGGTTCCTTTTAAACTCTTATATTTTCCACAATTATAAAGCTAGGCCATTCAAATAAAAAGTGTTGTTATCATATTGGCCATCTCGGATTCCTGGTACAGTGGTACCTGCTGTATGTGACCACTGCCGTGAGAGACCACCTGGCTTTTCAGACCTTATTTCTGATGACACAGTGGTCTATATTCTTTGTAACTACCTGATGTGTAAGACCATTTGCCTTATGTGATCGCTTTTGGCTGGCAGAAGGAGTGGCCACATACAGCAGGTACTTCTATACTATACCTGCTGTTTGTGACCACTGCAGTGAAAGACCGCCTGCCCTTTTGTGACCACATTTCTTTATGAAAGACGCATTATTGCATGTTGTGCGTTTAGGTTTTGCTTGTGGAAGTTCATAAGGGGCATACAAGTGCTTGTCCAACTCAGTACGGAGTGTCTCCTTCTTCTGTAGATTTTTTTTCTCAACTGCATGAAGAGAGGCACAGAAGGATGAAAAATTTAACATCACGGTTTGGTTGAAGTTTTCCTGTCACAAATTCAAACACATCATTTAGAGAATGTTTTTCAGCTTTCAAATATTGAAGAACATCACCATAAGCTGGCAGGCCATGGTCTCTGCAAAGAAAAATATTAAAAGTTTAAACTGTGTACATTATTATTTATTGAACAAGCTTAAAAATTGCATTTATTAATTATAAGATTTTATATTCCTTTCACAGCATATATGAACAATGACTAAATGACAATGTAATACCATGAATACAGGATGTCAGTGTGGAGTTTTATCGTGACGATTAGAGTTTTATACTTTAGACAAAAAAAAAAAAAAAAAAAAGAGTCCTGACTCCTATTTCTCATCAGCGTACAGGCCATGTAAAAAGCTGTGGGTCAATTAAAAAAAATTTTTTTTTTACCCACAAAAAATAAAAAGAAGCTGTTTGCCTTTATAAAACTGTATTAAAATGCTGACCATATACCTCAGGATGAAAAAAAAGGCCTGGTCATTTAAAAAAAAAATTCTGATGAGAAACATTCATATTCTTTTTGGCCTTAGATTTATTCTACTATATTTAGATTCAGAGTTTTTGTTAGCATTGATAGAATAGGGACAAATTTTGTTTTCATCAGTCAATGGTAACATGTACAGCACGGCACGTGCCAGTGCCTACTTTGCTACATAACAAGCGGCTGGCCACACCCATAGCTCCTCCCACTGATAAACAATAGGTCCTTCACAGTGGCTATCAAAACTTTTACGCACAAATATTCCTGACAAATTTAATTCTAGTATTAATGTTAATATGAATATAAATATAAAAAATGAAGTCTGTCTCTGTTGTTGTCATTGGCATGTAACAGCGCAGTTGTTGGGTGCTATCGCGACGTCATGAAAAATGCATACCAACAGTCGCGCTGTTACATGCCAATGACAACAACAGAGACAGACTTCATTTTTATAATGACACACCAACAAGATATATAATAAAGAAAAGTTTCTGTCTATTTTAATTTTAGCTGTAGTGGATTGTGTACATCATTCATCAAGCTTGGCCCTCCAATTTTCCAACATATTTTTACACTTAAATGAAAATAAACAAAAAAAAAAAAAAAAACTAATTACAGCAAATTAGAAAGTCATTTAAAGAGTAAGAAAGTTTATATTTGGAGATTATGTGGTACAAATAAGCAATCAGATTATGTGGATTTTAATCACTGGAAATACAGGTCCAATTTGGCCAAAGTTAAATGTAACTGCCAATCAAGCCAGTTTTTTACCCTTATTTGGGCGTCTCGATTTCATTATATTTCAACAGAAATGCAAAAACGAAGCATAGTGTGTGAATCATACATTGGCACAAAACAAGAAAATATAAGATAATAGACCAGATGGGGGTATTTAACAACAGGAGTTTATGGATTTAACCGCAGGGGCCCAATACGGCCAGGCATAATCACCATTCAAGACACTTTTTTTCCCTCCGAGTTTGAGCCTTCAAATTACACCATATTTCATCAGAAACGTAAAAATAATTATAGTCAGCGAATAATATGGTGTCAAAGAACAAAAAAACATTAACTAGGACTCCAGATGGTTTGCAAAATTACATTATTAAGTGGATTTCATGACCGGTCGAATGTGGACATTGGCATCAAATGAGTGCCGCCATCTTAAATTTTGTTTACTTTGACCATCGGGACATGCACCTACAAATTGTCCTGGTGCTGCAAAGTGCTATGTCCTACTTATACAAAATTTTAGACACGTGAAATTCACAAGTTGTTCCATTTAATTACATTAACACATTATTACACATCCATATATTTAAGTTACGAAGGCTCAAAGTTGAGCAAATTTTCGTAAAAAGGTCCGTAAATAGTACACTTCCCGGTAACCAGCAAACATGGTGCCAGGGGTTATCCTGTACGCATAAAATCAAATTTCCTGGTCTTTAGGACCTGTAATAATGCACATGCGCACTAAAATGATATTTTTAGTCACAAGCCTCTGGATACCCAAGCTTGCCCAGCGGAGGTGTGATAAGCTTGGCCGCAGCATGATTGCAGCACACCGCCCTGACTTGGCTGTACCTACTATAGTCTTTTCGGAGTTCACCGTGGCCACTCCTTTTGAAGCGTAATTCACGGACTACCGCAGTAGCTATCACGATAATCGTCCTCCTTAAGTTTAAGCCATCCGGGCACTTACTGACAATGTAATCAACGATCTTGCGATAATTTCTGAATAAATACGGAAATATCCATTCCAATCAGCAAATTTAACCTTTCTGCGCCGCCATTTTATTGGCAAATTGAGCACGGCAAGCGGTAAATTGTAAAATACGCATTTCAGAATTGGGAAATGTTTGTCTACATAGCACTTGCATACTGCACTACCAGTGTTACCCATCGACTCGTTACCCTATATTGTATGTAAGGTTTATTGTTTCTATACAATTTTATGAAATTGTTGTATTCACAATTATATCTATCAATCGAAAAAATCAACCCATTAACCATTGCTGCCTTTCATTGTAGGCCTATACCTAATTTTTACTGCATATGTGATGTTATGAGTATAATGTTCAGTATTTTCACGTCCTGACTATAATTTTGTGTTACTTTTGACTTCTTGTAATGAAATTTTACCTGTTCATTCATTGTGACTTGAAAATGTGTTATGAGCAAAAATAGGTCACTAGGTCAGATATGTAGGTCACAGTATAAACTCCATGTAAATCCTTGTCCAGGCCATATTTCAAATACCATAACACCTACAGCTACCAAAATGTTGCTTGCATAGTTCCTGGGGCATTGCTGTCGTCACATGGCAAAAGTAGGTCACCAGGTTAGAAGAAAAGTAGTTGTGATAATATATTAGAATGCATTGATTAATTTTCATGTCACCTGTATCATCTTGGTTGCAAAACTGAACAGCTTCTGTGGCACCAAACCAAAGTAGACGTTACTTGGAAATGAGGGATGTGAACTTGACACTAGTCCATTCATTTCAACCCTTTTCGTCTTGCTTTTAATGAATTTTGAACAGTTTCAAATGATGATGTCATTTTTTACCAAGGAACCGCTATCATATCCATGATTATAGTTACCTCTATTTATGGTTATTGTGATGAAACCTGATGTTGCCAGGGCCCAGTCTCCCACTTTTTGGAAAAAAAGTCATTTTTACCATTTGCTAATTACTTGGAAAAAAATTACATAAATTATGTACATGTATTAATACATGTACTGTAAATACTCCTGTATTTGATAATATGTATATTGTATTTGCATATGTCTGTTCATATTTGTATTGCTTTAACCATTGTAAGTCAGGTTTCATCCATGCATGGCCAGCCTCCCCGTGGTAGTGCTGGTAACACTCACCACTACTATGCATGTATGTAGCAGTAGAGCTTATCCTTCCTCACAAATCCTTGCATCTTAGTGCATGTCTTGGTAGATGTAGTTTTGGGCTAAACTCTGGTTCTTTGCACGCTTCGTAACAATTACCTCCCTACACTGTACTTGTGATGTGCCAAAACATTTAGTGAAAACCAGATTGCACATCTTGGTGAGTGGCAAAATGGCCATGAATTTTACTTAAGAATGTAAACAAGTGTAAAAAGGCTACAGCAGTCTTCTTGTGCATAAAGATCATAACACTACACATAGCTATGCAATACTCGATCCTCTTGGGATTAAAGGGCCTTTTAATTTTTTTCATCTAGGTCACACCCCTATATAGTAGTCCATTCAACCTCGTGGGCGACGAGCGGGGGACTATGTATTGCTCTGCAATACTCATTAACTTGTTATCATTAGTGTTAGTGGTTATTATGCTGTTGATATTTATTAACACCAACTTCCCCACAATTATGCTGTTCCCAGATAAAATTCAACCACCGTTTGTTTCCATGTAACCTTGGCTGTGTGTTGTCCAATGCATGGCATCAATATATCCACTGTAGCTTACCTAAATTCAGTATTTATCAATTACTTGTCTGCTTCGACAGCCATAACAGTCATCCTCTATTTGAATTCGTGCATGTGCTTCACCACTACCAGTCGTGAAGGTGATGTCTTTTCGTCAACACAGTGCTGCCACTTTATACTTTTTTTAAAGTATGATGCTTTATTTTTACTGTTGAACTTTTTTATACTTTATTTATACTTTTTTTTGGACAAATTTTTTAACTTTTGATTGGAATTCAATTAGATATTGAGGGTAGTGTTAAGCATTCACACAGCCTTTCTGAGTGCCTGGTTAACAAGAATGATGAACCTTATTCCCACTGAGTGACAACCATGGGTCCATGTCAGTGTTTCTGTTATCAACTTTTTCAAAGGGTCCCAACCTGAAAGAGAGTCAATTTTTTTGCTATCCTTTGCAAAGTTAACAAGGAAAATATAGGAAGTTGGGATCCTTTAAATTTTGCTGAGGGGGTATTTCATGATATGAAAGGGTAATATATTCCCATTTGGGGTTAACAGAAACCTTGCATGTTTTGGTGTCAGTCATCCTGAGGATCTGGACCATGGTGCAGAGATACCTGATGCATAGCCAAGGTCCTGGTTCCCATCAGACACAGCCAAATATGCACTTTAAGTGGTACAACTCAGCATGGAAAGTCTATTCTTTGTTCATTACAAGCAACTATGGGTGATGTGTAGCTCAGCTGACTTGTCAGTCAGCTGAGCTTTTGTGGTGGTTAGGCATCCATCGTCTATCTGTCACTGTGCACAATTCACATTTTCAACTTCTCCAAAGTCACAGGCCAGATTTACCTCAAACTTGGTGAGAATGTACCTGGGTCTCTACCAAGTTTGAACAAATGGTGACGGTCCTTTGATTTTTTAAAAATTTTTATGAATTTTTTGTTTTTTCATTTTTTTTTTTTTATAGGGGGGGGGAGGGCAAATCTTAAGAAAAATCTTCTCCAAAATCGCTCAGCCAATTGCTTCAAAATTGCTTAGGGAGACTTCTGGGGTCCCTAAGACCTTAATTTGTTCAACAGGTGGCGCAGTGATTTTTTTGCTATTTTCAACTTCTCCAAAACGTCACTCAGATTATGCTGGAACTTAGTGGAAATGTTCCTTTTAGAAGGGCCAAACAAAGGTGTTCTCAAGGTGGTGATGCGACTGTAAAGATTTTTTGGAAAATTCTTTTTAATTTTCTAGTGATTTATAATTGTTACTGTGATTTGAGGTGTCCAAGAACAAGTATAAAATCTTATGCATTGTGACTTTCAGAACTGACTGCTTATGCTTGGGCCATCTGTGTGTATCTTGAGTTTCATTAGGCCAAGTTCGCTGTTATTTAATAAAGATGTGATCTCGGGTAAGAACAGTGTCATCATTTGAAAGATCAGTGATAGTGTTGTCTATCCTAGAGTCTGGCACAGTAATCTTCATGGGAAAATAGGACAACCTAAATGATGCAGCAATCAAAAGGTACAAGGGGAAGGTCAGCATTAACATGTCAGAACTTTTGGCCAATGAACATTTCCAAATTATATGCAAATCATGCATGTAACAAACGTGTGAAGCATGCAAAGTATATTTTATATACAATTTATATAGATTATTAAGTAGTGGTAGTAAAAATCTGCCATATTGGAATTATATAGTCAAAAGAGGTTGGCTATGAGTTTCGTCACGAAGGCAATATTGTGCCTTGGGAATGAACAGGAATTGTAATTGATACATTATATATGGACCATGGAATTAATAAACTTGTCAAGTTTTCAAAGTAACAATCTTCGTGTGAGAACTTCACACTATGAATCCTTGATTTTTAATGAATTTTTCAATGCGGGTACTTGTTGGTTAATGCATGCAGTGCTATTACTATGTAAGTGAATGGGGATTGCAATGGTAATTCACATTTTTGACTTTTTTTCCAAAACCACTCATCAGATTCACTTCAAACTTGGTGGGGATGTACCCTGGGTGAGTCTCTGTTAAGTCTGTTCAATGGTCATGCTCCAGTCATTTTTGGATTTTTTAGCTCAGGTGATCATATCACCTGAGCTTATACCATAGTCTCAAAATATGTCGTCCGTCCGTCGTCTGTTGTAAACAATTTACATTTTCGACTTCTTCTCCAAAACCGCAGGCTAGATCTGCTTCAAACTTGGTGGAAATGTGCCTTGGGTGGGTCACACCTAATTAGTTGAAATGGTCACGGTCCAGTGATTTTTGGATTTTTAATGATTTTTTTTGGTTCTTTTTTGGGCAAATCTTAAAAAATCTTCTCTGAAACCCCTTACCCAATTGCTTTGATATCAGACAGGAATACTCCCTGGGACTCCTAGTTCTTAATTTTTCACCAGGTGGCACTGCAATTTTTTCCTAATTTTTTATGAATTTTTGTGTGTTATAGCTATTTTCGACTTCTCCAGAACCGTCTCTCAGATTAAGCTGAAACATGATGAATATGTTCCTTGTTGAAGGGTCAAACAAAGTTGTACACTATGTGGGGAATGCTGCAGATTCCTGATTTTTTAACGATTTTTTCAATTTGGGTACTTACCGGTCAATGCAGCTTTCCTATTGATTACTATGGAAGTCAGTGAGCATTCTAATGCTTATTCACATTTTTGACTTCTCCAAAACTGTCATCCAGATTAACTTCAAACTTGGTAGCAATGTACCTTGGGTGCATTTTGGGTACCTGTTCATGTTGTTGGTAAATGCATATATTCTGATTCTTTACTATGTAAATCAATTGGCCACTGCTATGTTTTTTTACATTTTCAACCTCCCCGACAAAACCGTCAGCAAGATTTACTTCATACTTGGTGGCAATGTTGCTCTAGTGGGTTTCCACCAAGTTTGTTCAAACGGTCAACTTATGATTCACCTGAGCACAGGATCAGTCCTGATCCTCTAGTTATGAGTTTTTGGTTCATATTGTTGGCCAAAAATCTAAAAAAAATCTTCTCCAAAGCCACTTGGCCAATTGATCCAAATTGTATAGGAAGACTTAAAGGCATGACAGCAGGAGTTACACAGTCCATGGGTGGCCTTGACTTCAGTGTCAAGGTCACAGGGTCACTTAGGTTTATTTAACTCTTCAGATGATAACTTGAGAGCTATTATCTACTTTCATGTTTTACAGGGTCATAGAATACCCTCTTTGAGGGCCACACTCAGTACATGAGTGACCCAAGGTCACTGGACAACTGATATGAAATTTACTGTTCACTTGATAACTTAAGATCTATTTTGAGTAAGCTAGGACCTTGATGTTGCACATGTTAATTTTCTCTGTGAAGGTCACGCGTAGACAGTACACGAGTGATCTTGATCACATTTCTGAGGTCACAATGCAACATACATTTATTTTACCCTTCAGTGCTATAGCTTGAGAAGTACTTGAACTGGGACTTTGGTGTTGCACATGTTAGAGTTCTCCCATATAAGTCAGACTTACTCAGCACATTGGTGACCTTGATCCGATCCCAAGTGCACAGAGCCACAAGTGTGATGAATCTCTAGGTCAGCTGAGCATAGGCTGTTCACACAGCTCTCTTGTTACAGCATAATTTTGCTGCACAATACTCGTGAGTTGCTTCAGATTTATACTTTTTTTCTGAAAATTTATACTTTTTTAAAGATAACTTGGATACTTTTTTTTTGTAATTAGGCAGTGGCAGCACTGCAACATCATGGTGCCATGATTTTGAGCCAAAGATAACAGTTATGTCTGCATGTTTATGATGACTGATAATATATATGGATATATGATATGTAGTTCTATGTTTCATCTCCTTGTCTTTTAATAGCTGAGCAAGAAGAGTATGGAGCAGCAACAACCTCAAACGGTGTCATGCCCTGGCAGAAATTCAGATCTGTATCCCTGACAGAATTCAGACCTGGTAGAAAGTCAGGTTTATTCTTAAGGAGATGCTGCTGACAATGAAAATGATGGACAAGTTCCAAGTTGGTGGAAATTTAAATATCTGCATACATACACCATCCACAGACACCACATACAGGGCTCTGCAAGTTTTTTAATCTGCTATAGCCTTCAGCTTTAATACTATTGGCATTTTATTAGCCCCCTCCCCCCTCAACTCACTTGTGCATCTGATACAAATCCCCTTTAGAAATCCAAAATTGCTGGTTGCCCCAAAGGCAAACTATGCATTCAGATTTTAACTTGCCCTGATGACACATACACATTATTTCCAACTGAAAATATGCTCATGCTTCGTTGCAATTGCTTCACAAAATCACGTTGTTGTCTTTACAAAGATTGGTAATTTCCGTAAGCGATCAAATGAAAAAAAAAAAGGAAAGCACCACCATGGTGCATCATGCAACTAGGTCAACATGTAAAACAGGGAAAAAACACAACCAACTGGTTCTAGGTTCAGTGAGGAGCTTCCTCTTCTACACGTGTTTGTTTTGATTGAGTGTTCTAGTCACACATCAACAGAATGTATGATGAGCCTGGTCATAGAGAGATTGAATGGGACCTGAATATGTCTCTGTAAAGTATGGTATGAGTATACAACTCTATTGTTCGTGGAAATAAAATTACTCTGACTCTGAGGTTGAGCCGGAGAGCTTTAAATCCTGACTGTTGCAAGTAAAATTGTGTGAAGTTCAAGCAATAAAAAGTAACATTTCAAAACATGATAACATACAAATTTCCTCGTAATATTAATATAAAGACCTCTTTAGAACATATGTCAGATGGTGAGTGATATTACTGGGGTTTAAAGTAGTATTTATAGCCTTTTCAAAGTTACAATTCTAGGTAAATTTATGCTTCCAGCGTAGAAAATTGATCAGATGTTGGCATGCTGGTATCGTTTAATCTGACTTTGTTTCCATATGAAGTGACCACAAATTATTAAAGTGGCAGTTTATCATGGTTTCCACTGATTTTTAGCGCTGCTGACCAAATGTTGCAGAGCTTATGGGACCGCTCATGTCTGTCCATCCGCCCGTAAGCTTTTGCTTGGTTGTGCGATACTGTCCACAGTTTTAATTTTCCGGACTTAAAGGGTGTATAAAAGTCTAGGCCTCTTTTGATATTGGTGGGTCCACCTACAATATCATGTACTATAAAGGTCAAAATGTGAAAACTTTGTAAACACTCTGGTATCTTGAAATTTTGGTGTATCTTAAACAAATTTTTGGGATTGCGGGCGAGGTCGAACGCTAAAATGCTAGTGATATTAGTGCACCATCTACAATTTGAAGGAAATTATGAGCCAAATGTGTTTTAAAATGCAAAATTCCATATATGGAAAAATAATTAGAGTAGACTTGCCAAATTTGTAGGACATATAGACCATGGCCAAAGCTAGAATTTTCTTTTATATCAGTGACCTTGATATATTTTTGTGAGATCACCATGCCTGTAAAGTTGAAAAGGTGATTTTTTAATGGCAGGGTGTAGCTTGGACATCAATGGCAAAGAGAACTGAGCCTCCAGATCAAAATTGTGCTTGATTACATAATACATAAAACTTGGTGACCTACTTTTTGGTTCACTGTGACCCAGCAATTGTAGAGTTTGGCGCTTGTCCAAGTTTAATGTTTTTCTTCAATAACTTGAAATGTTATTACCCGATTTGAACAAACAGACTACCAGTTTTTCACACACAGATCGCTAGATATTCTGGCATCCTCAGCTGTATCAATGGCTTTATCCATCAAAGCTAAAGTATACTTTATGTGTGACATCTCTTTGACATGGTAGCCAAGTTTCAAAGTATTGGATGGATGCAAGACATTGGCAACTCCATCCACCAATTTTCTGTACACATGTGGCTTAATGCACTCATTCCATGTCAAGTCACCATTTTTTTTTCGAAGAACATGCAGTAATTGGGCACAAAGGTACATTTTGCAGATTGCATAATCTCCTGTACAAAGGTGGTTCTTCACCTTTTTTTAATGCTTGCATTACCAAGTTCTATGATCAGGGGATCCTTCATGACTACCAGTGCTATGGGATCATCAACCGACATTCTTGACAGGACTTAATGTTTCAGGATTTTACTTGTGTCCTCAGTAATGCTGCTCTTTTTGATAGTTTTGAGTCTTTCATCATACAGTGATTTGAGTAGCTTCTGTGCTTACCAAGGTCGGCTACCCAAACAAAACAACTTGGGCACTGCTTGTAATCTGATAGATAGTGTGGTCCATGGCTTTGTGGGTTCCTGGCCAGTATGAGGAAACCTTGTTTTTCAGCTTTCACTTTTTTATTGTGCTTGTGATCTCCTTTATTCCTGATCAAAGCAAGCAACTTTCTTCTTTCTCCCTTTCTTTTCTGTTCAGGCTTCACAGTTTCATCAAACCTTGAAAGACCAATCACATCTTTGTTGTGCTTTCGGTTGATGTGATCAGTTAGTCTGGCAACCAGCTTTCCACAATACAAACATGCATGCTTGCTTTTAAAGACACGCTCCAACTTCTTGCCTTTAAAGTTTTGTCAGATAAATCATTTCAATATACAAATGACAATTTTGGTTACCAGCCGACATGCTACAGCGAAATTCTTTTTGAAATATCATATGCTACAAACTGGGAAATCTGCCTGTTTATCATGAAAATTAGGGGCCCCAAATCTTTGCAACTCTGTCATAATTTTGGTGCTCAGATAATTCAATTATCTGTTGTTTGCAGCCATAAGTAATTGCTATTTACCAGCTGATTATCAATAAAAGAAGGAAAAAAGCTGATGATTGTATTTCAACACATCAAGACGGATTCACGATGTTTACAACGACCAGCAAACATTTGGCCTTGTTTGCCATGCCATTGATAGCCTCAACCTACAGATGGCGCTCTTCCTATTATACTACCGTCTCATGTTATATCTACATGCCATGAAAATGAATAGTACACTACACATATAGTAATGGGGTCTACAGCACGCAGGTCTCCGGCCTGTCACTAACTTTGCTCCACGTGATATCGTTACGCTGCAGACTCGCCAAATTCTGACTCAAGTTGATAATTTTTGTTTTCTTACGCAATGAAATAGCCTTTCTCTCCTAGTGAGTCCTAGGTGATGTGTATCAACATGGGCGGAGAGCATAAATGATCAGTCTTTCAATTTTTAAACAGTTGATCCTGAAGGCAAATAACGGGCTGAGGCAGGAGGCAAATAGCTGATTATATAATTTCACTTGAGCTAAATTTTGCCTCGATTTTTGTGATACGATACCGAGTTCCTGGCTTTGTACACATAGAATTAACCACAAGAAACTAGTCTCTTGCTGCTGAGTCATAAATGAGTATCTAACATACCTCTGTCCATGGACGGGCCTCCTGTTCAGCTTCTTGAGCTTCTGTTGTCTGCTCTTGGTGATCAAAGATTCCAGGCATTGTGGCGAACATGGTCCTTCCGCATAAAGCCTGGAGTTTCCTTGAGACGGTTTTAGTTTTGCGCCCATCACTCCGTATTTCTTTTATAACACATACATGCACAATACTTAGGTATTTCACGTATTGTGAAACAAAGTGTGACATCAGAGGTGAAATTTCAAAACTATTCATGCCTTTTCATTTTGCTGTCATTTCAATGTCCTGTATGTGTAGTTATTAAATTAGTATAAATGAAGATAATACTAAGAAGAACTTGAATGTGGATGCATCTGATGTGACACCATGTCTCAACCTAGAAAATAAGCATATTTTTTCTTTAAGGGACCTAATGCAGTATTATAGATTGCCAAAACAGGTGTAGATCATTTCCAGATGTGAGGTAATAAATATACCAACTATCATAACACAGAATTGTCAGTTAGTGTTGTGAAATTGAAAAATTATTCAATTTTTACCCATTTTACCATATTTTTCTTCAAAACTACCAAATGTAACTTCTCATTTCAAAATCTTTATGGAACACATGATGAAATAGTATGTTGTGTAAAGTATGGCTACAGATCTTAGCTTCTTATCAAAAAAAGAATCATGCTTCTAGCTTTTCATTTTACAGAGATATAGAACAGAGAAGTTGGTGTGGAAATATTAATCACCACCATTACTTACGGGACAAACTGTCCCATACCATCATCAACAAAATAATTGAAATGTATTTCAATATTCCTCAACACTGAACATGGTTTACAACTAGATTGAATGTTATTGACAAAATACAGTTGCAAATTACATGAAAAATGACAAATTTGCTTCATTGAGCATATCAAATTTTTCGAATTGAAGCCTCACTCAGTGCAATTTTCATCATGTACATACTTTTTATCAAAATACCTCTTACAGTCTGGTGGAAATGCACTGGAAAGTCACCAAAACTTGATTCCTGCGTCAATTACAAAAACTGGGCAAGGCGGGAACAAGGCAAAAGACAGTAAATCAAGTAAAATATAACATTACTTACGGGACAAATTGTCCCATATCTGATAGAATGAATTTTGTACACTTCATAAATTATAAACATGGTTTACATCTTGATTGTCAGTTATTTAAAAAGGCTGAGATATGTAAAAATGTGAGAAGGAATGAATGAGCATCATAGCAAAATTGAAACAAAATATGTACCCACATGGTGCGCCTGTACAATTGTGCAGATGGTTGTTATGGACCACCTAAAGAACATTGAAAACATTGTTTGGTTCCTAAAATTTATTACATTATGAAACCCAAATGCTAGATTACAAAAAGATGAGAAAGAAAAAGAAAAAAAAGAAACCTAGGCTGATCATTACTTACGGGACAAATGTCCCATATCATTTAGTTTGAAACAGTAGATGTAGTCCTGTCTGTCCTATTTGATCTTCTCATGCTTCTTGCCATCTTGCATGTGATTTTCATTATGTATAAGATTTTTAAGACCAAGTGACCTTTTAATGTTCTTTAGGTGGTTCGGAACAACCATCTGCACAATTTTACAGGTGGGTATGATTTATTTCAACCTGATTATGGTGCTCAATCATTCCGTTTCTCATTTTGACATATCTATAACTTCTTAAATAACTGACAAGCATGTTGTAAACCATATTTATAATTTGTCACAAGAATTTTGTTTAAAATGTATTGTACAAAAATTCTTTCTAAGAGATATCCATGGGACAGTTTGTCCTGTAAGTAATGTTATATTCTATTTAAATATACTGTCCTTTTCCTTTTACTCAACTTGCCCAGTTTTTTTTTAATTTACACAGGAATGGAGTTTTGGTGACCATTCATGTTAATATGAATGAACACTGTTAAACATTACAAGTTAAGATATATAAATGTGGCAAGTCTGTATTCTGAACCATGCATTGAAGGAAGGCACTTAATATCTAAAGTCCTCTTTAGAACATGCATGGATCTGGTTCACCAATTACAAGTTTAGGTGTTTGATGATCTCAGCAAGTTTCTGTTTATCATGTCAATCTCAGAAACAGTAAAAGGATCATGGCCTACAAGTTTAAAAGGGCCAAAGAACACCAAGCATCTGGCAAGTCTTTTTTCTATATCCTGTCTCCGTGGCCAGAAAAAGTGGTCCTTGTGGGCTGCACCATGCATTGGATGAAGATACTTCATGTCCAGAGTTCCATCATCATGCACCATGAGGACCCTGCCAATGTAAAACGTCTTGTCGAAACGCACAGCATAGTAGCTGATGCTGTCCACAAGTATTTCAGGTGTACCTGTAAAAAACACAATGCTCTGCTTCTAATCTGGTTTTGGTTTCATGTCCCTTGCGCTGGCATGCTTCTTTGGCAAAATACCAGTCACCCAGGTATGGACAGTGTTGGAGGGAGGGAAATGTAATGCAATACATGTATTGTTTGAGGGTGTGCCTACAGTGGGTCTGCTTGTCAGTGGTCTGGTAATTTTGCAGTTGCAGTGTAATGGCTTCTCTGTATTGTTGCAACGCACCCCATTCCACTCCGTTAAAATTGATGCATTTACTTAGTATCAGAGAGCCTTGGGACGTTTTCGACAAACACACAAACCACTGTCCAGAGGCTTGGTGAGATCTTACCTCAACGGTAAAGCCCTGACCCAGATCGGTACTGTAATAATGATGTTGTGTAAAGTTGGAATCTATTTCGGGTGCCTTGTTTACCAGTTTCAGCCATGTGGCTTCCGCAATATTTACAAACCGCTGCTTTTCACCCTTGGTTGGTCTTCGCATTTGCACGTTAGGGCTGTGGTACCCATTTTTAACCAGCATGTGTAATTTGTTGGATAACGCTACACCTTCCTTGGGGTATTTTGTTAAAGTGTGCCATCGTAAGGGTGTGAGTGTTCTCACTGCTGCTTCTTGTATAAGTGGCATCACCTTTTGTGTCAGCTCTTTTAATATGGTGATATTGGTTCATACACACAGCTGCTTTTGGTCCCGTGAATGTGAATCTGCATCTGGGATAGTCCAGTTTCTACTTGGGTTGCCATATCATCATAATGAGCGTTTGGGGTGGTCGTAGCAATGGGATTTGTGAGAGGGGTTTGGGGATACTGCACGTGATCATCCAAGAGACAGCGGCAATTTTGTTCATATAATGCATATGTTATTACCTGACTGCTGTTATTACACGGCCCTTCGGCATATTCATGGGTGAACGTTTTTAAAAGGCTCAAAACTGAAAAGTTTAGAGGAACTGCGAGGGAGCAACGCGACCAAGTGGGGGGGGGGGGGGACAGGAGAGACTTTTGGCAAAATTGAAGTTAAAATGGTGCATTTTGAGGCAATGTAATTCAACTTCCTTTACCTAAGTGTTTTGTATCAAAAAGACAACTGTCTTGCTGTTCCCCTTCAAGTTTTAATATACATGGATCATACTAGATGCCAGGAACAGCAGGAAGAACAATCAAGCTATCTAGTTGTCATGAGCATACTGTCACTATCAGTCAAAATTTTGTACAGTGTACAGTCAACAGCAGAAGCAATGCACTTTCTGTGAATTAATTCCATTTATACAGTGCCATGCACTACCAAGGTCACAAATGGTCGTTTTTCCACAACAACAAAATAATGACAGTGTTGCCAAGTCCAGGTGTGCATTATATATATATTTTTGATGTTTTGTGTCTACCTGAAAAAAAAGGAAAGAGTTTTTTGTTTTGTCTTTTTGGGTAACATTGTTGTGAGATTTACATCTGAGGCCCTCTTTGGTGCTTTGTTGGTTATTTTAGCAGATGAAGTGCTATCAACAGCTGGTGTAGAAGAACAATGTGATTGACATTCTGACTCAGTTTGGGATGTGTTTCTATCAATTTAGGCTGCACTTTCCTCAATGGGATGCCTCTCTTTAGGTGGTTTCCTCCCAGACTTGGCCTTGGCTTGCTTTTTCCTCACCAGGTTGGATAATCTCTCCGTTGCCTTTGCTTTAGTACTGATGATATGTGCCCTCGATTTCATTTGCAGTTTCTGTCTGTCTTCTTCCTTTATTTTCCTTTTCTCAGCCAAATGTTTTTGGTACTGGTGGTGGGAAGAAATAACTGCAGTTTTCATTGGCCTGGAAGAGAGACTGCCTTCTCGCCTCTACTTTTTAGGGCTGATCGAACAATGGCCACGGCTTCGTAAGTATCAATAGTCCTAGATGTTCTGTCCCTTCTCACAATATCATCCATGATATTGAAGCTTGCTTCAACCAGTGGCCCAGAGAAAATGGACAGCAATGCTTTTGCCAACTTTTCCAAAGATGGGTACTTCTTCTCATCTGTGTCACACTTCTTCACAGCAAACACCTTTGCCCAC
Source organism: Hermodice carunculata (assembly GCA_964020975.1). NCBI lineage: Eukaryota > Metazoa > Annelida > Polychaeta > Eunicida > Amphinomidae > Hermodice > Hermodice carunculata. Next base: position 28,752,155 of record OZ026627.1, read on the forward strand.
CAGTCACAGTCTATTCTGGGATCTTTCACCCTTTTGTATTCAACAAATAGATCTGCCAACTTCTGATCTGTGGAGTACTCTTTGACTTCCATGGATAGATGTCCTAATTCCGCTGTGGTCAAAACATTTGGCAGTTGTTTGCCTAGTGTTTCCAAAGCTGCAGCAATAGTATGGGACTTATACATGGAAGGATCCAGTGCAGCAAGATTGGCTATGGTTTTGTTACCCAGGGGCAACTTCTTAAGCAACATGGTTCCAGCCTTCACATAGCCACTCCTCAAAGCTCGGTCCCGTAGATCTAGCTTTAACAGCTTCTTCACACTAGACCCAGGTGGATTGTCTGTCTTCATGAATAACCCAAGGAAACCTAAAAACTTGTGGGTATATGAATACATAGGTAAAACAATCAATTGACCATCTGAAACCTATGATAAGACATACATTGTTCAACTTACTCTATCAATAAATTTTCTTCTCTGTAGTGCTTTTCATGTTATTTATACCTCCTTTGAGGGACCACCTGCTTTATGTGACCGCCTCTTGGGTGGCACTAGGGGCGGTCTCTTAAAGGAGGGACTACTGTATATGTATTATACATGTACAGTACAGTATTCCATCACCACACACACACACACACTCTGTTCACCACAATTAATGTATCAGATGAAGACATTAATTTTGACTTCATAATTTCCATATTAAGGTTTCAAGCCAGCATTAAGACCCACTAATTAATTGATAGCATTTTTTCTATGTCAGCAAACCAACACCAAAGCTTGTGACCTGCAAATCAGAAACATATAAAGCTGAAAGCTTAGCACAGTTATCTACTAAGGCTCTAGCACTAACTAACACCACACTGTTTCCATTGCTTACCAAATTCTTCGTTGAATGAAAATTGTGCCCATCTTTTGCTCCTGTGCCTGTGAGAGTAAAAGAATGAAAAATTAGAAAAATTGACAAATTTTGCACTTTTTTCTTTCAATACATTTTGCATTCAATTTCAGTTAGATTCATGATTATTTCAAATCTTACCTGTGTTTTCTTCTTTCCTCATCAGTGAGGAAGCTGTCATAGTAAACTATGAGAGCATCATACAGCTTGGCTACCCGGTCACACACATACACCATTTGTATAACTCTACTACTGATGGGTCGAATTAAGCTAAGTGTTCCTTTTGCATTCTTTGTGCTGCACTCTAAATCCAACAGAGCCTGGATTTCACTGAACAAGTGTTTTGATTTGGGAAATTGTTCAATGTCATAGTATAAATCACTACAGAGGCTCTCCACATATTGGTTGAACGGTGAACAAAAACCTTTTGCTGCATTATGGATCATATGGATTGTATCTCCACTGACATCCATGAGACTACTGTTAGCCTTCCTGATCAAGGTCTCCACTCCACTTCTCTGCCCCCTCATAGTTGCACAGTTGTCCATCAATACACTTACAACTTGATCCCACCTCAGGTCAAACTCCAGCATAATACTGTTCAATGTTTCAAAAATATCCTCAGCCTTTGCTAGGTTCTGTCTCCTAGAAGCCATGGCAAATGTTCCAATACAACTTGGTCTTTGTCACTGTCATAGTACTGAACCATAATATTAAGAACCCTATCATGGGCATTATTAGTGGCTTCGTCCAAGTTCAAAGAGAAGAAAGAATCTTTGAGTTTGGCCAACAGTTCTCTCCTAAATCCATGTGCCACTCCATGTGTATTGGTGTAGGTGGCAGCAGTTCTGGATAAATTCAATTTTTCCAAGGCCACTTTATCTTCTGCCAGGCGTTTGGAGAACTGAACAAGGTCTGGTGCAAGTGACATAGACAAACTATGTTCACAAATGAAAGCTGTTGTAACAACCTGAAATAGATGCCAAAAAACCCCATAAAATTTAAGGAAAATTTAATCACAGTGGTTAAAATATGACTGAGGTATTAAAATATGAGTTATATTTCAATTACATGATTTAATTAATTTTTTTAATGGGAGGCATGGGTCTTATCATTATCATGAAAAGTCACATCTTTAAATTCCCAAAGTCTTTAGAAATTATATACTCCTATCATTGTTGCCTTGAAAAAAAAAGAAATAAAATGAAAATAGAGACAACCATGTCCTATATATATGGCACAAAATGTCTTAAGATTAAACAAAATGGTCTTCATGGATTATCTTAAATCGACTTAATTCCAGAGCCAAAGTGTTCCTGTTAAGATTTTGATGATTAAATTTGATATGTGAAAATATGAACCATTTTACTGAGCTCTGATGCCCTTAGACGATATACACATAACCCCCACAGAAACTATTTAAACACTACCATAAATGATATACTATAGTGTATAATCCCCTGAACCTTGGATGTGCAGTTGTGTATGGACAAACAGTCAAGTTTACTACTTCTTTCTTAGAAAGTTTAACCATTTTCAGGTGTTGCTTCAATGCAGGGCTTCCAGCAACAAAGTTTCTTAGGCCTTCAGCCTTGAGCAAAGAGTTGCAACAAATCGGGCAAAGGCAGGACCTTTTACTAGTTTCTGAGACTTTATTCACATTGGATGGTTTGGCCTTTTTGAAGCTGGTAAAACCCACCTTCCTTTCGGGATGCTTTGTTTATACATTTCATAGGCTGAGACAAACCATTTTCCCTAATATGCAGCTTATTGTCGCTTGCAATTGCCAAATCCGCAAAAATATGTCAAATTTTACCAATTCTGGGTACGACTGTTGACAGTGAAAATGGCAAAATATTTAAAATACAAATTTAAAAGTAAGCTTGCATGGGGCGACTTGTGATAAAAAATACAGTGTAATATCTGGGAGTATAGTGGCACTGTGCCAGGTAAACTTGAACGATAATAAAGATTTAAAATAGTGTCATTTGTATCAGTTCATGTTTCTTGCTGCCTCTGATGGGATGCACATCATTTGTGTACCTACCACGGATGTTATCGGTACATAGTAGTCAATTAGTGTATACAGTATTAGCATGTTCCTCGCAATAAACAGTGTTTTTAATTCAAAATTAAATGAAAAATTTAATACTTCAAATCAGAAATTGAGTGTGCGCACCATCACCATCTTTCCTACCACTGTACACAAACAGCTGCTTGGCCATGTGGTCTCACACACAACACATTACCTGATTGGTCAATTGAGTCGCATGCCAAAATGAGCTAATCACGGCTCATGCTACAGTGTGTTCATCATGGTTTCTACCCAGTGAACATGTGTGAATCTTGTTTTATTTATGGAGGGAACACACAAACGGGAAGCTTTGTTTACATTGCACCATGAGAAAATAAAGATTCCAGTGTTTATAGCAACAATTATTAGGAGTCATAGGCAAATACTCAAAGGTTGGGGACAGACAGAACTGCTGAATGTGTCCCAGATCAGTCCGTGAGAGTGGATCCTACGTCCACGATGATACTCTGTCTGTTCACCAGTCCCTAGATCTACTCCAAGCAGTCACTTGCATGTGACTGGCAGTTGTGTGCTCTTTTTGCTTGGGAAGTCATCTCGCGGCACTAATTATACTTGATCTTTATTTTTTCCCCAACACTGCAAGAACCAACTGATGGGCTCAACATGTCACAATTTTTAAACCATAAACACAGAGCAGCGTGTTCGGGGGATTATTTTAGCATGCTAAGGCCAGCCTTAAAAATATTTGTTTCGTTTAACAGGGCCTTGCAAAATTTGATGAGACAGGGAGGATTTTTTTTTTTTTATTATTTACACATACCTACTGCGTATTACTGCAACATGTGCATCATGCCAGTAAGGGGACTGATGGACTTAGTACTTATTGATGCAAGATAAACAAGATTCCAGGTTGAAAATTTTTTATTAAATCTGTATTAAAGCAAGAGACTCTGCCACAGATGAGGTTGTAGCGGGACAATATATGCTTCAGGCTGGTTTGCTGGCGCTGAGACAGAGTAGCCCTATTGTAAATACACCTCGGCTTGGCTTGAATTGGGGTGGGTCTTTTGCTATTCTGAACATGTACATGTACAGGGCTTCAAGAAACAATGCCAATGGATTAGCGTAATTATAAAGTTGCCCATTTTTTAAAATATCACAGATGAAAAAGAGTAAGATATCAAATACAAATGTGTAGTTTTAATTTTCACTTGTCAACAGCAGGGGAGGGGAGGGGTGTATGATGAGGGTTCAGAGTAAATATTACAAGTCATGAACACACCTCTTTTGTGTGTATGTGCAGGGATGTGGATTATGAGTTTTATTGCTCCATGGTCAAGTCAGATTTAATCTTGGCCAAGTTAAAATTAATAGGTACTTGCCTGGTCGGGCAACCAACTTTTTTTTCGCTGGGAACTCTATTCCTCAAATTTTCATGACACAGTTACAAGTTGCAGTTGTTTGCAAGGCTGGCTACGGGTGGGTAGGTCTAATCACTTGAAAAATCAGAGCTTTCGCAGCACGTGCGTGGGGCGCCGATAGGTGATAATAATCGCAAATTGATAAACATTCCAAGTTTAAACAATTACTTGGTCCGCAGTTGTATTCATCAGAACTTTATCTCTGTCAACACAGGCAGACTTTTTCACTGTCGTACACTACATACGATTACATTACGATAGCAAAGGTACCGGAAGTAATTATTGGTTTGGTGAGCAGGGTCACACTACTCACCGTCAGTGTGATCTGCTCCAACGATGTCAAAGCAGCGTCAAAATAAAATAAAATTTGCATGGCGAATTCAGCTGCAAATTAACATCAAATGCCACTTATCGGTGGGTTCTAACAGTGTTGGAAAAAATAGATTTGGGACACATTCGGCTATTCCCGCTATCCCCTACCTTTGTGTATTTGCCTGTGACTCCAAATATTGTGTATACCTTTGCTGGTTTGCATGTGGAGAAGATTGACTTTGATGCAGACTATTGTGATGATGAACTCATTCCCAGACTCAGGTGGTTCTACTTTCACCATTATCGTCCATACTTGGCAGAGAAGTTGTAGATAACGTGATTCAAAAAGCTTAAACTTAAACTTAAACTTACATAGCTGATTATGTGACATTACCTGCAGATACAAAGCTTGTGTCCATAATGATATAGTTTACTTTCAATATGAATTTGTGATATTTAAAAACCAAGGGGGAAAAAAACTCTCCATGGACTTGCATTACATGTAAGCAAATAAAGGACTGTGATGAACTATATGTGAAACAATGTATTAAATACACATGTGCCATACATTCCAATCATAAAGTATTATTTTACAAATCAAAACTCTCAGGAGTATGATATATGTGTGATGAAGGACTCTGTTAACCTATGTGATCAGTAGAAGTGTGGGATTTAAGTTGCATTACTTTGCTCTAAATGTGAAAAGTATGATCATCCCAACACTAAAATGCATTTAATAAAAGTGATATAGACACTTTGATTGAGTGCCAACATGCATTGTATCATGACTTGAGATAAATCAAAGTCAAGCTTGATAGATTTCTGTCCTTTTATATTTAAACTCCATGTGTCAGTGCCAATATTGTATCATGACTTAAGATTAGTCAAAGTCAAACTTAATAGATTGCATCACAGTGCCAACATGGTATCATGGACTTGAGATAAGTCGAAGTCCAGCTTTACACATTTTTTTTTATATTCTACCGCCATGTGTCACATAAAGTGACAAAAGCATACAGATGAAAATAAAGATTTGCATACAGATGTATTTATGAACTTTATTTTTCATTTTAACCTAATATATTTTCCACCACTTATGCACCAAATATGATTTGTGATAAATGTCATACACAAACTATTCAACAAAGTTAAAAGTTCACTAAGCATATTTGCTCACAATAGCATGCCGAAAGTTGGCCAGCATGAAACACACATACACCATCTTACTCCCCATTTGCACTCTGTTTGATGGCAGTTCCTTCTTTAGTAACATGTATGCGCTTAGATGCGATCATACGGTCTTTGAGCACAGAACTCGGGTCCAACTGAGACTTTCCCTTAAGCAGTGTCGGTGTGTTGACCTTGACGGCCTTGGTCGCGAATAAATCTTGCACCATAATCCCACGGTCTGCCATAATGGAATCACCTGGCTTGAATTTGTTATCATGCAAAAGACTGGATCGTTCTAACACCTGTCGATCTGATGCACTACCACCGTAACTGGAACTAACAAAAGCGATAACTCCCCTTGGGGAGCAACCAACTAATGTTTTGAGAGTGTTTCTATTCTTATATGAAGAAAATGTGGTGCTTTGGTCATTGACGTTTCGTGGCTTCTGCATTGGAACCTCTGTAGCATCCAAGAGTACTCTTGTACTTGAAAATAAGCACTTGAAATCAGCTGGCATATGCTCCATTACCACATCATGAGGCAGCCACAAGTCCAGTTCTTGCCACTGGAAAAACATAAAGTTCAGCCATGTTGTGAAAATATTGACACTGTGGTACGTGACAGTTGGAACATATGTCCTAGACCTTGGTCATCTATTGCAAGACGTAGTTTTATCAGAGTCAAAAATAACTGGTCATCTGCTGGAAGAGAGGTGCACTTTTGGCTAAGATCATATGCAGCTGGGCCCAGGACTGCCAGAACAAGTTTAAAATGTTCATAATCATCAAGCCCTATGTAGTACCGAATGGCCTCTGCATCATTCTCAAACTTGGTAACACTGTACCTTGCCAATGCTGGAGTCAGAATATCACATTGTGAAGCCTGCTTTTGACTAGCAGCAGACATTTCACACTGCACAGAATCATTTTTATGACTGCAAGGTGGAGTGAGGGAGGTAACTGTGACTTCATGATCTATCTCAGGTACAAGTTCTCTTTGCTGTTCATACTGAAGCTTTCTGGCTGAACGTCTCTTCTCCCTATCACTGATCCTCAACTTTTCTTTGAAAGTGAAGACTGACGGTATGGCATCCTGTGTGAGGCAATGTCTTTTGCCTGTAAAGAAAAAGATAAACAGATGCAAAATAAAGTTTCAACAAAACTACCCCCCCCCCCCGATTATCTGCATATTTGTCTATCAATCAAGATAGAGATGTTACTTTTGTATTTACTTTTTAAAAAAATTTTCACTGGGTTTTTAAAAAAATTATGTCAGGTTTTATGAAGGTTTTTTTTATTTTATTTTTTAAAATCAGTTGAAGTGTGAACTGTTTGTTGCTAATACTAGGGCCCCTCCCTTTACCAGCAAAGTTGGGCTTTAAAAATAGGTTGGTTTTAAATCTTACTCAGTATAATACCCAAAACAATAGAAGCAGAATACCTCACAGCTCAGACAGTGAGCATCCTACTTGCCTGTGATGACAACAGGATACATTCGTGATCCTGTGTATGTGAAGGTCATTTTTTATTGTCATCATCATCAATAGAACACAGCTTATAATTTCAAACAGTGACAGTTCATGATCAATAATCACTGGCTTATTCCATACTGAGGAAATTTTATTATTATCATCATGAGCATTTGGGGGGGGGGGGGTACTTGTAAAATACAATGCGGGTGGGGGGTTGTGGTTGATAGAGATTTAACAGCCAAAATGATAATGTAGAACACACTACACAAATATCATGCAGCCAAGCATGGGTGCCAATGGTTTTAAAATTCACAGATACTGTGAACAAGATGTTATGTTACATATGTCAAAAAGATTTTTAGAGATTTATCTAAAAACATACAAAATATGGATTCCAAAAAAGGTATCACTTATGTTGCCTAGTTTAGTTATGTCTGTGTGCCAACAAAGAAATTTTGTGAAGTTTCAGATGCAGCATCTCTGGCATATAGTGCAGCCATAAACAGATTAATGCTCTGTCGTGACCATAAGGGGGACTGCACTTCGCCCTGGTACTCGCAGCTGTATGTTATTGCAAAGTGGACTTGCAATATGTGGTATTTTGGATTTATTTTGTCATTTTCAAAACTTTCAAACATGATTCTCTTAATTCGCGTGTGTTCTTGGTATTGCTTCAAGTCGCATAGAATTGTTTCAATGGGTTCCCTTTACATCCTGATTGAGTAGTATTTGTTAGGCGGCCAGTATTGTCGTTCTCTCATTGCTTGCATATAACCTCGAGCTCCCTGTCATGATCATCAGTCCCAAAGTTCAGTCTTTTGCCCCGGTCACAATCATAGCATGCCCCTCTCCGACACTGGAAGTTCAGATGAGATGAATCGCACAGACATATGGCCTAGAAATCTTTATCAATGAAATTCCAAGCAGCCAGCTTAAGATAGAAGTTCTCATGGATTTGAGGCTTGCATTGGTCAAGAGATTGTGCTTGTAAAAGCAAAACATTTAGAGGCCTGAGAGTGGTGAACCAAGTGAATCCAACTGTGATGTCCTGATGTTTCAAATGAAACAAGGTAACAACCTCTCAAGTACATCATTAACCCTAGTGCTACGGGGCCCGTGTTTATACGGTCCAAAACGCAAGTTAAAAAACAATTCAGCAGTGCTAGGGTTAAGTAGTATTTTTTCCTTTTGTCCATACTGTCATTTCGTCTCTCATCCCAGGGGTTGTAAACACATTATCAAGTCTGTTATTTGGTCACCATATTTTTAACTTCCTCCCATAGGCCCGTCTTTCTGTTCATTCCCTGTGGTGTTGATGCCATTTTTTTCTGATAGGTCAAGGCCATACCTTTTGGCCAGATCAGACACAACCTCTTTTTACAGCCTGGAGAACAAGGTGACTGCCGAGCTAGTCTTCACACTGCCTTTTCTCAGCTTTGGGATGACAGGAATCCTAATTTTGTTGCTCTGCTGATGTTCAGTTTTTCTAGGGTTGGCAGTTGTTTTTATTCTGCCATTCTTGAACTTATAGCCTGTGCTATTCTCTCCATTTTTTTTAGTTTCCAACCCTTTCTTTCCCATACAAAGTCCGTCATGTTTCATACCTTTTGCATTCTTTAAATACCTTATGTCATTTTTCAAAACTTCAACCTTGTCTGTGTCTCTCCTACAAATTGCTCACACCCTTTCTACATCAACTGCTTTACAACATGGCCCACCATGTGCCTTTACTGTTTGCACAAGCTTGTTCTTCTCTTCAACCTTTTTAGCTTCTTTCTGGGCTTGCAAAGCCGCCTTTTCACTCATTTGTTATTTTATTTGCAACTTCACAACTTTCTCAGTGTTCATATGCTTCTCCTGCAGTGCCTTTGCTTCTCCGCTAGCCTCTTTTAACAATCTTGCTTGCTCTTCAGGAGATTTAGATGATAGCCAGTTTAACACAGCTTTGTTTGTCTTTATCATCTGTATGCCAGAATGATAGTGCACAGATGCATGACGCGTGCAAAACTGGCTAAAATCTTAATCTCCGAACTCATTCTCAGAAACTAAAAATTTGAATTTGGGAACAGAAATACATCTATATTCGCTATTTTGCTTCACAACATACGTACCATGGTTACTATTAGTCAGTTGTAATTCTTTTATCAAAACCTTTCTAATTAAAAGAATATCATACCACCTGCTGTTGTAACCTACAACTTGGAGCTGCATGCAGTATTGTTCAAACTCTTTTCTCAAACGCTTTAACTGATTCAACAGAAGTCTATTGTCGTATTCCTGAATTGCATCGTGGTTATCATTGTCGACATCCTCATCAGCCCACTTGTAATCTGTTGATGGTGTAGCAACCCAAGCATTACCATCCCTCTCCTCTATATCATCGCTTTTGTCTGTATCAAGTGTAATGCTGTCATCATTTTTTCCACAAGTTTTTGTTTATCTTACTCTATAATGTTTGTAGTAGCGGTTTCACCGCATTTGTTGCTACAAATACTTACAGAGATTGGTTCATGCTTTTTGGTCCAAACAGTTTTACCTGCAGTCTCTGCGTTCTGACCACACAAAGGTTCTAACATGGACTCTAAGTCAAACACAGCGAACCAAGGGTAAATTCTTTGATCTGGAGGTGTAATTATCCCTTTGGTTTCTAATTTCTAAAAGATTGTTTTTCTCGTGGTATAAAAAACCCTCAGGATAGATACATTTAACCAGTTGATCGCCTCTGCATCTGTTTTCGTGTCGCCTCAAATAGCGCAGCTGTTTAAATAATCAATCGCATCCTCCACACAGAAATTTTTTACAGTATTGATCCACGTTCATAATATAACTGCAATGCTCTGCATAGATGTTAATGTTCATTACATTGATCTGACCATCCAAAATATATTGAGCTCTAGACCTGTGAATGGACTCAGCTGTATCATCTTCGTTCAAAGAGAACAAGTTCACCCCTGTTTTGTACATTTTTTTCAAATTCATTCAACTCGGCTATCTGCACCCCTGAGAAGTCTCTCTCTGATATATTCTGCTTACTTAACCATTGTTCATACAAAGTTTCTGTTGCCATATGTAAGTTTTTCAGTCTTGCACCTCTGTGGATCACTAAACAACAAAATTAACACTTAGCATCCTCATAATGCCATCCATTCCTATGGTTCTTATCCAATGCATTCAACGAACGATTAGATTTTATAAAGTCTGGTAATTCTACGCTTTGTATCCCGAGCACGAAAGGGGAAAGATAGACAGAAATTCTTGTATTTGTTAGCAGGACAGGTACCCATTTCAAATTTTCTCTCTGCCACATTAAATGTTCAAACAACTCACTATAATTAGTCATCAAATCATCAATAAGACGATCCAAGTCAGCAGCATTGCTAACTAGAGGTGGAAAACTGAAAAACTCTGCATTATTGTGCGGATAGAAATACATGATATCTCCGGTTTCAACATTCCGCAGCAAAAAACCTAGCAAAACATTAATCTTAAATGCACATTGCTCTTCCTCAGCATAGATATCTCTAATCCTAGCTATGATGTCATGTATGGAACTATAGTTTTTTAAAGGTAAATTATATCTATGAATTATGCCGGCTGTATCATCCTGTGCTAATATCACATGCCGTTGGTTAGGATACTCCTCTCGAACTAACTGGTTTTCTCGCCAAACTGATGGTTGCGAATCAGCGTCGAGGGCTTCATAAGGATTAGCCTGCAATGCCTGCACATGAGCAGACCTCTTGTGCGCTCTCAACTGCGACCATTTGTCTTGACCATAAAACCAACCCCTACAATCACGACACCTGATTGGTTTCCCTTGTTCACCAGAGCCTGAACTACCCTCACCACACCCACTCTGGTCGTCTGTTGCTTCACAGTGCACTTCGATTACGTGACTGTTTAAATCTAAAGCCGACCTATACCACTTGCCACAGAAATCACAATAAAACCTGTCATTTTGGTGGTGTCTGTCGCTGTGTGTATTTAAAGTTATTTCATAGATAAATAGTTTATGGCACTGACCACATTATAAATGATATGCAATCTTGGATGCGTGGACCACAGCGAAGTGACCTTGTAATGGGAAACACCTGTGAAGTTAGCTCCACATCTCTTACAGGTGAATGCAGTCTGTTACAAATTCAATTCATCTTGAACACATCTGTCTGTTTTGCTATGCTGTCAGAGTTTTGATACAGTAGTGAAGGTCCTCGAGCATACATTGCAAGTGTATACTCTGTGGTGCAATGATTTGCGACGCTATAAGTTGAGATTGCTTCTGAAGCCTAATCCGCATTCTGCACAATGGTATGTGTGATTGAGTTGTGCAACAGGCCGTCTGAAAATAATAATAATGACGATGATAATAATAATGATAGTAATAATAATCAAACATTAAAAAAATGTAATTTATGCCCATACATTGAATTGAAAACTCATCAAACCGATCATAATAACGAATACGCTCCATTTAATTTTTAAGTTCACTGAAAAGCCGATATTATAATGACAAATAAGCTCGTGTCATTTTCCCATTCTCTAATGTTTGTTGAGCACTTGTTCAACAAAGAATGGCAAACAGGAAAGGATAATGTACATTCAAAGGTGAATGTGTAATTAAGGTAGATATTTCAACGACAGAATCCATTATAAATTTGAAATCATCGTGATGTTTGTATTAACATACCTGTGAGTGCTGTTTCTCGGTATGGCGACGTAGATGTGAAACGCAATGAAACTTCTTGTGACAGAATCCGGAAGTGATGTGTTTCGCTTCCTAAAACAGAAGAAGATGAAAATTTAACTATAATGAAAATTAAGCGATGCAGGTGGGCAATACAATGAAGCGCATGCAACTTAACTTGCTTCAGTCCATGAGACAGACAGAAAGTTTGACACTTCACTTTTTTCTGATTTCTAGATTTTTTTCTTTAAATTTGACAGCATAAGAATGACATAATTACAAGTGTAACACTATCCTTTGCAAAAGCTGAGCATATTGAACTTACCCAATGGCAATGAAACTGCCTAATTAAGACTGCATATACCCCGAATTTGAAAGATAATTGGGTTATCTATTAGTTATACATACCTCTAGACCACTAGAGTTGACAGTCATAAGTACAAAGGATTATTTATCTTACAATTATCACTATTCTCACATTCAATTTGCAAATTTAGAAATGTCAAAGCTTTAACGGCAGACTGAATTTAGTAACAGGTCATCACCAAGAAATTATCAAGCATATCTTGCAGTCTTCAATTCCAGGACAAACTTTTCTCTGATGCTGAATGTTTGTCGAAGCCTTATATTTGACAAAGACAACCCACTTGAAATAAAGAATGAAGAACGTGTAATAATAGCAAGGTAGCAATATAACATGAACAAGTACTTGCTTCTAATTGCAAGGCTTTGGGAAAACACCTACGGTAACCTGATATGTAAAAAGTATAATTAAGCATTCATAAACCTATGACTTCCGTCAACTTTAACTTTGACTTAGTAGTCTTCCCCATGAAAAGGATTAAATATTTGTTCATGAACCTTCACATAGTAAGCTGAGAACCCCAAATATGACCTTGTTGTCCACGCCCATGCACAAAATGTCAGGATTGTAGTGCAGTGTTGCACCTCAACTTGCATACACTATCCATGCTCTCTATAAACTTAATATCTGTGCACTTGGAAACAAACTAATAAGAACTCATTTTGAAACTAGATTGTTTACTCAGATGAAACCATGAGGGAAACACATTAAAACCTTGTTTCCTAATTATGTTATGTGGTAAAGTCACAACATGCTCAAAGTCTGAAAGAAAAATACTTTACCTTCCAGCTGTATTTCAGTCAGCTTTTTCCCATGGTATTTATTCACCAAGTTGTTGTCCATTACTAACAGCATTTTGGAGATCTCTAGTCGTTCTAGGACATCACTTGCTGCCCTATAATGAGTCCTATGGATATCTAGGGTGTGTCCTAAATGTTCACACACCCATTGTACCTGCTGCAGACTGATGTCAAAGGACTGCAAATGAAATAAACAAATTAGACATATATGCAAAGCAACTGTAACATTTGCCTTTTATTTTTATTTTTTTGGAAAAAAGTGACTAGATACCAAAACAGCATGATGCATCATGCTCAGTACATAGGTCAGGGCAATATGTGGCTGCCATGCTAAATGCGATCCTGCTCTGCATCCTTGATTGCTAGGCAACAGATATCTGCATTGGGCACAGAGTACATATTAATTAACACTTTTCTACCACACGCCTGTTGCATTAATTTTCAAAAGTTACCTGAGTAATGGTTGCCATGTACTTTCTCATATTTGTTGAAGTGATCCTCTCTGGATTCTTGAGTTGGCATTCACGACAGAGCTCCTTCAATGTATCATATGCACGGATTGCTCCCAGACCTTCAGAAGTAAAAGAAACCAAATCTGTGTGACTATATACCACTCCCCATCATCATCAAGTCACCATTTTTAACATTCCAGCCTTGGAGACCTAGCAAAAAATGGTTCAATGTCACCCATATAAAATATATTAGCATTGGATATGATATACCTTATACATTTGGCACATCTAAACCTAATTATCCTTCAAGATATGGTATTTTACATTTTTGAACACATTTTTGCTCATAATTTTCCTTTTACTGTAGATGGTACTACAAGTATTGTACACAAACAAGATTTTGACTGCCTTTAGAATCCTGCTAAATTTCATGAAGGCCCATACCTTTCACAAGATTTTCACATCTAGACCCATGTATTACATAATACTGTAGGTGGCACCGCCAATATCGAACTTGATCTAGATTTTCATACACTTGATACGTCCTGAAAGTTAACAGGAGATAACTTCAAAACTGGACTGTATCAAAGCTTAGCAATTTGTTTAGGGGCCAGAATCTAGCCTGCATAATCCCCCCCCCCCCCTTACTAAAATGGTTAAAGATTTAGTAGCCACAGCCTATTATTTCAAAACTATTACTAGGAGCCGGTGTTAATTTTTGGTGGCCACTAGCCCTCCACAAGTAGCCAAATTGAACCCTGCAAATGACAGTAGCATCACCTAGTGAACAAACTATGTGGAAACCTAGTAAAGGTACATACCTGCCAAGTTTGAAGAAAGATAATCCAGTATGCGGTTTGGATAAGACGCTGAAAATAGCAAAAACTCTCAAAAATTCATAAAAAAGAGAAACAAGAGGGCTGTGTGAACAGCCCATGCTCAGCTGACCTATGCTTGAACAGACATGGTAGAGACACATCTATGGTTCACTGCCAGCAAGTTTGAAGTGATTATGGCAAACAGTTTCGGAGATGAAGTCAAAAAGTGTGAATTAGCATTAGAATGCCCATTGACTTGCATATTAATCAATGTGAATGGTATATTTGCCTATTAAGTACCCTAGAATAAAAAAGATTGCAGCGCAACATGGTGAACAAATTCAGAACTAGAAGTCCCTTGCAGCGTTTCTGTGTGATATCAAAGCAATTGGGTGAGCTGTTTCCCAGAAGAAGATCTTTGAAGATTTACCCCCCAAAAAGAACAAAAAAATTCATTTGAAAAATCAAAAAATAACTGGAGCAGGACCATTTGAACAAACTTGGTAGAAACCTAGCCAAGACACATCCCCACCAAGTTTGAAGTGATTCTGACAAACAGTTTTGCAGAAGTCAAAAATGTGAATTACCATTGCAATCCCCATCGACTTATATAGTAATCGATAGGAATGTATGCATTAATCATTAAGTATTCAAATTGAAAAATTCGTTTAAAATCAGGGATTCACAGCAACACCACTTAGTGAACAACTTTGTTTGACCCTTCCACAAGGAACATTTCCACCAAGTTTTAGCATTATCTCAGTGACGGTTTTGGAGAAGAAGTCGAAATTAGCAAACACATACAAAAATTGAAAACAAATAAAAAAAAATTGCAGCACCATGTGTTGAGCAAATCAAGGTCTGGGGGTCACCAGAAGTATCCCTATGCAATTTTGAAGCAATTGGCCGAAGGGTTTTAGAGAAGAAAATTTTTTAAGATTTGCCCCAAAAATGTACAAAAAAAATTCATAAAAAATAAAAAAAATCACTGCACCCTGACCATTTGAACAAACTTGGTAGAGACCCACCCAAGGCACATCCCCATCAAGCTTGAAGTGGATCTGGCCAGGGGTTTTGGAGAAGTTGTTGACAATGTAATTGTGAACGGACAGACGGACGGACGAGTGAGCATCCTAAAAGCTCAGCCTGACTAGCAAGTCAGCTGAGCTAAAAATCCAAAAGCAGCTGGAGTATTGATCAATTGAATACACTTGTCAGAGACCCACACAAGATCGGGTTAACGGTTTTTGAGAAGAAGTTGAAAATGTGAGCAACTACATACAATATACATGTACATTGCTATCCCTATTATAGTCACAATGCTAACATGCGCACTTCCCAAAACTGCACAAAAAAAAAATCCATTAAAAATCCAAGAATCACTGGAACATAACCATTTGTAACCAAAGGGTTGCCGTAGAGACCAACCCAATGTATATGACCATCCAGCTTGGAAGTGGCCGGGGTCAACAGTTTTGACGAAAAGTCCATCCCCATTTAGTTACCATGTTCAAGTGCACTCTTAGCGATAATTTGAAATTTCAAAAAAAATTTTAAAATAAGCAAATAACAGTAGTGGTAACTAGTGAAAAAAAATTGATAGAGACCCACCCAAGGTATATGCCCACCAAGTTTGAAGAGGATCTGGACATTGGTTTTTGTGAAGTTAAAAAATGTGAAATTGTTGATGGACGACGGGCAACGACCGTATGATAAGTTCAGCTAACTGACAAGTCAGCTGAGCTAAAAATCTTCTTGTTCCACCATTCACAGAAATACAAATTTCAACATTCAAACCTGTGCATGCATGATATCACTATTAGTCACTTACTTGCATTTGGAAACATGTACTGATTTGCAGGTCTGATCCCACATGCCATTCGGATTCTTGGATTGGCCAGGAATGACAAACCCACGTGTTTCAGCTGGTACAGTAGTCCCTCCTTTGAAAGACCATTCCTTTGGGAGACCACTTCCTTTGAGAGACCACAATTATCAGGTCTCACTGTAGTACTTTTCATGTTATTTATACCTCCTTTGAGGGACCACCTGCTTTATGTGACCACCTTTTGGGTGGCACTAGGGGCGGTCTCTCAAAGGAGGGACTACTGTAGTAGTGGTGGCACCTTCTTGTTTCCCTGGTGGGGAAAAAAATAAACTTGATACTATACTAAATTTAGTTGCATCATACTGGCAATGCGCGAGTGATGGTAATCCTCATGATCACTCGTACTGTGCCCCCGCCCCCCAAAGTCAATTATAAAAATTTTACCAAATTTGATGGCTAAATATGTCAGACATCAAATTTCCCATAGTGTTTAACTACTGTAACATGTACAAATTACTATACAGCTAACACCTTACTGTTATCCATCAAGTCATATACTCGATACCTACCTTGCCCCTCACTTCAATCAGTTCTTGGCACCTCACTAGATGCTGCTCTAATGCTGTCAAAGGTTGAAGTAAATATAAATATACAACATGTAAAGTTGAAAATAAAGCCATCATTAAAATGTTAATTCATGTTCAACCATTAAGGGCAAGACACTAAATTGTAAACTGCAGACACATAGTAAGACTGGAAACATGTAAATTCTGAGATCTTTTTGTTTTTTTCTTGTCTCCTAAGCAGACTTTCTTGGAGGGTGATAGTCAGACTTGCCAACTTGGTACTTGGTCTGCTTCAGAGGCAATTATTTTTCTTTCCAAAATACAATTTTATAATTTTGTAACTATTACATTTGTCACAATTGACTGGAGGTGAATTATGTAAATTACTGGCAAAGTCTCTAGTTCATAACAATTTTTGGGACAATATTTGATAACATGTTCATTAGTATGATCCTCCCTTCTTCCACAGATAATCCATTCAGTGTATAAAAAGTATAGCGTACATAGTAAAAAATATATGAATCTACTGTCACACTATTATCTGGAAAATACTTCTATTGAAGACAACTGTTTTTCATATATGAACCAGTGAAACCAGGTACCATTTTTCACCTCATAATATAAAGGACAGGCCAGGATAGTTTAGGTTGCACACTGGGCCTTATCATGTGCACATTTTATATTATCAAATTGTTATAGCGTCGACTATCCATGTTTTGGACAAATTGTTATAGCGTCGACTATCCATCTTTTGGACCTCTGGTTGTGTAACCATGCTGTATTTTTGTACTTCTCGTTATGTTATATTAATACCATCTTCATAAGACATACACTTCAATTCCAACCAATTTTACTTGATGAAAATATATGTATTCTGTTTGAAGATTGTTGCAGTACCATGCAAGTGTCAGCTCTGGCAATCTCGAGGGGTGTGGCGGCTTTTATACTAATATGCAAATTATGTCTCCCGGTGGAAGCCAGGGGACATATTGGTTTAGTGCCCGCTTCTTCTTCTCCTTCTCCTTCTCCTTCTCCTCCTCCTCCTCCTCCTCCTCCTTCTTCTCCTTCTTCTTCTCCTTCTTCTTCACTTGGTTTCCGTGCGATAAGTCTTGAAGGACTTGACAGAATTTGATGAAACTTGGTAGGATTATGTATCTAGGCAAGACCTAGTTTGGGATTGTATTTGGATGACCTTGACCTAATTTTGAAGGTCACAGGGTCACTTATGTGAAATTGGTTTCCGTTCGATAAGTCATGAAGAACAGGATGGAATTTGATGAAACTTGGAAGGATTATGTATCTTGGCAAGACCTAGGTTAGGATTGTATTTGGGTGACTTTGACCTAATTTTCAAGGTCACATGGTCGCTTATGTGAAATTGGTTTCCGTTTGATAAGTCATGAAGAACAGGATGGAATTTGATGAAACTTGGTAGGATTATGTATCTAGGCAAGACCTAGGTTCGGATTGTATTTGGATGACCTTGAGCGAATTCTCAAGGTGACAGGGTCACTTATGTGAAATTGGTTTCCATACGATAAGTCATGAAGAACAGGATGGAATTTGATGAAACTTTGTAGACCTAGGTTGGAATTGTATTTGGATGACCTTGAGCGAATTCTCAAGGTCACAGGGTCACTTATATGAAATTGGTTTCTGTTCGATAAGTCATGAAGAACAGGATGGAATTTGATGAAACTTCGTACGATTATGTATCTAGGCAAGACCTAGGTTGGGATTGTATTTGGGTGACCTTGATCTAATTTTCAAGGTCACAGGGTCACTTATGTGAAATTGGTTTCCGTTCGATAAGTCATGAAGAACAGGATGGAATTTGATAAAACTTGGTAGGATTATGTATCTTGGCAAGACCCAGGTTTTGATTGTATTTGGATGACCTTGACCAAATTTTCAAGGTCACAGGGTCACTTATGTGGAATTGGTTTCCGTGCGATAAGTCTTTAAGAACTTGATGGAATTTGATGAAACTGGGTAGGATTATGTATCGAGGCAAGACCTAGGTTCCGATTGTATTTGGATGACCTTGAGCGAATTCTCAAGGTCACAGGGTCACTTATGTGAAATTGGTTTCCGTTCAATAAGTCATGAAGAACAGGATGGAATTTGATGAAACTTGGTAGGATTATGTATCAAGGTAAGACCAAGGATGGGATTGTATTTGGGTGACTTTGACCTAATTTTCAAGGTCACAGGGTCATTTATGTGAAATTGGTTTCTCTGCAATAAGTCTTGAAGAACTTGATGAAAATTGCTAGAGTAATGTATCTAGGTGACAGCTAAAATAGGATTGTAATTTTCAAGTAAACTTGGTCATTTGTAATTTGTTATCACCTGTAGCTTATTCAGAGACGTAAGTGTTCCACTGGGAGACATTAAATTTTCTGTTGGAAAATCATTCTGTTCTAGTTAAATTCTTATAACCAGTCCTTATGCATATTAAGAGTCCAAGTTGAGAGACTGGTTTGTAAAAACAGAAATAGAACTTGTTGCCAACTGGTTCTTGCTGGTGCCGTGTGTAAAATTGTAAGTCGAAGCACGAGGTAATTTACTTTCATTGGAAAACTTCAAAGTAAGATAGGTATTTGCCAGCCACAATAGAGATACAGTAAAACAGAAGGTTGCTGTTGAATTAAAAGTTGTGAAACAGGATGCAGGTGGGATTGCCTTTAAATGTACAGTTTGAGATTGCCAGTTACAAACAGCTTTCATGAAGGGTATTTTATTAAAGAATAATTTAATTTATTCATCTTATTTATTTTTCTATGAAAAAATGTTCTCATGTAGTGCCATAATGCTACAGTTTTTTCCCCCTCTTCCATAACTTGGGACAGTATAACACCACTATGTTTTTTAAAAATCTAGAGCAGGACGTTTTTGACCATTACATTTTGGCGCATTGAGGATTTGCATAAAAATGTGTAACAGTATTCAAGATATTTAGGGAAATTATTAAAAAATCCTTCCAGATGGACAATTTCTGCCTCCCCCAATGAAACAGGTTTATATTGATATATACATGCATTATTTTCTTGTTTTGGTGGCAGAACCCTTGCATTATTTTTAAGTAATAGTGGTTTCACCTCAGTGCCTCCAACTCCAAAGGTCTTCTCTTGTTGTACATCATCAGCCTGCCCTCCACCAGGATTGCTATCCGTCAAAAGGTACCAGCATCGTAGTCTTTGTAATCCATCATCAGCTATTGATCTTTCGTGTATTGTGCCAATGTTTCAAGATCTTGTGGTTGTGGGAGGGGATTCTTCTTGTTGAACTTTCTTTCAGGCAGCATTAACCTTGCTGACCTGTTCACTTTATCAGCGCATTCCATGTTCATCAAATTAAGAAACTCACTACTGTCCTGTTTATTCACAGAGTCTGCTGTTTTCATGGCAATAGAGAGCTTGACATATGTAAGACGTGCGATGTCAAAACCAAGTTTGATAGCTACACTTGGATGTTTAAGGTCTTCTTCAGTATCATAAGACAGAATTTCACACTGCATGGCAGCTTTGACAACCAGGTCAAAGAGCTGTGGCTTCAGAAAATTGCACGAGGTTTCCTGCATCTGGTTGAAGTTTCCTCAAATTTTGTAGAAGTTAAGCAGCTTGTCTCATTCTACTCGAAGCGTAATATTTTCTCTTCAATTTGTTTCCAATGAGGCGATGTAACCAACATTCTCCAATTGTTAATGGATCATGCTGTGCAATTGATGAAGTTTCATCCCATGTCATAATAGAGAAAACTTCATTTCTCAGCTTTGTAAGTGCTGTTGTAGTTACTTTTCCAGCTAGAATAGCTGACTGGATCATCAAGTGACCTTTGTTTCCAGTGCCAGTCCCGGAACTGTCTTCTTTCCCTGGACATGTTTTCTGATGCTTTGTGATAGTTGATTTCAAACGAATCCACTCCAGGCAAAATGGGCATGGTCCATATTCATTCAAAATAATGTCATCTTTAGGTCTCGTGGACACCAACAGTCATCCACTTTTCTTTTCCATGACATTTTTGTTGTGTTCATTGTCAACCTTGTTTCTCAGAAGATCCTCTTACCTTCCCCTTCTTCCAGCAATTTCTTTCATTAGCTGTTCAGGTCCACCATTTTCTTTTTATACTTTTATTTGAGCTTTCAGCTGAATGATCTTCTTTACTTCAGCAGCATCTTTGTGCTTGTTCTCCAGATGAATACATATATTTGTCATGAGTTTACTGCTAAAAAAGCAGGCATGATAGCAATCATATGGTCTTTTGTTTGCTTTAGGCCTGCCTTTCTTCAGTATGAATATGGAAGGGATGTCTTTGGCCCTAAGAAGTGTATCCTCATCCTGCTCATCATATGATCTCACATTTTTTTGTTTCAGTTCACTTATGTCGTCGTAATCATCGTCAGTCTCTGTCTGATAATCAGAATCTGCGGGACAATCTGCATGGACGTCACCTGTCCCCGAAATGACATGATCCTGACCTGGTTCAACAGCAGAGCTTTCCATGGATTCAGAAATGAGCTTCTGACCCGTTTCATTTTTGCCAGGTCTCAACTTTTTCTTACTAGGTTCAAACAGGTACAGGTCCTCGTCATCATCCCGTATCTGGTGCTGACAATCAGACGAATCTGGAGAATCTGGAATATGATGTGACGACAGTTGGTAAGCATTTGAATTGTAATCCTGCTCTTCTACGCAAGCTTTTGTGAAAGTGTGTAAGCTCTGTACAACAGGTTTCTTGGTTTCTTTCATGTATGTTTGTTTTCCACCTTTGAAGATTATGTTATCATCATCAGAATAAGTATAGGCAGTACTTTCAGCTCCATTCCATCTTTTCCTATGACATCAATGCAATCAAACAGGTACAGGTCCTGGTCATCATCCTGTATCTCTTGCTGACAATCAGGAGAATCTGAATAATCTGGAATAGGATGTGATGACAGTTGGTAAGCATTTGAATTGTAATCCTGCTCTTCTACACAAGCATTTGTGAAAGTATGTAAGCTCTTTACAACAGGTTTCTTGGTTTCTTTCATGTATGTTTGTTTTCCACCTTTGATGATTATGTCATCATCAGAATAAGTATTGGCAGTATTTTCAGCTCCATCCTTTTCTCTGACTTCAATGCAATCCATTGCTTTCTTGACATCCACCACAAATTTGCTGATCAAGTTTTCATCTCTGTGCTTACTCAGAGCCTCTACAAACATAAAATTCCACAATGTCTGCCATTATGTATGATATTAGATCAATACTTTCAATTTAAAGAAGGAAATTTTATGGTCTAAAGATGCAGGTACCCCACCACCAATGTGTAGCTTTATTCTAGCTTTTTGTAACATTTGTGGTACAACAATGGTGCTGTGAAAAGAGGGACAGTTGTGACTGCTGGTACAAGGAGTCATTCTTGATACAATTTAAAGGAACACATGGCATCTTTTGGGCACATGACTTTGACAAAACAACTTATTAAGATTTGAGTGATCTCTTTTAACAATCTTCTAGTCTGACGCCGCATACATTGTGACTTATGAGCCTTTTGCATTCTGAGTCTGCATATACATGGACTTAATAGTAAGTTCCCATGGTACCCATGTATTGAACGCACTTTCCTAATATTATTCATTTACTCAAAAAGTTTTAAGATGAGATTTAGACATTGACTCAAGTATACATACATATATGTCTGATTATTTCTTAAAGTATCTTGTAATTTTCAGCAACAAAGCATAATTTGTCACCATATTTTACCCAAGATTATGAAATATCTGGTTTCCATGACAATGTATGATGTTATAATCAACAAAGCGACTACTGTACAAAATGAACATAACAGCTCATGCCTTAAAACCCCTCTGCTGCCCACAATGATATTGCTAACATAAAATTGAAAAAGAACTGAACTGGGTGACCATGAAATTGGGTCAAGGTCATTGTCATACAAACTCAACATAGACTCTGACAAGGGTGATTAACTATAAAAGTTTTGTGATCCTGGTTCTTAAGGTATTGTGTACAAGAAATTGAATACAAAGAAATTCTCCCTGTTGAAATTGGGTCAAGTTAATTCTTCAAACTTGATGTAGACTCTTACAAGGGTGATCATCTGTAAAAGTTTTGTGATCCTAGCTGGTTGTTCATGTATCGCGTGCAAGAAATTCAAAGAGAAATGACCCTGGTGACCTTGAAATACGGTCAGTCATTTTCCTTTGAACTTGACGCAGACTCTTACAAGAGTGATCATCTGTTAACGTTGTGTGATCCTAGCTGATCTGTTCTGTAGATATCGCGCACAAGAAATTCATGGAGAATTGACCTTGGTGACCTTGAAATAAGGTCCTGGTGACCTTGAAATAAGGTCCAAGTCATTCTCCTTCAAACTCAATATAGACTCTTACAAGGGTGATCATCTGTGAAAGTTATGTGATCCTAGCTGATCTGGTTCTTCAGATACTGCGCAAGAAAATCAGAGACTTGACCCCGGTGACCTTCAAACTGGGTCAAGGGCATTGTCTTTCGAACTCGACCTAGATCTTTACAAAGGTGATCGCTGTAAGTGTTTCATTATCCTAGCTTACTCCATTCTTGACATATTGCACGCAAGAATTACAAGACACATGGATGGATGTACCATTGCAATACCTCCCACCCCTTTTAGGGTCGAGTGGTAAAAATCATAGATATCCATGGCCTCATCATTTGATCTGTGAGGGCCATCACCAGTCATTCGAGACCTCTTTTGATCAGTCTCATGGGTACCATTGGACCCACCTGTGAATGTCTGTTTTCTTCTCAATCCTTGATGTTCTGGTAACTCTGATGTACCAGTAATAGACCATCGTCCAGGCCTATATCTCAAATTATATCGATGTGAAGGACCTGCTCTCTGAGGTTCATCCACACCAGAGAGTTGTGTTTGTTCATGGGCTGTATTTTGTGTATTTAACCCTACAGATTCCTCACTCTCATCCTGGGGAATTGCAGGAGTATTAGTCTCAGGGACCAACAACTTGGCCTGTCGCAAAGGTTGATCTCTGGTTGGCGCTTGGTGAGCTTTGCAGCTCCATTTTCTGTATTTATGACCAATATGTTTAGGTGTTACTCTCTCTTTATCCCAAGCACTTTCTGGGTGTGCTGGGTACAAACGTTCAGCATGAACCACCTTAGTTTGCCCAGATGGTTGATGCTTAATTAGGTAGTTGACAGGGGTTATCTGTTCAACTATTCTATAATAGGGCTTCCATGCATTGGTCAGTTTAGAAGAGGTGCCGGGCAATACAGTTCTGTCATGTAAATATACTGGGTCACCTGACTGGTAGACAGGTTTCTCTGCTCTTCTATAGTATATTTGCTTATTTTTCTCTCTGGCTTCTTGCATGTGGTATTTAACTAACTGAAATGTTTCGTGCATTCTACCTAACATAGTAGGTATGTAGTCTTCACCCATATATCGCAGTTTTGGTCATAAAAGGGTGTCACAAGGCAGTATTTGATCTCTGCCATACACAATGAAATAGGGAGTGAACCTGGTAGATTCCTGTACACTAGTTCTGTCAGCTAAGAGTGCAGGAGCAATATACAAATCCCAGTTCCTTTGATCTTGATTTTCTAGAGATTTAGCAAGAACATCATTTAAAACACGATGGAATCTTTCAGTGCGCCCATTTGACTGAGGATGGTATGGAGAAGTAGCGATTCTTTGAACATTAAATTCTCTGCTAAGGGCCTCAACTATGGCATTTACATATTCGGTGCCATTATCTGAGACCATAGTCATGGGGCATGAGAAACGAGGAATAAATTCCTCCATGAGCAATTGGGCCACTGTCTCTGCTGACTTATCAGGGGTAGGGTAGGCTTCTGGCCATCCACTGAAATGGTCAAGTATTGTTAAGATATATCTGTTCCCAGAAAAGCTTTCTGCAAATGGACCCTGGGTGTCGATTCCTATATTTTGAAAAGGAAATTCACTCTAAGGCATGTCTTGCAATTCCACCCTTTTCTTTTTCAATTTCGAATATTACATGCAGTACATTTGGCAATGTGATGAACCACATCTTTGTACATAAAAGGCCAATAATACCTGGACCGTATAGTTTGGTATGTCTTGTCTATACCAAAATGTCCATTTGTATCATGACAATTAGTTAGGATTGTATTAATTAATACTTTCGCGATAACCACCTGCATGCGGGGGGTAGGGGTCTAATCTGACAGGTCCAGCTATATGGCATAATATGCCATCTTGTAGCGCATACTCTTCATTTAGAGATGAGGTGTCCCCTGCTTTTATTAGGTTAATGATCTTTTCAAGCTGAGGATCTTCTTTTTGAATGGTAGCCATATCCCCAAATTTTTCTACATCAAATTCCACCATATCTGTTGTTTCGTTTTGGTCTACAATGGAGTTTACATGTCCCATGGGTACTTTCTTGTAATTTGGCTCATCAGAGTCAATTACATTGATTTCATGCTCCATTTTATTGTCTAGACTTAATTGTACCCTACTAAGGTAATCCGCTCTGGAATTAGATTTCCCACTGGTGTGCTGTACGCACAGCCATATTCACTGATTAAAATAGCCCAGCGCTGAATCCTTGTTTTGTTCATTTCAGCAGTGAATAAGGATTTCAAGGGCAAATGGTCTGAGTATATTGTAAAGCAAGCACCGTAGAGATAAGGTCTTAGCTTGTTTATTGCATATACTATGGCATATGCTTCTTTCTCTATAATAGGCCACTTAAGTTGTCCCTTGTGTAACACTTATGTGACAAATACTGAATCACATGTTCACACCCATCCTCACCTTTTTGGGTCAAAATTGCACCGACTGCAAATTGACTAGAGTCAGTATACAGACAATAAGGTTCATTAACATCTGGATATGCTAATATGGGGCCTCGGTAAGTTTTGACTTTAATAATTCAAAGGCTTCCTGTGCCTCCTCTGTCCATTTAAAGCCGGCATTTTTCTTGGTTGGATCAGAAAGTGGACTAGCAATCTCACTAAAATGGGGGATATAGCGTCGATAGTATCCCACCATACCTAGAAAGGTACGGGGTTTTTTTTTTACAGTTGTGGGAGGTTTGATCTCATGTATGACCTTGCCCTTTTCTGGGTCAGGGTATGATCCTTTTGGGCTCACTATATATCCCAGGTATAGGATTTCAGACTTAAAAAGTTCACACTTTGATGGTTTTAGTTTCATACCAAATTTTTCTAGCCTTTCAAAGACCGTTTTTAAGTGTTTTACATGGTCGTCAAAGGTTTTACTGTATATTATTACGTCATCAATGTAGACCATTACGTAACAGCCTATTAGGCCAGACAACACTTCATTCATGGTGCTCTGGTAGACTGAGGGTGCCACTGTCAATCCGAAGGGCATGCGGTTAAACTCATAAAGTCCTTTATGAGTAATGAACGCTGTCTTGTATTTGTACTTTTCATCAATTGGAATTTGCCAGAATCCACTTTTTAGGTCACACACAGTGTAATAATTAGCTCCCCCCTAATTGGTTTATGACATCTATGTTTGGCAAGGGGTAGGAGTGCTTGATTATTGTTTTATTTAGTTTTCTATAATCAATGACCAGTCGCTTTTCACCTGACTTCTTTGGTACTAAGATTACCGGACTTGCATATGGTGATGCTGATGCTCTTATTACTCCTGTTTTCAGCATACTGTCAATTTGTTTCTCTAATTCCTGTCTTAGAGTATATGGGGTGCGGTATGGCTTCTTGGCTATAGGCAAATTGTCACCTGTTTCACTGCAGATAGGCTTCATACAGGTAGCCCCTAGTTCTGAGTCATCCTTGGCAAACACCTGGTGATAGGTGGTTAATAGCTCTTGAAGTTTTAACCTTTGGTCTTCAGGAATATGAGATAGTGAAAACAATTCTAAAAATGGAGTTTTTGTTGGTGTGCCAGAGGAGGAGAAAAGGTCTTCATTCCCTAAAACTTGTGTTTCCATTTCAGCATCTACTTCATTGATATCCAAATTTTCTTGAACGTGCAATTGTTCTGCATAGGCCACTACACTTCCTGGTGATATTATGATAGACCCACCAGTTGTATTTATAAGGGTTAATGGTACTTGACCATTTTCCTCCACTGCAATCAATAAGTTTGGGATTAATATTCCTGGCCGGTCGGCAAGGAGTGGAGCACTATCTAGCAGAGTGATTATATAATCTCGCTTTGGTACTTTCGTTGACAACCATGCTGGTCTATTGATTTCCGTGTATGCCGGCAGTGTGACCCTTTCATTAATTTGCACCAGAGAGCTACTAAGTCTGCAAGATTGTTTTGTTTTCAATATAACAATTTTGTCAAAAATTTGCAGAGTTCTGCTTTCGTAATCCAATTTGGCTGTGGTCACATTAAGAAAATTGCTTCCCAGCAAGGCATCCTTTGTAATTGCCCTAATAACTTGAAATGTCATTGCTATATTTTTGTTTTTCCAACCAACACTGTTATTGTGATAGTGCCCAGACTAGTCAATTTATGCCTAGATACTCCTGACAAGGTAGGTAATTTGCCACTTTGTAATTATATACTTTTGTCCATTCTGTAGAAAAATCTTTCTGAAATAATACTAATATCTGCTCCTGTGTCTAATATTGCTTGTGTTTTCGCTTTGCCAACTACTATTGGGACCATTGGTGTGTATAATGGTAGAACATGTGTCAATAGTATGCCAGGTACAGGGGTCCCTTGGTCTGTACTGGCATTATCTAGTTTAACCGTCCATTTTGGCCCTGTTGCTGACTGTTAGTCTCCATTTGTGTCCTACCTTCCCGCAATGTACACAGCATGGCCGTTTATCAGCTGTGAACTTCATTTGTTCCTTAGGATATAATTGGTCTACAGTGTTTGGTCTATTAGCAGCCTTATATTGGGATTACTGGCCTCAAATTTGGGCCTAGGCTCAGTATTTACTGCTAAAACTTGTGCCATCATGTTCTTTATATCACTAACTGAGCCTTCTAGACTGTTAAAGCGCTGTTCATTTTTCATGGCTAGAGATTGCACTAAGTCAACCTCCATTGGCTCTTCTGTTCTCCTCAATTCAAAAGTTTTATTTGCCAGTTGTTCACCGACAGCTATTTGCAATGCCTGGTCCAAAGTGACTGGTTTGTGCCTTATGATTTTTCTAGCTATGATATCATCTTTAACACCATCTAGAAAGATGTCTTTCAATTGAACCTGTATAAGTGTGTCCGAAAGATCAAGAGTGTTGAAGGCCTCTTCGGCCAAATCAATAATCTTTTCTGCATATGACTGTACTGACTCTCCAGAACCCTGTTTCACTCTCTCAAGTCTCTGCATAGCAAGCTGAACATCAGCTGAATCACAAAATCTTTCCTTTAGTGCTTTTACCAAATCTGGCCAGGAGATTCCTGGATTTTGCCTTAACACATGGGAACAATATTCAGAGGTCGCGCCCTTCAGAGTTTGAATGGCTAATAGCTTCATTCTTTCATTATCTCTGTCTATGCTGACTCCTACTTTATCCACATCTCTAAGCCAGGTTTTGAGGTTCCTGCCTGACTCTCCACTCAATGGTTTAATTTGGTTAACAAGGCCTTGAGCCCTGAATTCAAACTGAAGCTCCTTAAAATTTCTTGACAAAATATCAGCAGGGATGTCTTGTTCAGCCATATTAATGCAATTTTCTTCAAAATTTATATGAACACAATAATTTCAAGCAATCCTATGAGTGAAAGGGAAAAAAATGAAAGATGGTGATTTATAGGGTGATAACTGTATTGAAGTAAAGCCAAAGAGGTACTTACTGTCCTTTCAACTGCTCTGCCATAGTCTCAAGTTGGTTGGTTGCTCAGATTCCAATATTGTACTTCACAATAAAAGTTCAGTTCTGCATTGCCTTTTTGTGGTAATTAAAATTCAATCCTGGTTGCGGCACCATTTAATGTAACCAAGTTATTCACTTCTTAATGTTTTCACCCAGGTGGAATAACTCGAGACCGTGTGGTTTGGTTGTATAGTGGTATTTTTATATATATATATTAGGAGAGATACACAAAGCTCCGTCAGCTCCGTCCAAGCCCCGACAGAACTCTGATGATTACCAGCGGTTCTTGCAGATATGAAATGCCAGATAATTTTACAACCAGAAACAATTAAATTATTCAATATTTGTTCAGAGAAATCCTGCAATAAAAGTCTTATACAACTGAAGATAGCTGAGTCAACATTTAAATTATTCAGTACTTGTTAAGAGGAAGGGTATAATAAAAGTTTTATACAAACGTCAATAGTTGAATATTCTCTGCGCGAGTGCTGGAAATTAGATGTCATAAAATAAGGCGATAGTCCCAACAGTCAACTCGGCCAGTATACGGGATGAATAATCCAGTATGGTCATCATAAAACAGGGATGTAAAATGTCACGAAGGTCCATTTGAGTAGGTTAGAAATCTTATTACGATCTTGTTTTGAAACTGTTGGTATATGCGATAAATTATTGACAGATGATTCTGGGCTTTGACGGAGTAAGAGAAGTATTGATTAATAGGCATTATTGCCACTTGTGCATATTCAATCAGATTACTGAAGGAAAAAAAAGGTTTGTGGACTTAAGAAAAATTCAATGAAATAATCTTGATACATCATGTCCATTTTTCATGTCCTTTTTCATGTCCATGTCCGTTTTGTTACACTTGCATTAACCCAATCATGGACCAGGTCAACAGCTGTTCTTGCCATGACCTGGGGGCAAGGCGTCCAGCTAAGACTGAGGACAGAGCTCTGTCAAACTGGTGACTTTTACTGTCCTGTTATAGCTGCACATGTATTTGCTTTTTTGTTTTCATTTATTTTCACATGCAATTCAAAAGTAAGTTCAATAATCCACCCAGTAGTTGGCAATGCACTTGCCACAAAACCAGGCATCATGCTGAACCTTTGTAAACCCTACACATGTCCTTTGACAACTTTTGTTGGCATGAAGGATACAAACATACACACAAAAAACAGCAAAACTCTCAAGGGGCATTGGAAAAACATGGACGCGGCCATACAGGGTAAAATTGAAGGCATGGCATGCATGGGGAACATTGATGGGCCATACGGTGACCGCAAATACATATTTCTGGAATTCTTATTGAATATTTTTTTAAAAGTTGAAATTTGTGACTCCAAAAACACTGTTCTTCCCTTACCGCGGACTGTGCTTGTCAGGTGTCCATACACAGCAGGTCAAATAACATTGCAGAAAGCCCCATGCATTTGAAATGTGACCCATCACAGCAGGTGACTGGACCCTGTAGGGGCAGGTCATTGCAGGTACTACTGTATGTGGAGTCCGCTTTGGTCAAATACTGTGCATTGGGAGAAACACGACACTTTCACAAGATTTTGTCCAATGTTTCAAAATAATGCTGAAGAAACTTGATCATTAAGATAACAAAAAATGTCAAAATACAAAAAATCTATGCAAAAATGCTTTCAGAGGCAAGCCCACTCAAGGGTTCCTAGGTCGATATCAAGTCTGAACTCATAGGTTGCACTTCATGATAATATCATATAGTCCTATATTCATCTGGCCCTCACTGGTCATTGTCATACATACAGTGGAAGAAGGAGGCTCGGGGCTTTACACCTTCATTACACTTTCGCCATTAATTTGATATACATTTGTGTAAGGAAACAATCACAGGATCATGGTCCCCTCTATACACACACACACATTCACACCAATAAACCACACCCTGAACAAAAGACTCATACACTGCATCTTTATTTGCCGGAAATGCTTGAAACACTGGTGGCTCACCAGGGTTTAAGAGTTCATCTGTATTTTCAATCCACTGCAGCACATGATTGTACATTGCTTGAACTGGCTTGTACAGTTCTAGATATTGCACTTCCCCACTGGTTACCAAGTCCCACTATGGAACAGTTAGCTTTGCTCCCACCATTGCTACTGCATGTAATATTGCACACACATTACTGTCTTCAAGGTCCAGGAGCACTGACTTCACTTTCAAGTTCAATTTTCCCTTCACTTTTTCCTGGAGAGTCCTAATCAGTTCAATGAGATGTTTATGATGATGAATGGTTTGCATTGAGTTCATAAACATGGCATTGAACCGATTATCCTTGTATGCTTGTATCTGTGATTTAATGTTTTTAGCTACACAGAATGCAGCCCACTTGTCCTGAATGCCATTTTTTTCATCCCCAACTGGACCAACAATCTCACTAACCATTCTTGGCACACGTGCACAAACTTTTTCTTCCCGAATCTAAAGTAAGCTGTCGCGTTGTCCCTGCCAAGCAAAGTCCCACCATTCTGAAGCTCTTTCTGTATGTCTTCTAGTTCTTTAGTGCCATAGTAATGGAAGCCTAATAAAGCATGTGCCATGCAATAGAAGTTGTGAATTGTTTGCTTCTTTTCCTGTGAGCCAGCTTTTTCAAGCTGTTCATTTCTCCAGGTTTCTAGCAGCCTGTTAGCTGCCTTCTCATTTGCAGCTCTGTCAGAAAAAAAGAAGGAGAGCTTTTCGACAATATCATTGAGCAGCTCATCATCATTGCATGTAGCAATCTCCTCCACCTCAAGCACTGTGTTGTTCTTAATGCCTTCTGCTGTTTCATGGGCAATTGTTCTAAAACCTAGTGGAAGAACTTCCCCTGTATCAAGCGTGATAGCTGTGTCCATAATTTATTTTTTGACGTGAAGTACCATCACGGTTTAATCCCCAGTGCGATGTATCTTTGAGTCTTTGCCCATAGTAATATTTCATGAGATACTGTGCCTCATCTACAACATTCTGCACACACTGGCGCCTGGGCAATTTATTCAAACTTATATTTTCACCTGTGAGATGTTTTATGACAGTTTGAATCACTGGAGCTACTTTATCAGCAGCAACTTCATGGACGATCAATTATACAACACACTCACGCATATCCTCGGAAAATATCCCATGTTTTTCTGTTGCCACTGTTTCCTCATTTGCAAGCTGTAATTCAGCTTGCAGCTGGGTCACTTCTGAGTTCAGTTTCTCAATCTTCTGTACAAATGTTTCAATTTTATCATCCTCTGTCTGGTCACATTTTTCATATTTTCTCTTGTAATAACTCTTCATTCGTTGCTCTGCTCTCACCTGAATAGTCAAGTCTGATACTTCAGTTTTTAGTTCATTAAGACTGGTGGATAACTTTTCATTTTCAGTCATCAACTGGTTCAGTTTCGCTGAGAGAGTTTTCACTTCACCAGACTTGTGCACTAATTTATTGCGAAACTTCCTTTCACGCCGTCTTACATTCCAGGGGGCATACCTGCCCTTTTTCTTATTCAAAGAATGTAGTTTTAATTCCGCTTCTGCAATGTGGGCTTTATGTTGCACAAGTGTCTTTTTTTAATGTGGCTATTTCACTTACGACTTGATTTCGTTCTTGAAATAGTTCCTTACATGATGATGAATTTTGAGTTACCCGTCCCACTGTTTGCTGAACTGGCAAGGGTTCTTCTGTATTTTGAGTTGGAAGTTGATGTTCATTTGACTGGCTCAAAGCTGAAGTTGTCGTGTTTGTTGTAGACAGGTTATTTTCTGTCTCACTTGCAATAGCTCTCAGTGGTAAAGCAAATACCTGACTTTCCAGTTCCTTTATTTTAATAGTTTGTTTTTTTCTTCTTAGGACATCTCTCTCCTTATGCAAATGATACACAGCAAGCCGCAGTTTGTCATGTACAAGACTGTCAACATTGTTTGGCACAAGCTGTGTGATCCAATCCACAATAACATTTTTCTGCAGCTGTTTTTTGCTGCAATATTTATTCAACTCTAGCACAAGTCCATTTGTCAGTTCATGCAATGGTATTTTCTTGTTGGTTTTTTTCAAGTAAAGATACCACAGAGATGTCCAGTTCTTGACACAATGGCCCACTGTAATCATCACAACCCATGGTGACTGCTTCATTCTCTTCTTCAGTTTGTTTCACATGACTGGACTTGGATCAGATTCTATTCTGCAAAATAAAAAAAAATAAACACATACAATATTCCTGTTAAATCGCATTGTAAACTTTCCAAACGTAATACAGTATCAAAATTATTCAATATTTATCCAACCATCATGCCAATGTTGATTAAATAGCGGCTGAATTTATCTCAAATGCATGTTGTTTACATCGTATGCACGAGCGGACACCATATTATCGCCCACTTGCAACCCACATTGGATGCCATGCTAGCGAATGCACAAAAGCACCCAACCTTCTTGCACAAAAATCGCTTTCCGCGATATAAATTTACGTTCATATGTGCCATATTATACATCATTTTAATCATAACATGTTCATAAATCAAATTATGTACTTACAAATGCGAATTTTTTCCAATATTTGCGTATTCACCGGCCTCAACTTTGATTTTTTACCCACCACACTTCCACTTGCACTAGCGACTCCGTTTGAATTGCGGACGCAAGAGAATACTGTCTTCTGATTGGCTGAAAAAAATCAAGTCGATCCATCCATTCTTTCTGCCGCGGAAAAAAAAAATCCGTCACGCAGGCCGCAGGTTTCAGGTGCCGCTTCAGTGTGAGCTGTGCGGGCGATGTGGCAGCCTCTGCCCGGTGGCTTTGAATGCTATTTTCTGGCACAGATATTCAACATACTATACAAAATATATATCATTTTGAAGCCTTTTTTATGCTCATTGTGATAATCAAAGTTTTATTTTATTGAACTATGAGAACGTGCAATGTCGATTAATGCATGGCACCCTAAGTTCAACTGCGCTGAGCCTGCATGTCCAATGCGTAGCAGCAGGGCCTGTGGTAATGCTACTAAAGTGTGCACCTGAGCCAAGGCAGTGTCAACGCAGCCACTGTTGGCCTCCTGTCTCAGCTTCCTTACGTCCCGCTCCAATGAGGACAGCCGGGACGCTTTCTGGCCTACCTGATGGGGGGGTCGCCTGATGTTGAGGGACAGGGTTGAAGCTTACAGTCACTGGTCATGGTAGCAGTGGCTGCCCTCATGGGACCTTTCGTAGGCCTCTGACTTTTTGCATCCCCCGGCTGCAAAGTTGTACCTGCTGGGACACCAGATGCCTTCGCCTGTAACATTGCAGCTTGTGGAGCAAACAGGCACCCCTGCTGATCAGATGGGAGGCCAGCTGCCTCCAAAACCACACTGGCATCATACCCCGTCAGTTTGGGAAACTCCCCCCGGAGCTCCGGCTCGGAATAACTTGTGGTATGGTATTTGCCCGACACACAGGCCAACTCTTGATCCCCCAGCCGGTTGGTCCCTATGGCCATAGGCTTAAGGCATAAAATTAAAGGGAACACGTCTTTCCCTTTAGAGTGTTCCCATGTTTAAGACAAACCTTAGGTTGTGAAGTGGCTGGTTCAGATGCCATGTTAGAAGATTGAAAGGTGCAACAATGCAAGGCTAGCGGTACACTTCCTTGATCAAGTACAAATGCTGAACTGAAACGCTGCAGTGAATGTTACACTCTTCAATTAAACCATTGAGCCCCCCGCCCTTCCAACACTCAAGGCCTATCACAATCCAAATCAAGATCCCAACAGAATATTGTCTTCCAAATCTGAAAGAGGGGCAAGTCTAAGGGTACCATGCTGTCATAATACTGACAAATGTGACATAACAGGAATGAAAATGACAAATGTCAGGAAAGCTCTTGACCTTGTAATCAAGAATGGAAAGAAAAAAAAACAAAAAGGAAGCTCAATGCCAAAATTCCAGATAGCAAAGAAATAGTCACCAAGCAGCTCTAAAGTCAACAGGCAAAGTACCCAAAAATACCGTCATGTGTGCGGAGATACACAGACAATGTCACCTGTGGCCTACACTGTCAACCAAAATCCAAAACGAAATGACAATCGTACGAGAATCCCTTGATCAGTTTTAGTGCCACCACTACTCAAAGACAAGGAACCTTATGAACAGGACTTGGAGGCCCTGACCTCACACTCACCATGGGGACCAGGCCGAGAGTTTACATAAGATGAACTAAAATATCAGAGATAGTGCAACATATGCAAGATAAACAAAATTACCATTACACATATAAGTACAAACAGAAATATCAAACGGGATACATATTGTTTGTAGAGTGACAGGCAGCCCGACCTCTAGCAAAGAAACCCTAACCGGCCAGCTGTCCCAGTCAAGCAATAATAGCATGTAAACAATTGTAAGCTTCAGAGTATCACCATGAAAAGGGTGTAGGAAAAGATACAGGCACCAGGGACATATATACATACACACACCAGGCCCTGCAGTCCCAACTCCACACATAGGCCTACACCCCCTTGTTACCCTGGGGCTCATGAAAATAAGGCAGACATAAAAGCAGGGGTTGTATGTAACATGTAAGCATCGAAACCCAAGTTCAAACCATATGCCAGTTGCTTTCACTGAGAAAATCTTTATTCATGCCACAACTCATATGTTCACAAAGAGAACCCATAGCTATTATACAACCAACCATAGTCTGAATCCCACAGGCTAGCGGCCTACATGTTTACATGTACATGTGCCATACCAAATGTATAGCAGCCACTTGTCAGGACCGCCTAGATCCAGTTACTGTTAACCCATATGTACCCGCCTGCAACTCGCCAGTTCCCCCAAACACCAAGCTGGGACAGAAATATGCCACCTGACAGCAAGGGCAGCGGACCTCCGCAGCCCCCTTGCCCTGAACAGATTGTACAAGCCCGACAGCAAGGGCAGTTGACCATTGCAACCCCCTTTCCCTGACCAGGACCCAAAGCCAGCCCGCAATGCACGCCCGCAATGCACAAGTCTGACAGCAAGAGCAGTTGAACACTGCAACTCCCTTTCCCTGACAGGGACCACAAGCCTGACAGCAAGGGCAGTTGACCACCACAAGCCCATCACCCAGACCAATACAGTCTGTCCAGCGAGAGTTGAGCTCAGGGAGGATGTCTGCATCATTAATGTTGACCCAGCAGTGACCTGCAGTTTAGCCACTCACACATCAGCAGAGCTATTTTGGGCCATACCACATGGTTCTCAGCTGTGTGTCCGGGAAGGCAAATGAGACCATGCATGTTTATGCGTACTTGATTGTAACAAGTTAACCAAGATTGTATTATAATTTATTAAAAAAGTAACTTACATTCAATCGCTAGATATGGGTGTGCAGCCGAGAATTTCTGCTATATTATCATCTGTCTCCTGATTAACATCAGGCTCACTGTCTGTATCTGTATCCTCATCACTGTTGTCTCCTGAGGTTATAATTAATTCCTCCACTCTTTCCACTATAATTCCATCCCTTCTCCAATATTCCTCTTCCAGTTTCTTGCAGTGAGCTATTGCATTTTGCCAGGTTTCAGGAGTTACCAAGTTTACAGCTTCTTCACACAATTTTTAAAAATCTGCCATCTTCCATGATGTATTGTGCCTGGCTACATAGTTTTTTACATTTGCCCAGATGAGTTCTATTGGGTTGTGATCACAGTGGTAGGGGGGTAATCTTACAATAGTATGTCCATGTTGTCTGGCCAGTCTGTCAATCTTGTGCTTTTTTTCCCCCTGAGGCTTGTATTTTTTTATTAATTCATAAAGCTCAGGCTTGAGCATATCCGTCACAAATGGAATATTTTTCTCTTGTCGCCATTTTATCATGTCAGCCTTTTTTGTAGATGTAGTTGGGGCCGTCTCCTCCTGCATGCTGTGATAGGGAGCATTGTCTTTTACCAGGATGGAATTTGGTGGTATATAAGGCAGTAGTTTCTCAAAGATTCAACGCCTAAAGTTATCGCCGTTCATCTCATCATAATAGTCACCACTTTTTGATTTGGCTTGGAATGTCAGCAGAGCATTGGGGACAAATCCTTCACTCGATCCGGCATGGCAGATGATGAGGCGGGTACCTTGACCTGGTGGTACATTTAATCCACCTGTCTGTTTTGTTCTGTCTTCACTTTCTAATTGCCAACACTTGCTTACACTGTAGTGAGCATTCAACCATGTTTCATCCTGGTATATAATTGGCCGTGGATTTTCTGATTTCATATCATGCAGTGCTCTCAAGTAGGAATGTCGCAGGGCTATAATGTCTGACCTTTCCAATAAATATTTTTTGGCGATTTGACTTAGCAAACTTGAACCCCATTTTCTTCAAAATCAAATGAAGTGATGATCTGCTGCCTGTAAAATTTGTATTTTCCTTGATATCTGGGAGAAGCTTGTCAAGGGTTGGAATTGTGACTCTCTCGTAAAAAGCATGGACCCTACATGGGATCACCGACAAATCAAACTCATCCAGATCTGTTTTTGCCTTTTCTCGTGGTTGGGATTGACCGGGTGTAGACAATGGCCTGCCTTCTTCTTAAGCATCCTTCCTGATTGTCTTAACTGAAGCCTGGCTTACTCCAAAGCAGTCTGCTGACCATTTTAACCAGTTCTTGGCTGAAGTTGGATCAGGTGGAGTTAACACAACAGCTTCAGATTCTGACTTGAAGTAGAAACATTTACAACAAGTTTCCTTGCCAAACTTTGCAAAGGTTTCCCACGTTTTCCTTCTGACATCTTACACAAAGTATTGACAGGAAGAGATGCACAAAGCTTGTACAAACAGAAGCAATACTGACCATGCCGTGTGAGAATTCTCATTACTAAATGGGGCTTGTGTATGTTTTATCAGTATATTTTCATTAAAATTCCTATGCCAAAATCTCTAGACAAACATAGTATAGAGTATAATTTTACACATGGTTTATTTTGCAAAGAAAATTGAAGCAGCATTCCCGTCTTCAGTTGGAGTTCCAGGAAATAGACAGACAATGGGGTGTCCCTCTGTGTCTTGTTCAGCTTTCTCCCTTGTATACAGCATGTAAGTATGGGAAGTATTGTGAGTTGGGAGCTCCCTAGGTTTTTCTTGATCTTGATGAGCCTTTGATTACATGATGGTGACAAATTGATAAACATTTTAAGTTGATTTAACACCCATTTACTGTGAACATTCACCCCATGTTGTCCACTGATGTGGGTTTGACTGTGATAACAAGAGATCTAGTAGCATGATGCCTAAATTGAAACACATGTTGAATTAGCCTTGGCCAGGAGGGACCGTCTCAAAATTTGAACACAAGGGAAAGTGGAAAAATATTGAAATATTTTCAATATTTTACAGCTATTGAAAAGAATAAACTGAATAATACACCAGGCCACTGATCAGCCCAGCAGAGCCCGTGTCCATGTGTTTGTATACACTGATTATCATATTAATGACCTGTGATGGGCGCTGCTGCTAGGCCAGTGATCGGTTGCCTTGAGACTGCCTGGGGACCTTGCAGTTAATGAGAAGGCCCCCTGAGCTCCACTCTGGCTGGACAGACTGTAGTAGGGGCGAAGAGCATACAATCATGATCAACCCCCATCGCTATTGAGAGGCATGATGTCTTTTGTAATAAATCCGTACATGTGTGACAGCCAGAGGCAAAGTACCTCTTGCCAGCCTCCTGTCATCTTCCCAACTATGCTTCTTATCAGGGTGTCATGTGACTCGTGTCATTCACCTAGGATAGGGCCAAATGATCTGGTACAAATCCCACAGCTATACGGTTTGAGTCCAATGTGGTACTGAAAGGTATGGTGCTGATCCAATCCCACAGAGGTATGGTTTGGTTCCAATGTGGTACAATATACCAGTCCACTCAAGACACTGCCCACACTACACAGGTATAATGTAAACAATGGCTCACAGTCCCAATGGCTTGATGACAACCCACAGCTTTTGTCAGATCCTTCAGAATTATTTCTCTCCTCTGGCAGGAAAATATCTGCTTTATACATACAGCGCCAGAGAAATATCACCACTGTTCCAGAATTTTCCAATTAGTCACACATCACAGTGAATTGAGGGCTGTCTGGATCACCTTGTATGAATGTAAGTCACCAATCTAGCTTATTCCACATGTTTACAAGTTACATGTGAGTCATCCACAAACACGCCAATCAGTGGCTATGCAGTGACCCTGCACAGTATTCATTGAACACAATGACCCAGCACACCCTGAATGAATACAGTGACGGCTCGAAATGAAAACAAACAGCCATACACATTTTCATAACAATTATCAACTATGCAATCACAGACTTTTGAAACAATTTTACATTTTTCTTCAACAGTTCCCTCGGGATTGTCAACCACCTATTCACAGACCTTATAGAAATTGTTGTTGATGGCATATTGATGGATCCCCCAGTAAGAATCAATCCTCCAAAATCCTGATGATGTTCACAGTCATAGTTCCCCCCCCCCCCCTTAGAATTGATTTCAATTTTTGTTGATGTCATATCAGGATAAACAAGGCAAGTTTTGTCACATTTTTATCATGATTTAAAGGATAAAATAGCAGATAAATTATCAATGCCAAATATAGTGCTCATGAAGGCAGAGAAGAGTCATAGAGGACGTAAATTGTTAGATAACCCTTGAACATGTTGAAGTACTGATCTTGACTGAATCAAACGCTTTCACATGAAATTCCTCGAGGAAAGCTGTTGACATGGACTATATTTTTATGGTGTTTAACTCATTCACTCCCGTTGACTTGTTTTCATGTCTACTGCAATTATTACGAGAATGATATATTCAAAATCGTCATAAAAAGAGCTTTCATTCAAGTACCAACATGTCTGAAGTCATGCTGCAGCTGCCACAAGGGCAGCCAAGCAATGCAAAGACCACTGACAAAGGCCTTTATTACTGAGGTACTGAATGGGTTAAGGTACTTGAATGAAAGATCTGTTCATGAGGAATTTGTATTTTGTTCATTGTTTTTAGCTCTTTCAATGCTAAGTTCATGCCATTTTCAGTCCCTTCACCAGTGAATTTGTGACTGATTCTACACCTAGAAATAATAAGTATGTTAACTTTGCCCCCCAAAGAATTATGTTTCAGCAAACTGATACCAGAATTTTACCACTTAAGAGAAGAGAAACAACTTTATGAATCGTTACGTTTGACATGTTGAGATTATTGGAAATTGGGCAATATCGTTAAAAATTCATAAAATCATAAAAGTACGAAAAAAGCGTATTAATGCTTAAAGTGCCCCGAGGAAAGCTGTTGATCTGGACCATTTTCCTTCTGATAATATAGGCATGCTGGTACTTGAATGAAAGGTCTTTTTAAGGGGAATTTGAATCTGTATTTACTTTTATGATTCGGACTCGTTACAACGACTATTGTCGTGACTAGCACTCTAAAGTGTTAAAATTCAACTAGAGTTGCTTCCACCGGCTACGTACAATGCAACTGGAGTCGCCTCGTGCGGTGAAAGAGTTAATCACAGGAGATAGATAATGCAGCATGATTAGTGCACAGTGGCCCCCTACTTTGAGAGACCACCTCTGGTGACACCCAAAAGGTGGTCACTTAAAAAAAACCTTTTTCAGCAACCCAGCCTTGACTT
The DNA here is from genome assembly GCA_964020975.1 of Hermodice carunculata. Lineage (NCBI taxonomy): Eukaryota > Metazoa > Annelida > Polychaeta > Eunicida > Amphinomidae > Hermodice > Hermodice carunculata. Next base: position 28,792,425 of record OZ026627.1, read on the forward strand.
TTTGTTCCTGATGTACTGAATTGGAATAGCCCCTGTGTGGTGCTTCTTTGAAGTTGATGGTTTGTCTGAAGCAATAGACAAATCACATTAAACATGTTAAAAATTATTGATCAGGTGAATATGGAGAATCTTTAAGGGATCCATCCGTGGAAGCATGGTGGAAGACTCTAGAAAATGTATACAGTGGTCCCATTCTTATAAGGCCACCCCAAGTGCAACCCAAAAGTGGCCTTTTAGGAGGGGTGGCCTCTCTTGAGGGGGACAATATAAAGTAAATGCCACACTTTTTGCATCCGAATAGTGGCCTGATAAGAGGGGTGGCCTCTGGTTAGAGGGGCCTTATAAGAGGAGGACCACTGGATACCTATACATGTACACCAGATCTCTTGGATCTTCCTCTTTATTGGTTAATTATAGGTTACATGACAAATACTTCAAAATGCCAACAATACACAATGAAAAATAAGACATGTGAATGATTTACTTGTTGTGTAACAGGTACATGTACTTGTGCAGATACTTATTTTTGCTTGAACAGGGTTATAAAATGTGTACTAAAAGGTATGGGTACTAGTCACCACATTTTGTACATAGAATATACAATCTTGTAGGTGTTCCAATAAAATTGTAAAAAAAAAAAAAAAATCAATCCTTTTTTTTTCATTTTGTATGTGGTTTTAATAATACATTGAGTATTTGCAATGTTACAAATTTTGTCAGGTGTAAAATGTGATCATGAAGAGGTCATTGAGAAAATCACCTTCATCATCAACCTCCACCTCCTTAATTTTACTTTGTTTTGTTGATGTAGTAGCCTGAGGTCCTTCCACTGCCTCAGCCTCCACTTCTTGATTCACTTGGGCAACCTGCACTTCATTAGCTACCTCTTCTAATTCTTGTGCGAGGGGCACCACCTGTATTTCAGCTTCTGATGATAAGAAAGTCGCCAAGTCCAGGACATAGGAATGATCTTGACCCAGGTGCTGGAATCTAACCTGGAAGAAGTTTTCTGCCTCCTGGACTATTCCTTCCATTTTTCCGGTTTGGGAACTGTAATGTCTGTTTTACATGACATTCATTACCTTATATAATATATGGACAGGGTGTTTCAATATGCTGACTTTCATCTGACTTAAACAATGCAATGTGCATGCAATAATGTATAAATATAATTTTCCTGGCTATGGCCTGAGCAATTTACATTATTATATAATAATATTAAAACAAAATTACCATTAGGGAGCGAGGTCAAATTCTGTATTTTTCTGCCAGTCCTTTTGAAATTTTGAGTGTACACAGATGATTGAATACTGCAAAATTTTGTCATGATAGGAATTATATTTTGGAAAATACAAAAGTGAAAAGGTTGTCACCAGGATATTAAATACACTGTAGCTCCAGGACCGTCATGAAAGGGGCTACTTTTATGATGAATAATAACACCTTTCTACACTGTAAAGATATATGTAATTAGAGCTTTTTATGTATTACAGGTAATTTGAGATTATGTGCAATTTTAAAACCATCTGAGTGTGTCATGATGAAAAAAACGTAGCATAGTTGCGATGAAGTATGCTGCCAATTTGTAACATTTGTACACTAATTAAGCTTCTATTAAACAAAATTACCGCTGCATACTCTGTATCACAACCTCGTAATTAAAATCCACGTATTGTTGTCGCCAGTCCACTATTTTCCTTCGTGCGCCCAGTGATGTGTCTAAACGTAAACACTGGTCAACATGCGCGAGTCCAGATTTTCCTTTGTTTAATGGTTGACCTTGACCATGTTGACATGTGGTAGCCTCATGGCAACCGCTGTCACAGGACTACAGCTGTGTTTCGTCAAAAATTGCTCCTCTCGATGCACCTCAAACTTTACGTATTTTACAGTAACTTGAATATTTTGTCCCATTTGTTTTATTAGGGATAGTTATGAAAGATATTGACACTAAATTCTAGCGGTGTCTGGTTGACTATAAACCTCCCCACATGGCACAAAAATTTATTTAAACCATCAACACAAACTAAGGCAACTATACCATTTCTGTAGCAGTCCTTTACAAAACTTTCATGACTTTTGATACGACCCCTCAACAGTTAAATAATGCTTTTTCAAAAAAAGACACAACACAACTTAAATAAAACATGCTGAATGAACATTTTATTCGATCTTCTCACATAGTGCAGACTTAAAATTGTATCATGTCACACATAATTCAGTGTATTGAGGTGTATACATTACATAACATATAAACAACAGGCTGGATTTCCGCCATATAAATATGCAGCGCCCTCACGGCCCCTGCATAAAAATGATAATTGTTGATGGTAAAATGCATCCCACGGAAATAAAAATTCATGAATAAATAGGAAAGTGACAAATGTGAGATTATACGTACGCATAAAACTCCCGAGAACGATATTAGGCGGGACATGAAGAATTGGTGTATACATGGATGCATCCAGTCCCAAGCCAAGTCAAAACGAAAAAGGGGCGAGTAACCTGACTAGTTTCGTTATAAATGGAGTTAGTCTTGCGCACATTTGATTTAATTTAAAAAAACAATAAAAGTGGAAGCCAGCTTGAATTAGCGGGAACAACTAGAAATGTAGCGCATTAACTACGCAAGAAAACACAAGATGTCAGCACCAGAAAAAATAACTAAGCAGATAATATGTGGACAAACGCTTGCCTGAGGGGAAAGTTATTAATTATATTCTATTTTTAACTGAATTACCTCCCAGTGTAATTGATGCGTAGTGATTGTAAATTTTAACTTCTTACTGCATTCAAAACTTTTGTTGAATACCATTACTTTTGTTTTCTTCATGTTTATGGATAATTTCCATTTATGGCAATATTCAAATAAAAGATTCAGGGCTTCCTGCAGCCCATGTGCACTAGGAATGTCCAGTTTCTGCGATCGCGGAATCGCGGATGGATTTGCCGAATCGGTAAAATAAAACGTAATTAATACATTTCTCCAAAACTGCCACCATTTGCCGTTATTTTCAGCCATTCCAAAGCTATATTAGAAGTAAATTCACATAAAACACCTTTGTGATCGCCGCCATTCCATTCTAATAACAATGATTTACCAGAGACCTCTGGTGACAAATTTAGATAAATTACCCAATGCTGGCAGCTGGCCTCGTTTTGTGCGGGACTATTATTAACGATGTGCCTAAGTTGGCCAGCAATATGGCATCCATGCAGCGTGGCGACGGACTCCAAACACTACCACCCTCAAACAGCCCTGCCTAATACTGCTGCCACACCAGACCCAAGATATTGATTTGGGAAGTACCCGGGGCAGGTCAATTTGAGAGAACTTGCCACACTACAGTCTGATCTCCAGGGGTGGTTCTAGCTGCATTCGGGTTGTTGTGGCCCCACTGCAGATACTAACCTGAGACAGGTTAGGAATGTCCTGAGCTGATGTCAAAGGGCAGCTGTTTATCTCATTAGCCAGGTCACTGTTACCAGATACACCCCCTGTGGAGCCCATCCCGAGTCAAGATCTCGCATTGAACCCTCATCATCCAGAGTTTGCTTGGAACATCAACTCGATATCATCCCGGAATAAAATTTCACAGTCTGGCACAGTTTTTCGAGTAACTCAGACTGAACCTGAGATATTTGTCTAGTGTGGCAAGGTTATAAGTTGCAGAGTGGATAAAATATTTAAAACGAAAAAAAAACTGGAATTATCAATTTGAGAAAACAGAATTTTTAATTTGAGAAACGGAAAATGACAAAAAAAATCATGGAATCTGGACATCCCTAGTGCACTTACTACTAAGCAGAAGTATATCATCAGCAAACATCAATGTGTTCAGATGTCGATTGCCCATTTTGATGGCGTCACAGTCATGTCTCTCCAACTCTGTTGGGAGATGATTGATAAATAAGTTGATTAATGTAGGACTTAAGTTGCATCCTTGCCTTGTTCCCACATTTGATGAGAAAAACTCCTACAAAACATTAGTGCCATTCATATTGCTTTTTACACAAGTACTTGCCTTAAGATACATATTTTCTATTAGGCTTACCACCTTTGACCATATAAATTGACCAGTAGTCCTGTGTGCCATATAGCCAAATGCTTTCCTAAGATCTACAAAGCATCCATAAACAAACTTTCTTTTATTTTTGTAATAATCAATTATTGTTTTCAGAATAAAAATTTGGTCAGCAGGCCTACATTTCTCCTTGAAACTTATCTGTAAAATATGCATTAATTCCTCTGTTTTTAGGAAATCCACTATTCTCTTGTTCAGGATTGAATTGAATAATTTACCTGTGCAGCTAAGTATACTGATACCACGGTAATTCTCAGTCAAGTGCGAGTCACCACCTTGAAATATTGGTACTCAGATTCCCTTACACCATTCAGTAGGGTATTCTCCTCCTTTTATAATCATATTAAACAACTTTACAAACTGTGAGCAAAGTATATGTGCACATGCCTTAATCATTTCATTGCTAACTGAGTCTATCCCAGTTGCCTTATTGTTTTTACACTTCTTGATAGCTTGCTTTACCTCTTAAATAAACCTACTACTGGGATGGATCAGAGAAATGCAGCTCAAATTATCATCAGTGCTGTTTTGCATGATCTCAAGCTGGCTCAAACATTTGATGTAAATCAATGGACTAAGATCATTATCAAATGCCTTTCAATGAATAGCTGGGGACACTGATGCAGCAAACCTGAACCTATTACAATATACGATAAATGGGAAGTTTCTCGATCCTCCCATGAAGTTTGTTTTCCTGTTACATATTCATAATACACATCGGCTCTAACATATTCTAAGCAGTTCCCACTTTGGGGCCAATTATGAATTTAGGATGATAAAGCCATGCAGAAGCAAACTTTGCAACAAAATGCAAAATAATGAACACATAAAACAAAGCTTCTTATATTGTTATGTTAACTTTGGTAGTCACAGTTAGTACAAGACTAAAATGTCTGATTTATGGATAAGGTTATTGATGAATGGGTGGGAGATCAGGCTCATTCATGGATAGGAAGCTGTTCTAGACAAAACAATTAAAGTGTATCAATTACATGTATTCATACATGCAGGCTTGATGGCTGAAAACCTACCTGATGACAAAGTGCATTATCCTTTTCCAGGAGAATATGGCACAGCTTTGCCGAGCCATATGTTGAGGGGTCTTTGAGTTCAACCACTGCAGGCAGGCCAGTTGCACATATAATGGTAGGGTCCTCCTTTAATTTACCATATGGAATTTTCAAATTCTGTAAGGAGCCTTTTGCTTTGGCTGAAACAAGGAGTATCAAAGAAAAAATTTCAGACTCCCGATATTCCTCCAGTATATCAAAAATGCTACATGTTATTAAATTTTTTAAAGGTCAAACAGTTTCATTTCTTGAGAAAAAGTGATTCAAAATATTTTAAAACTTAGTCTTATTTCAACATGCAAGTATCATAAGCCTATTTAATTTGTTTTAGCTACAGACCTACATTTATATGTACTAACCTAGTTGTCATAAGAATAATAATTTCTCGTGCTTACATAATCTGCAGTGTATGTAAAATGACATGTGGTGACCCAAATTTCCTGATATTACTTAGAAAGGTTGAAGTCTCATTTTATTATCAAGAAGCTAGAGTATCCTTATTCCATTAAAAACCATGATACAGTAGAAATTCATAAATATGGACCTTTGTACTCAAAATGTCTCATTTTCCAAACATATATCTCTGGAAACAGAATTGTTCATTTCAAGTAATAATGATTCAGTAATCCGGCTGGCTCATTCTGAACATTCTCTAGGAAACAAGAGTGTTCACTTTAACAAGGTTCCACCCTAAGTATTTGTGAATGAGTTTTTGATATATTTGCATAAGACCAACGGTGCCAGTTTGTTGCATCCAAGCTTTAGCCTGTTTAAAGACAAACTGTCAGTCCAACAATTACATGTTTGTTTGCTTGCATAAATTTTCACATGTATGTATGCATGTAAGTATTTGCGTATACATATATATATATAATGTTTTTTTAGGATTTACCATTCAATGACCTGTCTTGAGAGACCACAATGTGGTCATCCCTAAGGGTGGTCTTTTAAACTATGTTTCACTGTATACAACTTACTCTATATTTCATTAAACACATCCCGTACTTGTTTGACCAAATCCTTGTGTGTTTCTGTGTGTTTCCTTTTCTGTAAAAATATAAGCAAAAGAAAAACATTGTCAAAAATTATCTGTCAGATACGATTTTTTTTGGTTCTATATAAAGGTATTTTCTCTAGTTTTGAAACAATCTTCCGAAGCCTTAGAAGGAGACTTCAAATTCAGATATCATGTGCCTGTAGTAAACCATTCAAGAAGTGGGCAGCCTAGAAACAGATCTTATACAATCAAGTCAAGTGCATGTAATGAGTAAATAGCATTTTGCATATCATATTCAAAATAGCATTACTGTGTAATCATTTATATCCCCAAGGATAAAATTCCTAAAATTAACCAATATCAAGATTTCCCAAATATCCTATTCTGGATTTGCCAAGCTGTCATTATATATATATCTTATGCTTGTCACTGGTCAAATTTCGAAAACACCACTGCTTGGGAAAAATTTTGGAACATTTATCCTGTCCATCTCTCGGGAAAATTTGGGATTATACAGTATTGTGCAGCAGATTTAAATATTTGAGTAATTATATTCCAATAAGCATGATGTAGGGACAAAGAAAAAGAGTTCAAGCTGAAAGTAAAAAGATGCGGCATTCATGTATTTGAATAGACATGCTTGCATAGATCAGAACATGTTTAAAAGCTAAAGCAAATAGACAAATAATTTGTGTCAACATAAGAAAAGGTTCCCTTTGCAGCATTTAGAAACTGATGTACTCTATGCAGACATTAGCTTCATGACAACATGAAATGCCGCCTTTATTTTTAATGTAGCCTTTGTTTATTAAATGTTCTATTTTTTTTTGGGTGGGGGGGGGGGGGGGCATGTCCAAGCATACCTTTGCCTGGGGAACAATTGTACAGTCACTTTTTGTTTGAATGCCTGAAGCCCATTGCATTTTATTCTCCACCGGGAGAATAGAGGTTTGTGAAAGGGCCTTTTTAAGGGTAACAAGACTGTTTTCTCAGGGGGTCCCTGATATTCACCATTGGTACTCTCTCTGTCTTGCTCTCTCTATCTCCAGCCATGTGTATACATTGCTACATTTTTACGTGCTTTACAACAAAACTTTATCAGGAAGAAAAGTCTCAACTGAAGAAAACATCAAAAAATTGTCTAGTGAAGTAAAAAAACTTGTGGCTTGTTTGTGATTGTCGTAAAAGGTCAGGCCTCTTGGGGTTCCATGCTCCACCATCTGGCCATTTGTATGGTCATACCACATGGCATACAAGTCAGTATCATCATATCTTGCCAGGCCCTCAAACTACATAACAAAATTAAAGTAAAAATGTAAACATGATTAAGACATGAAAATGCTGTATTTAAGCTGATTAACATGTAGTGCAAAGAACTTAGGATGTGTTATAATATTGTGGGAATGTTGAATGACAAACAAAGCCTTGTATAGTTGATATAGAGTGTACTTCTCGTTGTGTATTCTTCAAATATACAGGTACAGTGGTTGACAGCAGCGCACACCGCGTATGTGTCTTCGTCAAAAGCTTGAACCCACTCTGATGTGTCTCTCTGGGCATAGTCTAGATATAGTACCAGGTAAAACATAAACAGAACGAGTAAGATAAATTAAGGAAAAGTTATTGGAAGTTTCGGGAAAAGTTGAAAGCAAACAGGATGATTAAAAGAAATCAAATGTAATTACCGAGAAGATGCTAATGGAAGGGAGAGTTAATTCGAGTCGTAAGGATAAAGCGGTTCCAGAGTGATTTAGTGATTACGTCATCCGATAGCTAAAAGTAGATAGTAATAGTTATGCCCAATTGACCATGAACATCATGAAGGAGAAAGGAAAAACCGAAAACCCAGAGAGCACACACCAGGAGCTTACATAAGCTTACATACATAAATGTAATATTAAATAAAAAATTAAAAATATTCATGATAATGGGAGGCACTTTGTTACATATGCCCCCCACCCCTCCAGTAACTTGCCTGAGGGCTAAGTTACGACTATTTCAGTAAAATAAAAGCCACGTTAGGGTCCTGGCAATAGTCCACAGAAAAGCGTCTAATCAATTGCTCTTTTGCTTTACTTCTGTTCATTGATATATATATATATCACAGTGTACTTTATGTACGAATAAAGATATATACTAATACATTAATACGATTATGATATATATAAGGTAAAAGTGGCCTCTGTTCCAACAGATCTCGTATCATGAAATAATCAACTGCTGCATTTTAAGTTAATAGTAATGATTAAAGGAATGATGAAAGTGTTATTCATAACTACCTCCATTGAACCATTCTTTTTAGGAATGGGGATTTGGTCGAGTGGATATGTGCGTTTCCCATTTCAGCTAGGCGACTGGTGCCAAAGGTTGCAGGTTCGAGTCCCGCTCGTTCCGAACATAAAAATATATATTTTCGGCATTTCCTTAATGCTGGTGGATTTAAGTCCCCGATTCTGGAAATTAATGCCGACTCAGTAAATATACTGCATTACCGTGTTGATATGGCACTCGCACATAACTACCTCCATTGAACCATTCTTTTTAGGAATGGGGATTTGGTCGAGTGGATATGTGCGTTTCCCATTTCAGCTAGGCGACTGGTGCCAAAGGTTGCAGGTTCGAGTCCCGCTCGTTCCGAATATAAAAATATATATTTTCGGCATTTCCTTAATGCTGGTGGATTTAAGTCCCCGATTCTGGAAATTAATGCTGACTCAGTAAATATACTGCATTACCGTGTTGATATGGCACTCGCACATAACTACCTCCATTGAACCATTCTTTTTAGGAATGGGGATTTGGTCGAGTGGATATGTGCGTTTCCCATTTCAGCTAGGCGACTGGTGCCAAAGGTTGCAGGTTCGAGTCCCGCTCGTTCCAAACATAAAAAAAAAAAATTCATAAGTAATAATATAGTTGAGCAGTCCATCAGCCCAGGTGCATGTCGCGTGTCGTGTGCCTGTCATTAAGCCGACCCATATTATGCCGATGTAAGTGAGTAAGAATTAAGGTAATGATGTGTGGAAACATGTCCAGTGACCAAAGTCTCTCGTAAACAGGATACATAAACCCATATGGTCGGCCTCCCGGGGTGGTAGTTGCAGCTTTACTTAACAACCCCAAGATGAAAGCACACACCCGCCAGCGAGCAAATATCTCGCCCCACCAGGGTTTAAAAGTGTAGCTGGTCCCTTGTATTGGCTCCCAGTGCCTTGTATTCATGCTTCACTAGTACATGGTTTGTCCACCATTCAGGTGTCTTCATGCTTCACTAGTATATGGTTTGTCCACCATTCAGATTTTAAAGAAATCGGATCCTTTTAATTCAGGCACGAGTGCCCATATGTAGTACATATATTGAGACTGCATCATAACTTTCATAAAGTTGACATATGTACCAGGAGTGGGTAGAGTTTTGTCTCGTTTTAAAAGTGACTCAACAATTACTTGTCTTCATCATTTGGATGGTCAGATGACTGTAATGGTGAGCTCTCTGTTACTGCATCAGTCTGGTATTCCACCATTTGCTCTTCCACGGGAGGAAACTGTGGGGTTGCGTTCGCACCATGGAACAACATAGCAAGACAGTTAAGCAATCTCCGACCTGTAGGCTTTTCAGTGACCTTGGCACATTTATAAAAACCAACTTGACTTAAAGGATACCGAAAATAGAAAATAATAATGACAATAATTAAAATCAAAAGACCAACAGCACATGAAACAACTATGAAACCAATTATAAAGTACTTTCGATAATAATTTGCCTGAGGGGTTTCCAATTTTGTTTTCAATTGACCAATAGCCTCCCTAAGAGCAGGGTCATTCCCAGTAGGCACATCTTCTGTCAATATAGTAGATAAATGTATAGAATTAGGTAAATTTGTAGCAAGGCTGGGTAAATCCCATATATTTATTTACTTTCTTATGTGTGAAAAATTGAATAGAAGGAGGGGTAGGTGTGGTATCATTAACTATCACTGTAAATTTGTGTTCTACCTGAGGCAAGAGAGTGAAAAATGCAGTCAGTCCCTCACAACCTGGTGACAACTCAAGCAATGTAATAGGCGCATATATCATTATTGACTTTGAAGCTGATTTGTCTGTACAAACAGTTCTTAGCTCAAGATTGAATGGAGTGGCAATTAACCACTTTGAAACACTTATGGACTTAACAACAGGAGCAGGTAATTTAGGTAGTATTCTAGTTGTACACAATTTTGAAATCATTAGATGGTCCCGTAAATACAAAGCCATCATGCAGCTTGGTGCTGATTTGTAATTCTGAATAGGGGCCGCCAATGGGCAGAAATTATTTGTCTCTGAAGGACAATTCATAGATATTTCTGAAGTCAGCAAGGCATATCACTGACGGTCAGCACTTACAGCTAAGTACTGGAAATCTAAATTGTACTGTGCCATAAACTTTGAATGATTGCCATACACTGGCAAACTATGTACTGAGTTAGGCCTTTCTATATATAAGCGGTAGAGTTGTGACTACATAAAACCTGTTGTTCCCTGGCAACAGTATAGTTTTCAAATGCCTATAATACCACTCAATGCTATGTCTAATGGACCTTGGTAACATATATTGAGCAGGCAAGTATCTATTGAATTTGGGCAGTACAGCACCCAACACTTCTGGCGGTACCAGTGTTAGAGGAAAATCACCTTTGTTAGCCTCCTTGATCTCATTCTTTATAACATGCAAATCCCACCTACTTTGTTGTAATGCCGACTTAACTAAATGAAATAAGTGCTGTATCTCATTTTCTAACGCGTTGACAAGAAGACGTGGTTCCATTTTCAATAACCAAAATTGTAGATCTTGTACAAAAGATTGGAGACGGTCAGTTGCATTGACTAATTGCCCCAGAGCCCGTCTGTTTTGTCTGGTTGCAACATTTGTTTTATTTATTAGTGTGAAACTTTTGTCCAGGACATGAATCATGTCCTTTTAGTTACTTTGCAATTTGGACACAGCAGCTTTAATTTTACGCAAATCTGATTTACTTGCTGTACCTATCAAAAATCTCAAGATATCGCCAATTAGTGGAATAAGGGATCGCTTGACTATTTTTGCTTGAAAAATAGCTGGTGATCGAGATCCCTCAGCAAAAATTAAATCTTCTACTGATTGCCAAATTTGAGACACTCAGAGGTATTCCAAATAGAAATTTTTGAGCTCAGCTTGTATCAGCTGATGGGTCTGATTTACCATAACAAGTAGTCTGTGACTTGTCGCCTTTGGATTTCTTGCGGAAGGTTTAATTTCCCAAAGTTTATTTGTTTCTTTTCTGAAATCTGTAATTTCGTGATTACATGGGACAGGTACTGATAATAGGTTTGCAAAACCACGGTGAAAGTGACCATCCAACTGCCATAAGCGCCATATACTTCTCTCTCTTTGTTAAAATAAACCCCTGTCTCTGCTGTAGTGAGTGAGATGAGAACCCAAAGAAATGGGATGAAGAGAGAGGCCTTCATCCTAGAACAGAAAGAAAAATAATTGTAGTAGTTAATATAATCTTGCCGGTATTCCAAATAGAAATTTTGAGTTCAGCTTGTATCAGCTGATGGGGTAAAATCCAGAATTTTGTGTGTTTCTTTTCTGAAATCATCAAACTTCCTTTTGACAAAACGATAGGAAATACATTGAACTTTTACTGAACTTTTGGATGAGAATGTGATTATTCATATGTCCATGGCGTTACAGCTATGAAACGGCCGTGGTTGAGCAGTCCAGCATGTAAGCATATCAAGACATGCTGATACAATCAAATTTTCATCATGCTGGGATATTTTAATTTGTTGAAACCAGGCGCCTTCTAGGTAGTGATAACCCAAGACGTGTTCTAGCAAGATATTGTAAGTAGGATGTTGAAAATTACAGCCTTCACAAACATAAGTCAAGCATTCTCTGCTGCCTGTGATTTCGGGTGACTGAATAGGTTCACAAGGGTCGAAATTAGCGGTAGCATTGGTAGCATTTGCTACCAACTTTTATGATCTGCTACCTATATTAATTGTGCGGTAGCAGACCTTTGCCACCAAAACTTTCCTGGTCAAAATCACAAATTAGGTCAGGCTTAAAAATATTCCTGTTTCGTATAACGCGCCCGGTGTGCGCAAAACGTTGCGGTTGGAATATTTTTTTCAACAGTGCAAAAAAAAATTTTTTCAGGCTTGATTTAACGCTACTCGCACGCCCCGTGTGGCAGTTCTGTAAACGCATATCGTTTGCGTACCTACCATGAATGCTATCGGTACATCGTAGTAAATTTGCGTATACAGTATTGGCAAATTCCTTGCAATAAACGGTGTTCCTAGATCGAATTCAAACGTAAATTTTAATATTTCAATTCAGAAATCGAGTGTGCACACCGTCTACATCTTTCCTACAACTGTACACAAACAGCTGCTTTGGCCATGTGGTCTGACACACAACACATCACCCGATTGGTCAATTGAGTCACATGCAAAAATGAGCCAATCACGGCTCGTGTTACAGTGTTTTCATCATGGCTTCCGCCCAGTGAACATGTGTGAATCTGCGGTAATTTACGGAGGGAACAAACAAACGGGAAGCTTTGTTTATATTGCTGCATGCGAAAATAAAGATTCCAGTGTTTATTGCAACAATTATTTGGAGTCAGAGGCATATATGCAAAGGTAGGGGATTGCGGGAATAGCCGAATGTGTCCCAAATCAGTCCGTGAGACTGGGTCAGTTCACCGCAGATCCACTCCACACTGTCACTTGCGTGTGACTGGTAGTTGTTACCTGTTTTTGCCTGGGAAGTCATCTCAAGGCACCTATTTTTTCCAACATTCATTGTTAGAACCCACCGATAAATGGCATTTGATGTTACTTTGCAGATGAATTCGCCATGCAAATTTTATTTTATTTTGACGCTGCTTTGAAATCGCTGAGGCAGATCACACTGACGGTGAGTAGTGTGACCCCGCTCAGCAAGCAAATTACTGCCGGTACCTTTGGCTTTGCTATCGTAACGTAATCGTATGTACGACAGTGAAAGTGTCTGCTTGTGTTGACAGAATAAAGTTCTGATGAATACAACTGCGGACCAAGTAATTGTTTAAACTTGGAATGTTTATCAATTAGCGATTATTATCACCTATCGGCGCCCCACGCAGGTGGTGCAAAAGCTCGGATTTTTTAAGTGATTAGACCCCCCCCCCTCCGCCCCCCGTAGCCAGCCTTGCAAACAACTGCAACTTGTAACTGTGTCATGAAAATTTGAGGAATAGAGTTCCCAGCGAATAAAAAAAGTTGGTTGCCCGACCGGGCAAGTACCTATTAATCTTAACTTGCCCCGGACAATCGCACACGTGAATTGCCGAGCCCTGCTTTGTACTCTCAGTTTGACCATGGAGCAATAAAACTCTTGATCCACATCCCCGCACATACACATAAAAGAGGTGTGTTCATGACTTTTAATATTTACTCTGAACCCTCATCATACACCCCTCCCGTCCCCTGCTATTGTCAAGTGAAAATAAAAACTACACATTTGTATTTGATATCTTATTCTTTTTCTTCTGTGATATTTTAAAAAAAGTTCAACTTTATAATTATGCTAATCCTTTGTTTCTTGAAGCCCTGTACATGTACATGTTTAAAACAGCAAAAGACCCACCCCAATTCAAGCCAAGCCGAGGTGTATTTACAGTAGGGCTCCTCTGTCTCAACGCCAGCAAACCAGCCTGAAGCATATATTGTCCGGCTACGACTTCATCTATGGCAGATTCTCTTGCTTTAATACAGATTTAATAAAAAAAATTTCAACCTGGAATCTTGTTTATCTTATATCAATACTAAGTCCATCAGTCCCCGTAATGGCATGATGCCCTTATTGCAGTAACACGTAGTAGGTATGTGTAGTTAAAAAAAAAAAAAATAATTAAAAAAAAAATTCCTCCCTGCCTCATCAATTTTTTCAAGGCCCTGACATACGAAACAGAAATATTTTTAAGGCTGGCCTTAGCTCTTCAGTTCATGTGAAAAAGTGCCTTAGAATGCACTAATTTGCATGCTTGATTTCAAAAGGGGAAGGGCATGCGCTTGCACGCCCTAGGTGGGCTTCGCCAAACCCGCATGATTTGCTACTTAATTCTCAGATTTGCTACCAAAAATTAAACTTAGTAGCAAACCTTTGCTACTGGTTAAAATCAGTTAATTTCTACCCCTGGGTTCAGTGCAGTCGGGGGAAGATGATTCACCTTAGTCGACAGAAACCTTGAATGAAGTAGGCAGGTTTGAATGATGTTTTATATAATGCTGATCCATGTCATTCATGGAATATGTATTGTCTCCACAGGTTTTATATGTGTAGACTAAATGTGTAGTGGAGTTAATAACTTCGCTCTGGATGGGATTCATGCTTGCTTTGAAGAACTTATTGGCTAAATTTGTATACCATAGCTAGAATGTTGCAATATTAAGTTTAAAGCCGATTTCCTTGGCTCTGATAAAAAGAAAGGGAAAAAAAGTCAATAAATGGGTTCTTTGTACTATAAGCCTTTCTGTCAGCTAAAAGTCATGAATACCCATTGTGCAATAGCAGGGCCTTCCTTAGCACTTCATCCTAGAACACAAAAAAAAAAAAAGAAAAGAAAAGAAATGGCTAGTATTGTGGTATGCAGCAGCAGGACACTTTAATTCACTTTAATTCCTTAATTGCCCCACTTTACTTATTTACACTGCCAATTAGAATGAATTACCTAATGATCTACTTTTAATAGCTCTTAATAGCAATTTCAGTCATGGAATTACCATTGATCAGATGGTAGCCCCCATTGACCTGTAAAAGAAAGGACGTCGACTTTCCCCTCCCTTTCCTGAAAATAATTGAAATTAAGTGCTTTTTACTGACCACCCTTGCCAGTACCCGTGTATTTCTAGTTGGTCGGCTATGTTCTGCTCTAATTTCTGTTTCATTTGGGTGGACCATAGGAGCCCGTACCTCTCTAGTCTGATCCCAAACACTGTCAGGGTGTGCTGCCGTAATCTAATTTGCATGACATACCCTAGTCTTTCCTGTAGGCTGATGGCAAATCCTATAATTGACTGGGGACAATTTTTCTACAATAGGGTAAAAAGGTTTCCATGGGGAACTTAATTTCTTAGCTTGGCCCGGTTCTACAGGTTCATAATGGAAATATACAGGGTCCCCAGGTTGGAAATCCCCTTGGTCTGCCTTTTGATTATAGTATGCCTTATTTCTTTCCCTGGCCTCTGTGGTGTTGTCCCTTACATGACTATGGCTTTGATGTAACCTCTGAAGGTTTGTACATATTCTTCTCCCATGTACTTAAGTCTAGGGGCTATTAGAGTGTCCATTGGTAGTACTGGATCTCTGCCATACACCAAGAAAAATGGCGTAAACTTTGTCCCTAATGCACAGAACACCTGTAAGCTTGTAAAGCTGCTGGTACACAATTGTCCCAGTCTGCCTGATCTGCATTCTTTACAAACTTAGCAATTATGTCGTGCAGCACTCTATGAAACCTTTCAATGCGACCATTTGAGGCAGGGTGATATGGGGTGATTTTGATTCTGTGGATACCCATTTCCTTGATAAGATTTCCATGGCCTTACTGACATATGGTGTGCCATTGTCACTTACCATTGTCTGGACCACTGAATGCCGAGGAAAAAACTCTTTTAACAAGAGCCGAGCTATTGTGTCACCTATTTGATCAGGCACTGCCCAGCATTCAGGCCAATTACTGTATGCACAAATAGCTGTTACATAATATCGATTGCCATTATGACTTTCAGGGTAAGGTCCACTGGTGTCAATGTGAATCACCCCAAAAGGAGCCACTGCTAATGGCATATCTTGGCAGTTCAACCCTTTTTTGTCGAATTTCTTTAATTACAAGGTGTACACTCTTGAATGTTAGTGAACACACGCTTGTACATTTGTGGGAAGAAGTATCTACTTCTGACCATGGCATAAGTCTTTTCTAGCCCCATGTGACCTGCTTCATCATGGTAAGCGACAAGAATCTCAGAAACTAAACATTGAGGTATCACCAATTGTAATCTTGGCTCATTGTCTAGTATGACAGGATCAGCAATGATACAAAAGCCCATCCTCTATGACAAAATTTTGTAAATTCTGTTGCTCAGCAATTGGTTTATCTAAAGAGCTCTTTATACCCTGTATATAACTGTCTTCATCCTGCAACTTTTTCATGCCCTCCCCTGTTGGTAGTGATTTTAATAATTCAAACGATTGGTCTACATGGGTTCCTTGTTGTATAGCTGTACCTTCCAACTCATGAGCTTCTCTACACGAATCAATTTCAATGACATCAATTTCAAGGTCTGATTCCTCCGCATTGTCATCGGCCACTGAGCTCATTTCCTTATCAGCCCGTGGGTTGGAACAATCCCCATGGCAACCAGTACTTGTGGACTGTGCACACGAGTCCTGTAAGGGGGAGATGGGGGATTTTATCTACTGAATTAATCGGCCCTATTTGTCTTCCCTGGTCCATATTCAATGCTACACCCATACTCGGACAACAAAATGGCCCACCTCTGCACCCTCACATTTTGACATTGTTGGGTGAATAAACATTTTAATGGCTTATGATCACTAATAATTTTAAGGTTTGCCCCATAGAGATAATGTCTGAGCCTCTGAATGGCATACATTACAGCATATCCCTCTCTCTCTATGCATGGCCACTTTTGCTGGGCCGGGGTAAGTTGGTGTGAAAGATATTGTATGACTCTGTTTCCCTCACCAGGGAAATCCTGGCAGAGCATGGCCCCCACTGAGTATTGTGAATTAACTGTATACAATAAATAAGGCAAGTCTACCCTTGGATATGCCAAAATGGGACTTTCACCTAGCCTCTCCTTCAGCATATCAAATGCTGGTTGACAAGATTCTTCCCAAACAAAATGAGCATTTTTGTGAGTTAGTGAGGTTAATGGTTTGGCTATTTCACTGAAGTTAGGTATAAATTTGCGATAAGATCCTATCATTCCCAGAAACCCACGGACATCCCTGACAGACCTTGGGGGGGTGTCATATCTTTTATAGCCTTGACCTTGCTAACATCTTGCCTTACCCCATCTGCGCTTACAACATGACCCAGGAATTTGAGCTGTTCTCGCAAGAACTTACATTTTGTGCTTCTCAACTTTAGATTGTTTTGGCGTAGCCTTTGGAAACCATATCATAAGTGTTCCAAATGTAGATCAAAAGCTGGAGACCAGCAAATTAAGTCATCCATGCAAGCACATGCATTACTGTGACCTTGAAAGATTTGATCCATGCATTTGATAAAATGTCTTCGGGCGACTGAGACTCCCATATATTTATTATACTTCACGTACACAGTACAGGTACACCATTTTGTAAGAAAGTAAGAAGAAAAAAGAAACAAAGAACTCAACGATGATACATAGTACTTTCAGATGGCATGTGAATCTTAACAACTTATAAACGATATTATTCTAAACATAAACTTGTAAGGATATCACCCATTTCCTCTCTTGCAAATCCGATTAAACTATTTTTGTCTTCAAGTATATCCAAAGTCTCTATTACCATATGCATCTTTTCATCAAATGTACTTTTCTTTCGTTCTGCCAACTTGTGTTTTGCAATGTGATATTGAACATTTCCGGATATTAAACCTAAAGAACTTCTAATTAAAGTTTAGTTACTACCAATTATTGTCAACTTATTATCAATGCAACATTTTGTAAGAAAGGATACAATTTCATTGTCTATATTTTCCATTGTCAATATCATTTTCAAAACTCTCAAATATAACATTTCTTTTACATGTAATGTGTTGGTCAGGAAAGGCAAAATTTTTGTATGGGTCATTACAGGGAGTTTACACAAATGTCTTACACTCTTATTCCAAGCTTTCAGTATACCATCTATGTGTTTATCTTTCAAATTCCATGCCTGTGCTCCATAAAAAGAATTACAATATGAATTAAACAATTTCATCATGAGCCTATGACCAACATTATGAAAATTAGCATACAATTTGTTCTGCCATGAATATATTTATTATATCTTGAACATTGGCATAAACTGCCAATCTTTGTGACGTATCTCTTCTGTTGTCTTTAATATCTTTTAAGCATTCTTTATACCTTTTCTCGGCGATGTCTACGACAATTC
Organism: Hermodice carunculata; assembly: GCA_964020975.1. Classification (NCBI taxonomy): domain Eukaryota; kingdom Metazoa; phylum Annelida; class Polychaeta; order Eunicida; family Amphinomidae; genus Hermodice; species Hermodice carunculata. Next base: position 28,810,761 of record OZ026627.1, read on the forward strand.
GCTTAGCTGCAATAATGTCTTCAGGTGTACAGCATTCTGTGATACAGGTCTTTATACTATCAGACGGGTAACGACCACAGTAATACTGGATGTAGCACAAAATTTCATTAATTATCATTTCTACTGCTGTATCTGATTTTTCACTCGATTCAACATTCAGAGCACTGCCTCGTCTAGCTGAACTTGAATTTTTATTGTGAGCCATGGTACACAGTTTTCCTTTCTGTTTGCGTCAGCCTAGGTATACGTATTGTTCATTGAATAACGCAAACAACCTCGGTGTTGTAAACTTTCTTTGTCTGGAAGTTGTTAAACATGGCGGGACGTTCAAGCTGGACGAAATGCAACACATATTCATAGTCTTCATGCAGAAAAAATTAAACCAGTTTTTTAGCACATATAATTAGCAACACGTTATTGGTGCATTATCTTTCTATATATAGCTGCGGAGTTCATCGATGTATATATGTGTGTGCATATAACAGAATGAGGTTCGCTCTCACCGCCTTGTTTATGGACTGAGCTCACTGTAGATTTTTCAATGACTTATCCATGCCAAATGCATTTCATTAATAACAGGTGGTATGAGTATCCAATCGCCAATCCAATAGCCTGCGTAGCTGTTAGATATATTCACAAATCAACACTGTCAAATCTGTCAAAATCGACATGGCAAAAATATGCAAAAAATTGAGAAGTTTGGGAGCTCCATGAAACATCCCCCTGTCATAACGATCGCAGCGCCACCTATATGGTAAACAGTTGTACTCATAAAGCCCCTTTTCACAAATAAAAGCTGTCCTATCTTTATGTTCTTCCTTTATTTTGAGTTGCAGATACCCTGAGGACAAATCCATTGAACTCATGAATTTTGCCCCTTGCAGCCTAATTATTACATCTTCAATGTTTGGTAGAGGGTAACTAGTCTTTTTCACAACCCTGTTCAGCCTACGATGATCTGTGACAAGTCGGTGCTGCCCATTGCTTTTTGGAACAAATAAACATGGGCTGGCCCAAGGACTTGTGGATGGTTGTATAATCCCCTTTTGAAGCAGTAATGATAATTTGCGATCTAATTCTGGCCTCAAACTCAGTGGAGTGTGAGACGTCCTTTGTGAAACTGGGGGGCTATCACCTGTGTCAATTTCCAGTCCTATATCTGGACCCTCACCTAAGTCTAATTCATCTTGAGTGAACATGTCACTGTATTCTTTTAACAATGCCTCTAGTCTTTCCCTTTGATCTTTATCAATGTGCTGCAGGTTGACGTCAGGCAACTGAATTGGATCTGCCTCTTGTTTTCCTGAGCAATTTTGACTGTCACTAGAGAGGATCTCTGGAGTATCTGTGGTTTGAATGGAATTTATGAAGTTAACCTCTGACTCAGTCACCTGCTCTGCTACAGCGATTATCATGCCTGGCTTTAGAGTGAAAGACCAGCCAAGACAAGTAGTTACTTCTAACAATACCCTACCACTATCATCTGCTTGTACAGGTGAATTAGGCATCATAAGCCCTGGTTGATCTTGCAACACTTGTGTATTATCTAGTGGGGTAATTGCCACTGGACCATGCATCTTACTGCCATGTAATTTCCTTGAAATATGACAGTAGAGTTTGGTGAAATGTGTACTTTCTTTGGAATTTCAACTAAAGCTACTTTTGTGGAATGGTCTTTAAACTGCAGTAAGTGAATGTGATCACCCATCCTCAACTTGTGCTTTTCAAAATCAATTTGTGCTTTACTATAAGCTAAAAAGTCACTACCTAACAGTGTCGTGTTTCTCAAATTCTCAAACACCTCAAAATCTAATGACCAACTAGTAGGACCTATTGAAAATGATATCCTTGATACACCTAAGGATTTTAGAGCATGCCCAGTAACCCCAGTAACCTGATTATTAAATAATCTTGAAGTTTTTAGGGTGGACTTTTGACCAGCTGCTATGCTGTCAAAACCTTGTTTACTCATTACACTCACATCAGCCCCAGTATCTAAAATAGCATTTACTGAATATCTACCAAAGTTTAATGTAAGCATAGGCATATTTGGCCTTGGCTGGCAATTGGAGTAGCCCAGTGCTTGCAAGGCATTTTCAGCACTGGGGGTCATTAGTTTCCCTGATTCATTGAGGTTGATTTTCCATTGTTAGCAGCTTCATATCGCTTCTTACGGCACGCCCATTGGGGGTGGCCTACGCGAGAACAAAAGAAACAAATTGGCGTATTGTCCGAGGTCCACTGGTATTTTGGTTGATTTGATGGCCCAGAGCGTGTCAGTGAGTCAGTCCTCCCAGCAGGTTGACTGACGTCATGATTCAATGAAAGAACTTCTTTCATCATTCCACCCAATTGCTCCACTGCCCCTTCTATCCTGTCTAGGCGGGTCTGATTGACCCTGCCCATTTTCATGGGCATTTCCACCCTTTCAGTACCTGATCTGTGCAGGCTGAATGTTCTGGTGGTTAGCTGCTCCTCTGTTGCTAATTTTAATGCTTGATCGAGCGTGTCAGGTTGCCTGGCTATTATTTTTCTAGCCACTCTGTCATCCCGCACCCCTTGTATAAAAATATCTACAAGCTGCCTTGTTAGGGTTAGTTAAGTCTAAGGTATTAAAAGACTCCACGGGCAACTCGATGATCTTTTCTGTGTACGCCTGCACACTTTCACTTTGATTTTGTTTCAAACGTTTGAGTGTGACTGGGGCATATTGAGTGTCACTCAGATCGGAAAATCTGCTGACAATTTCACCCTTTAAATCATCCCAAGAAATCCCTGGATTTGCCCTGAAAACTCGAGAGACAAAGTTGCTAGCACTTCCCCTCAGGGTCAGTACAGCTAAGACCTTCAATTTTTCATCATCATTGTGTAGGGTAATCCCTACACGACCCATATCTCTTAGCCATGTTCTGAGGTTTTTAGCATTTTCCACACCAAACTGTTTTACCTGGAAGCCTCCATTCTAACAATAGAGACTGCACTGTGCCTCCAATAGAGGCGAGTTGTGTTGCCTCATCTGGGAGAGGCAACTGCTGGGCTTCTACCAAATTTTGTGGATCCACGATCCTTCAAAAGAAAATATAGAAAGAATAAATAGGCCTAACAGTAAAGAAAGAAAAAAATGTATATGCACACTTATTGAAAACAAGATAAACTTTTTAAGTCTAGCCAGGTCACTGAACACCAAAATCAGAGACTGCCAAGTGCTCACTAAAATCCTGTAACCACAGGTTGGCAACTTGTCCACTTTTGATCCTGCGAACGGCACCAGTATAATATTGTGGGAATGTTGAATGACAAACAAAGCCTTGTATAGTTGATATAGAGTGTACTTCTCGTGTATTCTTCAAATATACAGGTACAGTGGTTGACAGCAGAGCACACCGCGTATATGTCTTCGTCTGGGCACAGTCTAGATATAGTACCAGGTAAAACTTAAACAGAAAGAGTAAGATAAATTAAGGAAAAGTTATTGGAAGTTTTGGGAAAAGTTGAAAGCAAACAGGACGATTAAAAGAAATCAAATGCAATTATCGACAAGATGCTAATGAAAGGGAGAGTTAATTCGAGCTGTAAGGATAAAGCGGTTCCAGAGTGATTTAGTGATTACCTCATCCGATAGGCTAAAACTAGATAGTAATAGTTACGCCCAATTGACCATGAAGATGATAAAGGAGAAAGGAAAAACAGAAAACCCAGAGAGCACACACCAGGAGCTTACATAAGCTTACATACATATATGTAATATTAAATAAAAAATAAAAAATATTCATGATAATGGGAGGCACTTTGTTATAGTGTCTAACTTAAACCATACGCCATAAAGCTGTTTACTTGATTATTTATTGCCACTAAAATGCTTTGTTTGCAAATATGAAGCACAGTGTATTTCCATATCATGTTGGAGTCTTTACCCCATTAAGTGTCAGCCTTAGATGGCTAATCTCCATGATATCATTCATTGAATTTGAAGACCACTGAGCATGCTCATTTGCAGGTGTAACAGATTTTGATTTCCCGTCATTTAAAGGGTACATAAGATCCCCAGCATTCCTCAGCTGGACAATACATGAGGGTTAGGTTGAATTGAACTGAGATACACATTGATGATGTGTGCAACCCTTCTGTGCATGACAACTAACACCCACTTTGTTTGGTGTTTTCTAGAAAAGTTTGTTTCCCACTAGTTGCTTGTAGTTCACAGAACAGTATTTGAAATTCAGTGTGGATTCATCACAAAGAGTCTGGTAGTTATATATTCATTATATTTTTGTTGTGATAATAATGTCGTAACAAGAGCACTGTGTGAACAGCACGGGCTAAACTGACTAGAATTCCATCACATTAGTGGCTCTTTGACCTTGGGAATGAGGTCAAGGTCACTTACATATTGTTTAAGTCTCACCTTTACAGAGGTCTACCACTTGTTTAACATTAAGCTCCTAGCCTTAAGGGTATTTCAAGTTATGAAGTGAACAATGAAAAATATTATGAATGTAATCCTGCAACCTTGGGAGTGAGCTCAAGGTCAAAAACACACTGTTTTAGTATAGCCCAGGCAGAGGACATCTACCATACACAGCTTCAAAAGTCTAGCTCAAAAAGTTCCAGGATTCAAATGAACGGCAGAATTCACATGTGGCCCTCTGAACTTGAAGATGAAGTCAAGGTGACCGACACAATGTCAAAGTTTCACACTCATTCCCAGAATTGTCTCTGCAATTTCAAAGCAATTGGCACTGCAGTTTCATCAATTTTTTGGTGATATTTTGCAAAAAAAAAAAAAAAAAAAAAAAAATCACAAGAGCATGACCATTGCAACCAATTCTCAGTAGATATGCACTCACAGTGCAGACTTACCAAGTTCTATGTCAATCTCGTCAATGATTTTTGAGAAGTCCATAAGGTGATTTAGCATCACAATCTCTACTGAACCACATAGTGCCAATAGGAAAGTTTGAGTTTGACCAATCATGGTCACTCCAGTTCAACCTTATTAACAACACTAAAACAAGCCCAGCTATAGGTACTTTTCTACCAATGTAACCATGTGTCTAGGATTGAAAAGTGACAAGATATAAGCTGATTGTTGCATGTAAGATTTGGCGTGATCTCCATGGAAACAATGAAATCAAGTGCCATAACCAATTTTTATTTCTAGAATTCTTAATAAGTCACAAAATGCAAGCATCACCATGTGGTAAACACACTTAGCAGAGAATGAGTCGCTGTATATTTCCTGCAATTTGAAGGAAGTCCCCCCCCCCCAAAAAAAAACAATAATTCTGTGATGCTGTGTCTCTTGCCATAGTTTCAAAGGCTGGGCTTAACTGTTTTGATTAAATAGAGTAAATAATGTCGTAAGTTTATGGTAAGGGGATTAATGATATATGTAAGGGTAGGATTGCCTTTTACCAATCACCCAGTTAGCTGATTAATTCCCACACAAAATCATATTAATATATACTTTGAACAATCCCAGACTGGAAACATCTGTGTGAATAATGTTTTCAATGAGTTTGCCACTAACAAGTCTATGTGGGTAAAACAAAAAGGTGATTCCACTTGACCTTGTGTTATTGATGAAATGCTGCTTGTGAAAAATCAACATCAAAGATCACAGCATCTTTGGAATTTGTGCCCCTCACTATGCCTCATTAATGCTCCACCTTCTTTTTATTTTATACTGTGTGAGAATTTATTGTATGCTGTTGGTTTATCTACTATGGGTTTAAAACACATTTTGAATCATTGTATAAGTAATGTTTCACGAAGGTGCAATATGACTGGGGTAGGACGGTTGTGTCAGATAAATTATTGTCTTGATGAGAGTGTTTTCAATCATGTCATCAATTTGAAATGAAATCAACTGGTATATTTTTGTGTGGTCAGATAAACATATTCCATAGTCCTGGAGTCCCTGTACAGTTTGACCACTCATGAATGCAAAGTTCAGGGTGCACAACTCTTTGGGATGCAATGACGTTCTGTCACTAGAACTTCAGCTTACAGGCATTATGGTACATATCTAGATGTCAATTACATAAGAAGTTGTCAGTATTGGCTCATGCTAGATGTTATACGATTGGTCAAAATAAGAGGGTGACTGCTTGGTAGTTTGTACCTACGAAAGGGTATAAGGAGCGTTCTGCCACCAGGTGGCTAATTACATATTCATAATATGCAAAGGCCAGGTCACTGCAGAAAATTTTTGTCAGCCTATAGGTGGGCAACACCTCAGCCAATGGTACTCTGCCAGGCCTGGATCAAATAGAGAGATGATAGAAAGCTAATTACCATTTATCCTTCTGTAAAGTGACATCACAGCTAGAGAGCCCCCAAAGACACAAAAGACCCCAATAAGAAAACATTGGGGGGGGGGGGGGGTAGTCCATACCAAGTTACCTAGGGCCTCCCAGTTCATGTCATGGACTGGGATAAAAATTCAGTCACATCCAGTTAAAGGCGATTCATGAGGCCATAACAAATATAACAACTGTGCTACCAATACTTTTCAAGATATGGAATCTTGAAGTTTAGGCCTCTGACACTCTTTTTGCATATGTATATAAGGTGATTTTGGTCCAGTTTTGAGGCTGTCTTTAATGACACTGGTTTACAGAAACAGGTTCAAACTTATAACATTTGCTCTTTCAGAGACACATATTGAGAATATGTGATCACAATATATATGTATATGCAAGTTAATGAGTATTCATGGCTCAAAAATGGTAATTTTGCTAATTTTTACCAAAGTATATTGAGAGCGCCAATACATTTTCTTATGTTGTCATAATATCTGTAATTCTTGAGGGATCTTTATGAAACTTACAGAAAATATATGTGGGACATAACTGTACATATTTATACTGCAAGAGTATCTTTTGCTGGCAAGGAAATTAATTTATTACACATTAATTAAAGGGGTACCCCTTATTTTCAGACAGACTAAAATTTTGTAAAGTTTGAGATGCTGTATACACTATGATTTTCAATATTTTCTTTTGAATTTTAAATTAAAAGTGGTTTGTGGTAGGGCCTATATGGACAACTTGTTTAAATTGAGACCATGCACAAGATAATTTAAATACTTAGTGCCAAAAATGCATAAAAATGACAGTTTAGGTTGTGAGGATTGCATATTGCACACTGTATTTCACAAGGCACCACAGCTATATCTTTCAAGTTCTTTCCAGGTATTCATCAAAAGTATGAAAAATACTAATGCCAAATTTAAGGATGTGCTAGGCTTGCTTCCAGCTAAAAACTGCAACAGAAAAAACACATTTTTGGGAAAAACGGCAAGTTTTTTTATAATATTAAAGTTGAACTCCAGTACACATCATCTTATGCTCACAAAATTGACTAAAGATGAGGGTGTCTTAACCCTTGTCCTGCCGAACTGATTTTCAGTGCAGTATGCCCATATACTGAATTGTTTGGCCGATTTGCTCACTTTTGATACTTTTTTAAAACACGTTATTTTATTTTGAGCCAAAGATGCTTAAAGCCTGATTATATCGTATGTAGACTATAAAACGTGGCAAATAAACACCCATGTATCATATTTTTGCATGTGAACCCTTTCCATATCCTCATTTTAACCCTTTGCACCTGTAGCATATGCTTTTTGTGCACGTTTTTTACTGTGGACTCTAAACACGACTTATGAGGGAGTTGCATGCTTTGTGGATTTAGTGTAGAATGCTTTTGTATGTCTTTTGGTGTGGTATTTCTCCTCCTTGTCACTTTAAAGATTATATAATCCAATATACATATTGATAACCTTGTAAAATGTTACTGTATTTTCACATCTTTCATCTGTAAAATATGCAGCTTTCTGTCAGGGACTACCACACAAAACAGTTCACACTCTTTACAAATAACAGCATGAATATGATATTGACATAATAGTGACTCTCATCATCATTTTCTTCAGAAAAATCAAGAACATTTTCATTGTTTGTGTCCCATCTTTGATATACAAGTTTGTAATTTTGATAAGAGTGGGGGAGGCAAAAAGCTAGGGGTGATGCAAAGACCAACATCACATTTTGAACATTCATAAGTTGACTTGTGTCTCCTGCATCCGTCCCCTGGTTCACGCCTCTTTCCTTTTCCAACTTTGCAAACCACACACACACACACGGGCAGGATTTTTTTTTTTGCCATGTTGCTGTACCTTACTGGGAAAGTGCCTTCCAGTGAGACGCAACAAGTTTTCTTGTGCACTGTTTTGTGATTGTCTGCCAAGCTTCTGTTCGAGTAAGACACCAGTGGATGCAACTAGTTCAGCCACAAGCATTCTGCGGAACATTCGTTGGAGGATCACCTTTCCAGAGTGTGAGCAGTACAGGTGTAAAGCATTCAGGCATGCAAGGCCCAATATATGAAAGAATACTTTCTTCCACCACTTGAGGTCCTTCTCCTGAAGGCTTCATATTTGGCCATTTGGTACAGATGTCTGCCCCACCCATGTATTTGTTGTACTCCATAATGCACCATGACCGATAGATTTCTTGACCCTCATGGTAACTTTTGCCTGTAGATACATCAGTGGTTTCATGGACAGTTGATAATAATGTTACATCTTTCCTGTCTTTCAATTTCATCAAGACTGATGGCCCGGTGTGCATCACAATCCATTCACCTTTGTTCTTCAGTTTTTTGTCTTTCACTTTGCGTGGCACACCCTTATGGTTCAGACGCAAAGTACCTGTATCCACTGTTCTGTTGCAGTGTAGGGTCATAAACAGTGTGGGTGATGTGTAATAATTATCTACATATAACATAACCCTGTTGTAGGTAGGGTTGCATCAGGTGCATTACCAAATCATGAGTAATTTCATGCTCAGACACATGCACATCAGTTCTTTTCCCCACAGAGACTTCCATCCTGCAGCAATATCCAGATAATGAGTCGCATAACATGAAAAGTTTTATTCCGTACTCATCTGGCTTTTCAGGATTGTACACACGAAAGGCTAGATTGCCCCTCCATGGGATCATTCCCTCGTCAATACAAATGTTTTGAATATGAGTGTACAGGTACTCAAACTTGCGTAGGAGCATCTCCAATGCCTTCCCCAACTTTTGAAGTGGTGTGTTGCCTTCTTCCTCACGTGGAATAGCAGTGAGGTTGTTGTTCATATTAAAAAATGCCAAGATGTTTAGAAATCTGGCCCTGGGCATAATCTTTGAAAAATATGGCGTACTTACAACATCATTTTCAGTCCAATAATCATGTAATTCCAGCTGATGCACCAAGCCCATGGCGATAACCAGTGCAACAAAGCACTTCGTTTCCGGTATTGTCACATCACGCCATGCGTTGAAACGAGAAAACTGTTTCAATGTTTTTCCTGCTAGCCAATCCTGAGCATATAGATTGATTCCTTCCGTTAAAATCTTGAATATTTCCTCTGAAAAAAACAGAGTGAAACAGTTCAGGATTGTTGTTTGCGTTTCTTCATTCAGACACTCTTTACGTGCGCCTGGCAGTCTACTTGGGGTAAATTCCACATGTTCAATGTCTTCCACATTCTGATCTCAGTCAACCCAATTTGTAAACGGGTCTTCATTGTCCTCATTAGTATTTGAATTGGATGATGAGTCTAAATCAAAGCTTTCAAGCTCTCCATCACTGTCATCGTGCATAAAATATTCTATGAAGGCTGAGTGCCCTTCTGCGGGCACATGTTCAATGCGGGTTTGCACTGGCTTCGTTTGTATGTAGGGCTGCGGTAAACAATCTGGGCATCAAGGAAATTGCTCCAAATTGCTATTTTACGTATGACATGACGTGACCTAATATTAGCCAATAAGATGCCGACATGTCATGGCAAATACCTGGTCTTCCTATTTATAACCATACAGCACTTCATGACCCACGTGGCACTAGACCAACCTAACACAATTTTGCACTGGCCAAATACCGTTTAATTACGGGCACTGCACTGAGCGCTCATTACAATCAGCCCATAATTTCATGGGTCCTGCAGGACCAGGGCTAAGTGTACTTTCAACCTCAGTGTTCATTTGCTGCTTGTGTAACATAATCAACCAGCTACATGCATATATTTACTTCTTTGCCAAAACCTGCACATCTCTTTTGTCCAAATAATACTGGCGAACAATACTAGTAGTTGGTTGGCTTAGAAAACACAGTATGCCCTGTAATGGCAACCAGCAAGTGTGTTCCCTAGCTGTCCATCTGAAAGACTTAGCTGGTCCATGGGGATGCATAAATGACACCATAACATCATTCTCTTCCTGACAGAGTTCTTTGATTTTGCCAACCAACCATTTGCCATCATACAGGCAAGCGGTGTACTGTCCTAGTTGACATCATGATAATGTTACATGTGAGGCTGAAGGCTGTGCCTGGGCCTATGGTTGCTTTGGTACTTTGATGAAATGAGCAATAAATGAAGAGTCATCTCCTTATATCATCATGACCTTCAGTGTTTTGTCAGGTGCCAGAACATAGCAGTGGTACCTGCCACAGTTTTTGCCATTTCAAATCTTTGCTTTTGTTCCATTTCACGAGCAATTATGCGATATTTATGTATGAAGAACAACTTGACATTCTGTATATGGTGATAACCCCATTCATAAAGCTGCCTGGGTGTTGTGATATGTCCTGTTGTGACAGCTTGAAGACTTGCTTTGGCAGCTTCCCGTTTTATTGTACCATCAACTCCATCACAAGTATTTTTGCCGTGGCTTGTTGCAAAGAAATGCCATTGGGCATCCAAACCAAAATCCTCTTTGTGGTACACCAAGTTGGCAAAGTTCTTGTACTGGGAAGCTGCACCATCTGAGAAATAGAAAACCCTATGTAGGCATGGGCACAACAGTTCTGTATGCTGCAGTATGTCCTGCTGAAATCTGTGAACTGTGACCGTGGAATGTTATAAGTAATCACTCACAACACACATACTGGAGTGAATAAGCTTGCCATCCCTGTCTTTGTAATATGTCACAAAGGGGTGAAGTGTGGCTTGGGAATTATCCCAATGGAAACCCTGAGCTGCATCTTGGATAGTGAAGCTGTAATTCTCAGCAAAGTCAAGAATTATTATGGCTTCATCAATCTGTATATTTAAGTTTGTAGTTTTCATACAGCTCATTCAGGTTCATCAAAATCAGTCTCTTTTGCTTGTGTACTCGCTTTCCATCACCATCTCACACAGACTTGAAATCTTTAGCACCAGGTATGTAGTAACCTAGAATATTCATCATTGTAATAGAAGCCCTTCACTTGTCCTTCTATTTCCTTGGATAACGACCTGTTAAGTTTAGGTTCAATTTCACCGAGTACACTCTTTTCTTTCAACAATTTTCTTGCCTGTTTAACTTTGTACTCACTCACTTGAAATTCCTTCACTGTTTTTGAAATGGACCAACTTTGTGGGGCTAATGTAAGCATCTGGATTTACTTTTGTCTGGAGGATATATTCATCTTTTCCTTCAATATATCCACAAGTTGGTTCATGTCAGCAGACAATGTTTTGACACTGCAAATCTTTTTGACAACTGGCGGTATGATCCTTGATGCAGGCATATCTATACATTCCACTTAATCTGATGATGCAGCAACCTGTACTTCATAACGCTTTCGTTTTCTGTAACTTTCTTTGTTCCGTTTGCTGACAGCTCCAGCGTTGACAGGTGAAAATCCAGCTTCAGTTAAGCTCTCATTCAAACTATCCAGTTTGGTAGTGCAAAGTGATGAGGGTGCCACTCTTTCATCTCTATCATATGTGACATCAGATGATGGTGTACAATTTTCATCTTCAGTTGAATTATAGTGTGGTTCAAAATCTTCAGTATCCTTCTTCGGGCACCACTTTTGGCCAGGCTTAATATTCTTATCAGTGAGTTTTTATAAGATTTTAGCCTTTTCACTGTTTATTTTGCGCAGACTTCCTGTCCTTTTTGAATCAGGATGGATTTCATTAGGATTGCAACAGTGTTTCTGTGATGATTTATATCTGTCTAAGAAGATTTTCTTGTGGTGTAAGCATACTGTGCATTCTGTGTCCATCTCTGGACACCCACTCCTCCAGCACAGCAACTGTCTGTCACATAGATGTAGCTTGTCAATTTTGAAAAGGCCAGTTTTACCTTTCGTGTATGAAGTTTTGTGACAATCTTCAGGATTACCCAGAAACATTCCAATACTGCTGGATTCCATAGCTATGTCAACTTAGAGCGTGATCTTCAGCAACCTTTCATATTAGACAAAGCTCTTTCTCTGTGATCTAAACTGATCTGTGGACTGAGACTGGCTGGAGCAGGCAGGCTACATGCTGAACACACACCCATCAGTGAGAATGACATCAGCATTAAAACTAGTGCTGTCTAGTACAATTTTCTCATAGGATTAGGTTGTACCTAATGTTATGGTTTGCTGATGTCTGCAGGCTGACCTAAAAGACTGCTACATGGTAAAATTTTTGGTTGATTACAATATTAAGCCTAAAGCCAGTAGATGGTTATTTTTGAAGCTCAGAAATGTATGTACATTACATCTTTCATTCCTTTTATACAATAATGTATATTAATACTGATATTCACTTGGTTAACATGATGAAGGAATTCACGGAATGGATGTATGGTTTTCAAATTTTGCAAAAAATTGGAGATATTTCTGCAACAATGTCAGCAAGAAGCAAGCCTAGCAAGCACATTGTTGAATTTTTAAATGTTTTGGCCATACCTTTGATGTATACCGGAAAGGGATTTGAAAGATAAAGCTGTCGTGCCTTGTGAAATACAGTATGCATTATGTATGGTCCGCTGCTGAATTTTTTTTTGTTTTTATCCATTTTTGGTGGTACTTATTTAAGTAATCCTGTGCTTTTTCTCAATTTGCAAAAGTTGTGCACATACAACCTATCAAAAACTGCTTGAATACCAAAATTCAAAGGAAAATATTAAAAAATTATTGTGTATACAGCATCTCAAACTTCAGAAAATATCTATCCTGAAATTAACTAGCAGGCACAAGGCCTGCAGCAGTGTAGCCATGTACAGCAACCCCATATACACATTTCATGTAACTTTTAAAGTGACATATGAGAAATTGAAGGATTTATGATCATTTATAATGTAAATTTCATAGGCGGAAAAAATTCCATTTCTGTCCAAACTAGCTAAAATGACATTTTTTTGGCTACCATTACACACAAAGACATGCAGATACATTTTGGTAAAATACATTCCATGTCCCCACTGGAATTGATAAAAGTATCAACATTTGGGGGTGTTGTAGAGCTCCAACCTGATTATATAGATCCTCAAAATTGGCCCCAAAATCGTCTAAAATTGGCCTGTCAACTAGGTGTCAGCGATCTAAACTTTAAGAAGTCCTGTCTTTTAAAGTACTTGGAGCAGTTTGATAATATTTCGCATGGCTTCCTGAATTGCCTTGTGCATTATATGACTTGAATTTTGTCAAAATCCATGACATGAACTGGAAAAATTATTTTTTCTGGGTGATTTGGAATGGAATAACCCAGGGGTTAATGAGAATGGATGCCTCAGCACAGGCATGTCGGAAACCATTTAATTTATATAACCAAGACCCACCAATATTTCCTTTAAAAAAAATTGTTTGTGATTTTGCTAGATAAAAAAAGGTAATCTTGATGATTCTATACTCAGCTGGCTGGAATCACTCAAGGTCAAAACACCAACCTACACTTAAGTGGTACTTTCCTATTGATTGATGTCTGATAGTAACAAATGGCCCAGAATCCACCATTATCAAGATATAGGCCAACAGGTCAGATTGGTCAAGTCAGAAAAAAAGGGGAAGGGTGGATAGAATTATACTCAGTGTCACCCCATGTCAGGGAATGCTGCATAATGCTCTTCTTAACAAATAGTTGGAATGTTCACCTGGGGAACAATTCAACATCTATGTGCAAAAGCAAAGCATTCAACATGACAATTTTAAATTAATGCATCAACAATCAATATATCTGCTTCGGAAATTTCCAAGAGATCCACATGAAAAATCTTCATTCAGAGAATTTACGCATACCATGAGACAGTAATACAATATTACAATACTATGAGTTACCCCATGTGTAAAAGCGTGATATGGAAATTTACCTGTGCTGTGGTAGCCAAACCACATGAGGGCAAAGGTAAATTTCCATATCAAAAGTTTTATACGTGGGGTATATTTCCATTTCAAGGTTTACATATGGGGTAACAAATTTATCCTCCCTGATTGTCACTTCAAATGGGTTAACCAATTAAAGTCCTTAATGAACTCCTCGTCATTCACACGATACAACTTTTTTTTCATGACCATCGTCACCTATAGCTCATGAAATGCACATATCAGTTATACATGGTTGTATCGCATGTAAGTTTGCCAATCACTAATGTGCATTTTTAACAATCAAAGGATAAATAAATTGTATTGCTACATGTATGTACAGTGGCAGTACTTACCAACACATGGTCCAAAAGGTTGATATCCCATAACTTTATCAAAAATCAACATATGCTCTCCTAATGTAGACAATATGAAGAAAATTCCAAAACTGGCAACATGGAGTAGTGCACGTGGTCTCGGGATGGGGGGGGGGGGTCGACGGTTGGGGAGGAGGGATGACAAGAAGGGGACACCACCAAAAACTTTTCAGGTTTTTTGTTTTTGTTTTTGTTTTTGTTTGTAATGTCACAAGATAGATGGACTGATACATGATAAAATGACCCCTTAAGCTCATATATAGTCCAGCATATTGTTGAAACCATATGACAATCGTGGCCATAAAGCAACATACATGTACAATTTTACAAAGAGGAAAGGGGGTTACAGGGGACCTTGGTCTGAAGACAAAACAGCTGGTAGCTATTGAGGGGTCGCACTAACTTGGGTTTTTCCGCTGAAGATGTTATCTTCTGGCCCCCATACACTGCCTTCCTGTATGTGCCGACCCAATCCAAAAATCAAATTTTTCAATATAAACGACTGAGCAGGAAAACAGATTTTTCCATTTTCACTATAAATGCCTGTACACATTTGTATAATTTTTGACATTTAGTGCCATCAAATAATATTTCACTGAGGCTAAAATGTCAAGCTCGTGTATAGGTACTAAAAGGCATGAATGGGTGTGTGGCACTGAAGTAACATGTCCTTCTGTCATATATTTTAGGGGTGTATGCAACATCATGCCATTATGATGCACATTGTGATATTCTATCTATCATTGTTATCACCATTATCTGATTCCTCACAGTCATCATTATCAAACTCCTACAGTGCAATGAAAATTTATTTGTTTTGTGGGCACATACCACTGAGTAGTTACTGCATGACTTATCATCATCATTTTCAAGTAAGTCTTTTCAGTTCAGACACAATAAAGTGTATGACTATTAACAAAGGCAGACTGAGGTTTGCCTTCAAAACAGAGCAATTTCCATGGAAATTCTCCCATTTACATGGTAAGGCCTTTGTCTATACTCAGATTTTAGCTTTGCAACAGTAGATTATTCACTGATTGGCCTATTGTGGTTACCATAGCAATAGGTTGCAGTGCACCTAAGATCAGAGATTACCACTGGTCGAAATGAAATAATCTACTACTATATAGGTTTGTAGACCAAAGAAACATTTAGTTTTATCATGTAAAAAAACTTAAAACTAAATATTCAGAGCCACAGGGTGGACCATGTCAAGTAGAGACACCATAGAGCTTGTTCTGCTTGGGAGGCAAGAATATTGTTTTTATTTTGGCAAATGACAAGCAGAATTTTTTACATGCAAAAATTGCTGTAAGCGTCCTTTTGACAACTTCTTTGCTTTTTTTTTTTTTTTTAAATATAAAACACTTGTAAAAGGCCAAACACATCATTATTAGTCAGAACCTTATATATTTGCTCAGACCACCAGCGCAATTAAGTTCTACATCCCTTTGACAATATCTGGTTCTACATATTGCTTGCCAAATTCTGCATTATATACTTTAGCGGTTTGGAGTGGTAGGCCTGTCTCCTCCCTGGCCTTTTCATGCCACTCACTGAATTGGTGGCCCTGAGCCTCCATACCAAATTTGTAGTGTCGAATGAGAATCTCTTTCTGCTTATCTGATATTACGGTGCGATTCCTCTTCTGTGACTCCTAAAAATACATGTATTGTAATACTAAGCACTACAAAGGCAACAAACATAAATGACTGATGGTTAAGCTGTTCTAAACCGATATTGGTTTAATAAAAAAACAAACAAAAAAGAAACTATATGTTTGAGGCTTCACAATTCACATAATTAAGTCAAGGCAAGCAAAATTTCATCAGCACTTGTTCAGCAGACAACCTATATTTATCCTTTTGAACACTGGCTAAGTGTTGATAGTTAAAACTGACTAACAAACTGGTGACCCAAAATTTTAGTAAAGATAGGAATATTAATATAGCATAAATATTAACAAACAATTAGTCTAATATCATCTGATCTTATAAAGTATATTACACTGAGACGAGTCATATGATCATGAACTTCATTATGTCTATATTTGACCGAAGTTCACAAAAAGACTGTAAGCATGACCATGGTCTGCCACTTGTAATTCTTTCTTCAGAAGCCTTTGCTGCTATTTTAAGTGGCTATTCGTGCCTTCTGGAATGGGACTATTCCTACACCACACAATAGGTACTTTGATCCCCCCGTCCCCCCATTCATTTTTATCCCACCATTGAACTATTAGGTCTTTAACTAGTATTTGTGCCAATGCAACCCCCCCCCTCCCCCAACTTCTACATATCTTATCTTCTCACTGGAAATCTGCTGTGTACCTTGTTAATTTTTGAAACTATTGTAGCCTTTTCTGAAGTTCCTCTGTCTTACGTGTTTCAAAACCTAAATAGACCAAGTTGGAACTAAACCCATCAGTATAGCAACATACATGTAGCATGGCCACTAAAAATTACAAACTCATACAATACATTATTTCTTCATTTATATAAAACAAGATAAGGCTATGGTACAGAAGCTTTTTGGAATTTTTTAAATATCTCATTTTTTTTTTACAGCATTTTGATGATAAACAAAAGACGGGTAATTAGGGAATGGTCTGGTGGTCAAACATAATGGAAAGTCATCATAATTACATGTAATCAACATGGACCTCATGTGGAACAAAAGGAAGAAACTTTTTGTTATATCTTCACTCCTGTTAATCACATAATTTAAAAACTTGGCAGTCTTATGTAATTTTGACTTCCGAATTCATCTAAATCATCAAAATTCTCTTTAAATCAATTTTGAACTGCTTAATTTGCATAAATTTGCATAATTAACTGCATAAAACTGTCCGATAAGATTTCTTGTAAGAAATACTGCAGTAACATGGGTTAATACTTGTTCTTATGCAATATGTAATGGCTTCTAACATGAATTGGTACATTTAAACACTTAAACTGGATGTATCTGATCACAAAGGAGCATCAATTTGCATATTTAATTAATTTAAAAAAATTTTTTTTTTTTTTTTGTTATCCGTATGAAATTGTACAAATACCATTGGCTTTTATCATGAAAATAAAACTACATTCTGTCCAGGAAACTCCCGTCTGAATTATTATCACTGTACTTTGTTTAAAACAAGCTACTTTGCATTAATTTGCATATTGAATATGCTACCGTGCAAAATAAATAAAATGTTTCCAATGGTAGCACTGTGTGCGTGATAAAGATTAAAACGTCATGGATAAAGCAAGAGGTAAGTTAGACTATGAAAGTACAAATGTATCATGTACTATATTTATCATATTTCAGTAAATTGTTCACTTGAACTTTGCACTAACACCTTGTTAAACTAACAATGTTGAAAATTTAAACTGTTATTATGTTATTGGTGTGTTGGTTCTCAGTTGTTGACCTCCTGATGAGACCGACAGCAAATGAAATGGGCCACATAACCCAGGTCGAAACTGCTTTCACGACACTCTTCAAATATCAAAGAATTTAAGAAAACATGTTAAACATTAGAACATTTAACTTAATCCAAAAAATTTTTCAACTGATAAAGACATATCCCTCCAATTTTCATTTGGGCATGCAATGATTGAATATATACATTGTGAAAGCAGTCGAGGGCAACACTGACAAAGCCCTTCATCCACTTCCATGAGGACAGAGTCAAATTAAACAAGTCATGAACTTTGATGCATTCATTTTTAATAATCTCACCTGGTGTGAAGGTATCCAAGTTTAAATTAAAAACAGTGTAAAAATTTAATTTAAGATCCAGTTTCAGTGTTCAGTCAATTCATGAAATAAGTGAATTTAAATAAAATCCAGTTTGAAGTGCTCAGTCAATTTATGAAATAAGTGAATTTAAATAAAATCCAGTTTGAAATTAGTGAGTTTCAATATAATCCAGTTTGAAGTGCTCAGTCAATTCATGAAATAGTATTAAGTAAATTTGGATGAAATCCAATTTGCACAGTTCAATGTTCATTTCAATCATGAAAACTTTTAAGTGTCTACAAAGTACAGTTCCACATAATCTTGGTACAGAGTATCAATGTCATTCAGTTCATCGATTTCCCAGAGAAATTGACGTCCTTGTTTTGTGCTTTTGGGCGAAATATTCATTTTGATTATGAAATTTCTGTGTTCCATTTGGACATCTTTCCCATTTGGCCATTTTATGTATTTGTCTTTGGCAAATGGGGCAAAATCCACACGCACAGTATGTGTACTCACAACTTAAGTGATTATCCCAGCATACCAGCTATCTTGATATGCAACTACCACCCAAGTACCTACATGCTCCTGACAAAAGTTTGCTGTGGGCGTTTTCTCTTTCAAACTTTTTTCCACAGGTTGTGTCTCTGCCTCTTTATTTTCTGATGTTCCTCAGACTCAAAGTCCTGCACTTCCTGTTTGCGTTTGGCATTTGTTCTTTTGGATTGCTTTTTTTTCCTAGTGTCTTTACATATGGCCATTTAGGGTTGTTTCGATTTTTTCTTTGCATTCTTTCCCTTCTGAATTCTTTTCTTTGTTTTTTCCTGTTTGGTCTTCAGTCTCTCTTTTGCCTTCTGAAGGAGAGTAGCGGCCTTAATTCTTTTTTTTTTTTTTACTTTCTCTTCTAGCCGTGCATAGATTTTTTTGGTCTCTATTCTCTCTTCATTTCTGTGTTTTGTTCTTAGGAGTCTGCCACATTTTTGCTCTTTGTTGGGTACCCATGGTACTAAACCACTTGTCAAGATTGGCCCCGTTTCTTTTAAGCATCTGGATTGTTGTGTGGTGATGCATAGTGGCATTGGGACATCTTCTTTGAGACGAGTCCAAATAACCAAAATGGCGCTCACATTATAAATTTGTCACTGGGGCAAAGCTTGTTCTCTTTTTTTTCATCTTCAGTTGTCTCTGTGTACCTGCTTGTGGGAAGAAAATCCTTCAACTGTACCTCAATTGTTCGCTTTACAGCCTCACACAGAAGTCGGACTGTTTCTTCGAAGATTTTCTTTTCTTCAGCGACAAGCTTCACACACCTCTTAAATAAAGCATCTCTCTTTGTTGCAAATTCATGTAATATGTTCACATCTTCTTCTTGCAACAAGGTTGGGTCTTCTACAAACCTGTCCATGGCATCTTTAATTTCCTGAATATATTTTGGCAATTCCAGGTATGGAACTGTGCCTTCTGAAACAAGTTTCCAGTAAGGCCCAGTAATGTGGAGGTAAACCACACGGAGTGCTTGCACAATTGTAACTAGCGTGGGAGACTGTAGGTCTGCTAGCACTGATTTTGTTTATAGGTTCATAACAGGAGCATTTTCAAGTGTATGCACAAAGTCTTTCAGATGAAAAATAAGTTGGGCAGCTGTTTCAAACAGAGCATTAAATCTATTATCCCTGTAGTTTCCTATCCGAGATTTAATGCCATGCTCCATGCAATATGCCTCCCATAGATCCCGTAGCCCATGGTGATCTCCAGCAGGGCCAAAGATTTCTGCGACCATTCTCACTATTCTTTCTGCAGCAACAGTTTTAGAGAAGCTGAAGTACTGTGGCAGAGCACCTCGGCCCAATATTCCTTGCTTGCTGACCAGTTCATCTTGCTGTGCAGAAAGTTTCTGGGAAGCATATCGGTGAAACCCAAGCAAGACATGGGCCATACAGTAGAAATTTTGCACAGCAGTCTTTTCCTCAACTGTTTTACAGTCTTCCAAGACCTGGTCCCTTCACTCATTTAGCAATTCATTACTTTTTTTTTCATTGCTGGCCCTATCACTCATTGTGTATGCAAGACTACTAAGTACATGAGATACATAGTCAGGGCTGGGATGGGCAGTACTACTACTATTTTCACCAAGTTCCATATCACCGGAGTGCACACTTGCTAGCTCTTCCAAATGTTGTTTTGTTTTTTCATTTATAGTTTGGGATGTTTCGTTTGCCACCTTCATAAACCCCAGACTCGTAACTTTACCAGTGTCTAAGGTGACAGATGTGTCCAAGATTTTTTCTTTCCTCCTTGTTGTGCCATCCCTGTGCAGCCCCCATTTTTCAGCTCCTTTTAGTCTCTCTGCAGTATATTTTTCTGCAAGGAAGTGTCCTTCATCAGCGAACTTCTGCACTGTTGAGCGTTGTGGCAAATCATCTTTTGTCAGCTTCTGTTTAAACAGTTTCACTGACACATTGGATAACATCCCCAACTTTATGGGCTGCTACTTCCAAGCCTGTTAGAGAAATGGCACATTGACGCATATCCTCTGCGAATGTCTTTTTATTGGTATGGGTCTTAAGTTTTTCATCTGTAACTTCCTTCACTTTTTGTTTATAGTTTTCGAGTTCATTCTCCAAATAACTGACAGTTTCATTTAAGCTTGTCATCTTTGTCTGAAGTGCACCATCACTCTGACTGCCGCCATCATTCTTGCATTTCACTTTCATCTTGCTCTTGTCTTAATGTGCCAGAATTTTCTTTTTTGTCTCTTCCTGCAGCTCAGCTGTGATCATTTTTTTTTTTTTTTTCACTAGTTTCCTGAGGGGACTTTTCAGACAGATTCAGCTTTTCCTCCAGTTCAGATATTCTACTATCGTTCTCTTTCATCATATTTTCCAGTACTCCAATTTCATTTTTAAAGTTCTCTGCAGATTCTATAGCCTTGCGTAATTCTGCTCTTAGATGTAGAACTTTCTTATAATTTTGATTGGCTATTTTGTCTTTCTTGTTTACATTTTTGGGGGAGTAATGTCCTTTGACCTCTGTTATTTTTTTCTGAAGGTTTTTCAAATCATTCTTTTTCTCTTCAATATTCTTGTCTTCTTGCTCAAGCGCTTATTTTTTCTTTTCCATGGAATAGAGCAGCAAATTGTCTTCCTTCATGGGGCTACTCAACTTGCGTCGGGTTGGTGTGCGCTGCTCTTGCTTTGTATCTGTACTTGAGGGCTTTGTATGAGGTGAACTTGCTGACAAAATATCACCGTCACTAAGTGGCCATGTGGATACAATATCATGATAATTTGAAAGTGTGGGCAGGTCTCACTTTCAATTTTATTGTTAGTCACTGTCACCTCTTCCAGAACTTGTCCGGAAATGTTCTGTTCTTGCGGTGGATAGTGTTTAAGAGGCCTGAATTCCACAAACTCTATATCATCCCAGGTAATCTTCTTCTTTCCCCTCTGTTTCTGTTTGGTCTGCTTTATTTCTTTAAGTCTTTTTAAAGCAGGTCTAAGTGTTTGTGGCTTTACATACTTAACAAAGTTCTTATCAGGTGCCAGTGCATAAATCTATTGTGCCAAAGTGTCAGCACTACAATTTTTCTTACTGTGAATTGCTGACAGCTCCAACACCAAACCATTTGTAAATGATGTTGGCTCTTTCAGTTTCTGTACATTTCCATCCAGAATGTCAGCCACTGTTAAAGCTGCATTTTTACAGTGGGGGCCCATAAAAAATTCCATGTCTTCAGTAAGGTTACCATACCTGAAAATGTGAATAAAATCATGGATGATTAAAAAGCATTCTTTTAGTTCACTATCCTAGTATTAAATATCTTTAAAAATTAAAACTGGGGGCTTACTTTATCAGAAAATATCGAGAAAGTGATCCGGTTACTTAAACAAGCATTTGTAAACTGTACCAAACAGATCTAGTGCCAATGTGCAGTCCAAACACTGTGTTTTTGTTATTCAAACTCTTTATTTATCATGTTAATTGTCACAATTCTATCAAAACATAACTTTAACCAGCAAATGGCAGTCATAGAATGCTATCCAAATCAAAATTTCGCTCCAATTACCGCAAAATCAGATCCTAAAAAGACTGATCGCGATTTGCAATACCATCAAATTCACCCGTTATCGCTCAGACATGGGCGCCACCATATTGGATTTCGCCAAACGATCGCACAACTGAATCCACTCGATGTTTTCACTCAAATTTTAAGTCCTGCTTAGATTTTCATGATACTTTACAGTATTATTAAAAACATGTTAAAAAACGTAACCAAACATGACATACCGCAACTACAGCCAAATTTTCCCACCTGGAGACTCCAAACTCGTCAATCTGTAACTTCTCTTTCACAAGTGACAATGACAATGAGCTTTATTTCCAGCGACCCCTTTCGGAGTAGGGGAAAAATATATACAGATATTGCAGTACATCTGAATAGAAAAGTGACCACACAACCTTTAGAATTTTTTCATGATAAGCTTACAGAACTTTGCCAGTCGACATAAATCTGCGTATTTAGCATTGAAAATCCTAACCAAATTATGGTTACATGGAGTAAGCCTTAGATCTCTGTTGATAAATATAATCCTTCCCCTTGAAAATATGGTACAAATAAAAATGTAATGAAACTCATCACCAATTGAACCTTCATTGCATAAAGTACAAATTCGGTTTTCGTAAAGAATGTTATGAAATGTACCAGTGATTACTGGAATTTTGTTGTTACCACAAGAAAGTTTGTTAGATAAATTCTTAAATTACTAGGCAAATCAAGTAAATATTTTTCTAGACAAAGACGGTGCTTAAAAAGCCTGTATGTTCTACAGTGACCGTTATGGCTAACTTCAGCAACCCGTTCTTGCTCATAAATATCCGACAATTTTCCATCAATAGCTGCTTTGATATATTGCTGATTAACTGGACCATCAGTATACCATAAGTACGACATGCCAGACCTATCCATAATATCCTTAATTTTTTTCAACCATGGAGATTCAAATATACCATTTACAAATAAGAATTTCTGCAACTTATAGAGAATTAAAGAAATCTTACTTACCTTTCCGCTCACTAACCTAGCCCAGAAGTTCAGCATCTTGCACTCAACTACCCTACTAATCTTAAACATACCTGTCTCACCGTAAGCCATACAATTTGCTGTTCTCTTATGAATTTTCAACAGCCTCTTCAAAAAACTTAATTGAAAAGTTTCCAATTGTTGCAAGTTTTCAAATCCCCATATCTCTGCACCATACAATAGAATAGGAATTATCAAGACCTTGAACAATTCGAGTGGACATCTATGGGTAAGCTCAGTCTATTACAATGACACTGTAGCTTAAAAAGGTGCTTTATTAGCTTGAGTTACCTGTTTATTCAAAGCTTTACAAAACCTATATTTGAAATTGAATAATACACCCAGGTAGGTATGATCAGGTACCACTTCAATCAAACTGTCGCCAAAGTTAAACTGAGGAAAATTGCGCACTTTACCTCTAGAAAAAACTACTATCTTCGTCTTAGAAGTATATGTATTAACAGCATTTAGTGCTAGTTGCAATTCCTCAGCACTCTCTGCAAGAATAATTGTATCATCTGCGTATAAAAGTGTAAATAAACGAAACAAGATATCCACCGTATCATCACTCAAAAAATTATTAATACTTTCAGACAAATAAGGCAAACCGCTATAATGTTTACTAATATAATAATCGAAATCATTCAAATATATCGCAAACAGCAGCGGGGACAAAATTTTGCCTTGCTGTACACCAATATTACAGTTGAATAAATCTGTTTTGTCTCGACCTATTAAAACGCATGACTTTGCATTATCATACATTTTATGAATAACATTAAGTACTTTCCCATTGA
Organism: Hermodice carunculata; assembly: GCA_964020975.1. Lineage (NCBI taxonomy): Eukaryota > Metazoa > Annelida > Polychaeta > Eunicida > Amphinomidae > Hermodice > Hermodice carunculata. Next base: position 28,834,857 of record OZ026627.1, read on the forward strand.
TATTACACCTCATTATGGTGTAAGAGCAACTTACACCATAATGAGGTCCTATCCACAAGGTCAAAGGCCTTGTGATAGTCAATGAAAGCACAGTTAACTCTTTTTTGGTTATGAAGATAAAGGCTTAAAATGCTATGCAATGCAAAAATATGATCCATAGTTGAGAAACCTGCCCTAAAACCGGCTTGTTCATCACCAAGTATACCAGCACAGCTATTATAAAAAGTAATTCTTTCATTTAAAAGAGAAGAGAAAAGCTTACAATGCAACTTAACAAAGTAATGCCTCTATTGCTATTAGTATCATTACATGCACCTTTCCCCTTATAGAGAGGCATGATCGTTCCGATAGTCCAATCAGTTGGGACAACACCTGTTTCAAGAACAAGGTTAAATAACAAAGTTACAGCATCAACTGCAGAAGATGGACTGTACTTTATAAACTCATTGATAATCACATCTATACCAGCAGCTTTGTTATGTTTGAGCCTATTAATCTGCTGTTGTACTCCTTCCACTGTGAATAATGCATTAATGTACGGATTATTTTCATTATTAAACCTCTTTAAATCAAACTGGTTAACATTTGACATATCATCCGACTTTTTCTGGCTTAACTTCTTAAAATACTTCAAAAAGCTCTCTTTAGAAATATTGTTAGCAACAGTGGTACAAAGAGTAGATTTGTTCACAACATTCCAATAATCTTTAGGCTTAGTGCTCCTTATATTTCTAATATCTTTTTCAAACTGTTTCAGGTAATCCCGTTTAGTCTTGGAAACAAGTTTTTTTTATACCTTTTACCCACAGATGTATATTTCTGATTGTTAACTGCTGTCTTATCCTTTTTATAAACATATTTAACTCTTTGATATTCATCTCTTAAATTACGACATTCAGTATTAAACCATTTATTAACAACTTGATTCACTCTCCTTTTGGGCTTATGTGACTTAATTTCCTTCACTAAGTCAAGTGCAGTAGCTACCTGTAAATACATTTCCTTTAAAGACTGCACACACTTATCAATTTTTTCTTGATCAACACCTGTCTGGCGTAACTGAACAATATCCTGCTTTAATTCAGCTACCTTGAACTCAGTAAATGCATTACTAAAAAGGGTTTCTTCTCAGTATCCCAAATAAGTTTTTCCGTAGAACTCACCTTTTCACAACTCTTCCACAGGAACGTTAGATGTAACATACTTTGTAACAGACTTCGGGATTAATTGTATTACAATAGGACAGTGCTTATCAGAGAGCCAACTGTCAAAAGTATCTATTTCAAAATTTTTAACACATGTAAGAATATCGGGTGAACCAATACAATCATCAATAGTACTGACTTCACCAAAGGTCGTAGCCCCAGTCAAATAATCACGATCAAACCTGCCATTCATTATATGAACATCCATAGTCTTACACAGATCTAACAAGGCATATCCATTGTTATTAACCTGTTTATCCTGGTTGTATCTCTCAGTACATATACCACATGATTGTAGTTCTTTAGTATTACTTAATAACACATCATTGACATCCATACCTATTTCAACAGCAATAATGTCATCAAACTCCAGAAAATCGTTCAAGGTACCAGTCCTAGCATTGAAGTCACCAAAAAAAACCCAAACAGGTGCATCTGTGTGACTCCTAGTCTCAACATAATCTTGTAGAATATCATCAAAAATATCATTAGTATAATACACAGAACCCTGGTGAGCAGTGTAAGTGGCCCCAAGTAGAAAATCAAAACCAAGAATCTCTTTAGACATAAGTATCCATAATACATTGTCTGATGAAATTACATCCATAACTTTGGTGTACTTAAACAAAGATTTCTTAATCAATACAGCAAGACAGTGGACACCCCCATAAGGATGTTCAGGGTTATTATTTTTTTTGGCACAAATAATCTCAAAATCTGGAAAATCCTGAGGAAAAATAACATCACATTTTGTCTCATTTAAACAAACTACATCAAAATCCTTTACGTACTCTTGTATAATCCCATACTGTAATTTCTTAACTAAACCTCAAATATTTAAGCTTACTAGCTTTAGTGGTTTAACATGGGGAGAAATACAATAGTTGTGTTCAGTCACATGCTGACCTAACAGAAAGTCCTGAGTTAATTCACAAGTTCGATCACAGAAAGGGGTCTGCCACTCCTAAAAGTCCATGTACGGTCCAAGGTCTTTAACTTTGGATTCCGGCCATCCCAACTGCATCAAATTGTCACAATTGTCTATAGTTTGCTTGTTTCGCGGCCATTTTCTTCTGTAATGTAAAATATTTTGCCATTTACAGTCCAAGCCTATTATATTTTCGGGTCATCTTTGATGGCACGCAACATTTTGCCCCTCAAAGCAGTCAAATCGTCAGCGATGAACACTTTCTTGTAATTGGGGTTCGCAGATTGTTTCAGTTCTTTCTTCTTCTTCATCACCTCAGCCTTCATATCTCTGGAGATGAAACTACATTTGATAGGACGCGGTTTGCCTGTCTTCGCTCCAGGTACTCTAACATTCACTGATATGCTTGTCACTCAAGGTAATGCCTAACTCTGCTGCCAGGCTAATCACTTCTGCTTTGGGATTCTCACTTGCATTTTCTGCAAGATTGAATATTGATCCAAGTAGCTTTGAATCCGTGCAAACACGGGCAAACAGCTCATGCTGTGCTCTGATTGGTCAGAAAATATGAAAAATATCCATTCATTGGTTCTTTGTCGCATTTCAGCTTGGATTGACCGCGCTCACCGTAGAAGGTGCACTTTGCCTGGCCGATGCCTGGGGCTAATGTGGGCGACCGCGGGATGCATTTTACCGTATTTTTAGTCTTTACACTGCACAAAACATGTAAAAACTTATGAAATTCAAAAGTGTTGATCCACATTTTCATTTTATGATAACCTTTTGCTGCCTGTTTTTTTAAAAAAAACTTAGTTTATGAGGAAAAAAGTTCAGTAATGCCCATGCAACACTGACGGCTGTGCCAAATTCACCTGGGCCCCAGCTGGGCTTGTGGCCATGCTACATACATGTACAAACATATACATTCATGTACAATTTTACAAAGAGGAAAGGGGATTACCTGGTACCTTGGTCTGAAGACAAAACAGCTGTGGTTGCATTAATTTGGGTTTTTCCCCTGAAGATGTTGTCTTCTGGCCCCCATACACTGCCTTCCTGTATGTGCCGACCCAATCCTAAAATCAAATTTTTCAATATAAACGACTGAGCAGGAAAACAGATTTTTCCATTTTCACTATTAATGCTTATACACATTTTGTATAATTTTTGATATGTACTGCCATCAAGTAATATTTCACTGTGGCTAAAATGTCAATCTGGTGTATAGGTACTAAAAGGCATGAATGGGTGTCTGGCACTGAGGTAACATATCCTTCTGTCATATATTTTAGGGGTGTATGCAACATCATGCCACTATGATACATATTGTGATATTCCATCTATCATTGTTATCATCATCATGTGATTCAGTACAGTCATCATTATCAAAGTGCTACAATGCAATGAAAATTTATTTTGTGGGCACATACCACTGAGTAGTTACTGCTTGACTAATCATCATCATCTTCATCATTTCCAAATAAGCCCTTTTTCAGTTTACACACAATATAGTGTGTGATTAATTACAAAGGAAGACTGATGTCTGCCTTCAAAAAAAAGCAATTGCGATGCAAATTCTCCCATTTACTTTGTCAGCCCTTTGTCTACACTAAAATTTTAGCTTTGCAACAGTAGATTATTCACAGATTGGCCTATTGTGGTTACCATAGCAATAGGGTGCAGTGCACCTTAGATCAAAGATTACCACGGCTCAGATTATTTTGATGCGGCAGGGCGTTTTTTCTATCAATTGAACATAAAGGTGAGTGGTTTGCCAGAACATTTTAATATGAAATTGGTGCCAATTCAGAAAAGCAGTTATAAAAGAGCTGTTTATACACATCAGTCTGTTTTGGAATGCTTTTATGTTCCAGGTTTTCACAGAACCCAATGGGATGCCATTTGGAAGTTTATTACAGATGTTGTAGCAAGAAATCGGTACACTTTGGGCATCAAACATGCAAGTCCCAAGACAGATAAATGGGCAAGCAGTTTGGTGAAATTCTGTATATTGAAGGAATATACCCCGAATTAATGGATGGACTCACTTGGCCAGTGTTCTTTCAAAGAATGCAAGGTTAGAAATCATCTTTATAATAATAGCCAAAATCATTACAGAGAATAAAGGCTCTCAAAAGTCAACTTTTCCTTCTACTGGTTAAAGGGGAAAAATGAATGTATTAAATCCAAAGTTCACAATCAAAACACTGAAACAAAAGCCCAGCCTTCTACATGTTCAAAGTGACTTCAAATCCTGAAATATATATACAAGTTGAAAATAACATTGCAACTCCCTTTTTTATAGAACTTTAATAGACTTAATACAAGTATGTGAAATGACGGATCCCCAGAGTCCTAGTTTTACATCATGGCCCGAGGCCTAAATATAATGTCTGGACTCTGTAATATTAAAAGAGTATATCCAAGCATTTCTCTTAAGCTTGTTGTCAATGGCATTCCGTTTTGCCTCCCAGATGTTTGTTTTACACCTATATGGCCAGTCCCTTTCATTCTTTGATTGAATGCATTCTTCACAGCAGGGATAAAAGTCGTTTATATTCCCGCCTGCCAGGAACCCGGTCTTTGTGGCACAAAAATTACAAATATCTTCGAAACTCTCAAACGAAAAATATGGCAGCTCAATGGGGGTTGAGCATCTTAAGTTCGCTCTCGCAAACATTTTGTTGACTAACTAATTTATAATGGGGGTGCTGTTGTTTGGTGTCGGAAGGTCTTGCAGAACTGTGCCACAAGAGTATTCGTACAAAGAGAGTAGTTTATCTAGGTCCTTAAGTTCTGTCCATGATAACTTTCTTCTGGCCTACAGAACTCGTGGTTTTTGACACTCAGAACAGTACACTAAAAGTTTCACAGCGTTAGCAGTTTGGGCACTGGGTAAAATGGGATCTGATGTCCATTGTCAACTTTACGCTTCAAACTTGGGTGATGTTCCTCTGTGGTAGTCTTCCCATACAATTCTTCAAAAGGATGGTAGTGATTTTCATCAACTGCAAGAAAATGGTAAACAAAAACACACTGTAACACAGGTGCTGCACTAAAGGCGAAATCACGAGAAAATTCATTAGATTTATTTAGTATCCTGCAGTCAATAAATGAATTTGGCAAACATTTTTTTTTTAATTTGTTTTTTGTAGTTGGTTTAACCCTGATTTGAAATTGAAAAATAGTTACAAACCTCTACACAGGAATCATCAAAAATATTTTTAATATATGGAGAAACTACATTGTATTTGTCATTGCGATGTAGGAAAACCCAAATTATCAAGCTAGATATTTCTATTTGAATTTTTTCACACATGTCAAATAGTAGGCAAATTTTAGTAAGATTCAATTTAGGTATCCCTTAGATAAAGAATAGGACACAAGAAATTGGAACAACAAACAGTGTCTCTTTATGGAAGAACAGTGAACAAAAATGGAAACAGCAAAGGATCTTTACAATATATAGTCCACTTTATACACTGTTTAGGGTGGGGCAAGGTGAGTACATGTTTATACCTGGAACAGAGTAAGGCAAGATCCTTGAACACAATTGGGGCGAGGTTTCGAGCACATGTTGCAGTCATCTCTACCACATTTCTTCACGCAGAACATATACTGTCTTGATGTACAGCAGTGTGCAAGGAAATCTTTCAAAGGTGTGCTGTAAATACAGAGATTTAATAAACAATTGACCAACATGGGAACACTGCTATTTAAACATCAAGCATAGCAGTGGACTGCAGATACAGCAGGTTTTTTTCCTGTATGGCATTGTTACTGTGAATCGAAAGGCACCAACAGACAGGATCCCTTCTTTGTGATCAATACCAGGTACATGTATATTTAATGCCACAGCAACACAGGCAGGTCAGCTTTTCAAGTGCATTTAATGGCTTTATCAGTTAAGAGCAAGAGACACAACAAAAGTACCCATAACCACACTATCTGAATACAAATTTATATTCTATGAAGAGTATGGATGAATGAAATGTGGCATGATACAAGACTTCAATATAGCATCAACACCATGAGTTTTCAAATCCCCATACCTGAACAAATAAAGTGCTTCGTTCAAAGTTCAATACCCTAGTGAAAAAAGAAGTTTTTTGTCTTTTTAATTTAAAAAGAAAGTTTTAAATAATTCTACACAGTGCCGTTTCTTTATAGGCAGTTAACATTTCAGCTGTAAAACCAAGTTGCCTTTAAAATCTGAAAACATATTTACTGAAATATTTCATATGCCCTGGCTTTCAAACCTTTGTATTCAAAATTGACACAAACTGGATATATTTGCTTTAATGTATATTAAACATGCATCTATTTACAAACCAATTTTTACCACTTTACCAGTTTGTATAGTTAAAATTTATATCTAAAAGAATATGAGCAAATGCAAATTAAAAACCCGTTTCTTTAATTACAGCGTGTGTATAGCTCAGGTGGTGTCATTCAAGTTCATAAATTGCAAATGTTAATCTAGGTTAGATAACCCGTTTCTTTAATTACAGCGTGTGTATAGCTCAGGTGGTGTCATTCAAGTTCATAAATGGCAAATGTTAATCTAAGTTAGATTGCCAATCAATGTCAGCATTGTATCATCTTCCCTACTGCATGCTCATAGGTCTTGAAAAGGTTAAACTGCCCATTCCCGGGCATTTTCTAAATGTTCTCGTTCTGACTGTTCTCCTACCCATTTTTTCTGAACATACACTGGACCACAAGCCCGTTTTTGGCAGCGTTTTTCGACCTTTTTTGCTACATCCTCTAAGCACTGGTTTAGAAAGTCACATTTCCATGGCAGTGGCTTGACAATGGACACTTTTCCCTTATTGTTCACGTTCATCATCTTTATTTGCTGTTCAGGATAGCTTGGGTGGTGTCGTTCCTGATCATAAATTGCAAATGTTAATTTATGTTTTGTTAGCATGTCAATCATTGTCAACATTGTATCATCTTCCCCAGTGCATGCTCACAGGTCTTGAAAAGGTTAAACTGCCGATTCCCGGGCATCTTCTATATGTTCTTGTTCTGATTGTTTTCCCACCTATTTTCTATGAACACATACTGGACCAGAAGCGTGTTTTTGGCGGCGTTTTTTGACCATTTTGTCTAGTTCTTTGAACCACTGGTTTAGAAAGTCACTTCTCCATGGCAGTGGCTTGACAACGAACACGTTTCCCTTATTGTTGTTGCCTTCATCATCTTTACTTGCCGACTCTGATGCCTCACTGCAGATGTATTCAGCCATGCTGAGAGCTAAGGAAAAACGATCCCTGTGTTGCATTGACATTGGCCAACACTTTTCTATTATTGATGTCGCCTTCATCATCTTTATTTGCTATTCAGTACAGCTTGGATGGTTTGACAACGAACACTTTTCCCTCATTGCTGTCACCTTCATCATTTTTATGTGCTGTTCAGGATAGCTCTGGTGGTATCGTTCATGTTCATACATTGCAAATGTCAATTTATGTAGTGTTACATTCCCAATCATTGTCAACATTGTATCATCTTCCCCACTGCATGCTCACAGGTCTTGAAAAGGTTAAACTGGCTATTCCCGGGCATTTTCTAAATGTTCTTGTTCTGACTATTCTCCTACCCATTTTCTCTGAACATACACTGGACCACAAGTACGTTTTTGGCAGCGTTTTTTGACCTGTTTGGCTACTCTCTCGAAGCACTGGTTTAAAAAGTCACTTCCCTATGGCAGTGGCTTGACAACGAACACGTTTCCCTTATTGTTGTCGCCTTTATCATCTTTACTTGCCGACTCTGATGCCTCACTGCAGATGTATTCTGCCATGCTGAGAGCTGAGGAAAAACGATCCCTGTGTTGCATTGACATTGGCAAGTGATACGATAAGAAGCAAAGGAAAATAAAAATATAAGGAGTTAAGATTTGGGATAATTTATCATAATACAAAGTCACATAAACTTGGTCAACAGGTATAACTGATTACAACAGGTATAACTGATTACCAGAGGTAATCAAATAGAAGGATTCCTGCCACCTTCATGCTTCAGTAATTATGCAACTATTGAAGAACAATTTGATTAAAATGTCTTCAATATTAACTTCCAAGTTAAATTGTAATAATGGAATAACAAAATCAAGAAAAGACAAAGTCAATTTTGGTGGTAAAAATCAACAATAAAAAATGAATTCATTTCATGGCCTCAGTTGTAACATAAAACAATAACCTTTGTCAGTCATTTGTTAACTGTACACATGAATTGTCACAGGCTAAAACAATTTAACCTTTCAGCCAGAAAGTGTTGACACATGGTCCAATATGCAATTCGGTTTGCCTTTAGTCAGCCAAATGTCAATTATACACGGTGTTGTAATAGGTTCCTTTCCGGTATACCACTGGATGTGTATGTGTTAGTCACTTTGAAACCCAACCTGGAAGTCAGGGTTCATTTATTTCATCGGCCAGGTCATGATGGACCCACAGTGTTTCCACTGTTTGTTGGATATCCCAAATAAACAGATGCATTGTGCTCCTACCATACATATTTCATTAAGGATTTTCATTATGGTGTATAGTTACGCATCTAATCTGTATACTGTCAATACAGTATTGTGCTTTGTGAAAACACTAACCATGACACCTACAGGGACTTACAATACAATCCTTAATTGTATGATGATTATAAACATGTATGTCAAGCCTATTAATATACGTTATGTGTGCTCCTTCAGGTAGCCTAGTTATCCTAGGGAGAGCATTTATGAGGCTAATTTCCATTGTACAGATGAATCGAAAAATTGTCTCTTTTTCGCGTGTCCCTTATGACCACAGAGGCATCTAACTGTGATTTGCCCTTCAGCATAGCAGGAGTATTAACGTCTTTTGTCGCAAATAAGTCCTGGACCATTATGCCCCTGTCGGCCATGATAGATTCTCCTGCCTCAAAATGTCCATGTCTGAGAAGACAGGATCTTTCCAGTATTTGTCTGTCGCTGGCACTGCCACCATAGCTAGGGCTCACAAATGTAACAACACCATGGAGAAATCATCCAACCAAGGTCTTAAGAGTGTTTTTATTCTTACATATAGAAAATGTTGCGCTCTGGTGTTTTACATTTTGAGGTTTCTGTATTGATACTTCCGTGGTATGAAGGATAACTCTAGTGGTAGGAAATAGCCTCTTAAAATCTTGTAGCATATGTTCTTGTACGACATCATGAGGCAGCCGTAGGTTTAGCTCCAGCCACTGTAGATACATAAAGTTGATCCACGTTGTAAATATCTTGGATACCGATACATGGTTGATGTTGAACATAAATCCTTAACTTTGATCATCAATATCTCGTCTTAGCTTGATCAATGTTAAGAATAACTCATCTTCAACTGACAGATCATTACACTTATAGGATAACTCATATGGTCATGGTCATCAAGACCAGTGTAGTATTGGATAGCATCACTATTGTTTTCAAAATTTCTGATGGTAAATCCTGTATTAGCTGGTGTTATAATACTGCAATGCACAGCCGCTTCTTCATTTGTGACTGAAAGTTCCATGTCTGCCTCTGCCTTGCCACCAAGCATTGGATGCGAACTAATAAACACTTCTCCGGCAGCATCATCTGGGACCAGCTCCGTGTTTATTTCTTTGTTGGGGGTTCGTCGAGATAGTTTTTCTTCCCTCAGCCTGTCTGGGGTGCTCATTGTTTTCAGTGGAAATACTGAAGGAGCAGCATTTGGTTTAAGGCACCTTCTTGAACCTAGAAAAAAAAGAGTTGTTTGTACATATTGCTGTACATTTTACAGTTGTAACTTGTTCATGCTGTTAAAGTTCACAGTAAACATGTTTTAAAACTGACAGCAACAACATGTGTAATCTGTGCATACACGTTTACTTCAATGTATATTAGATTGTAGTATTAGGCCTAGCAAGTCAATATACGTTTTATGTTTCAAACTGTATGTTCACTCAAGAAGGCTCACGTGTAATTGGTTCACTGTCAGTTTGTATTCATAAGATGTAATTCAACAAAAGTACTTGGCCAAGTCTCCCCTGTGGATGGGATGGTGTCTGAGTTCACATTTGTAGACATAAGCTTCATGTGATGTCTAAAATAATAAAATGTCACACCACCGGATTTTCATTTTGATCATGTGTTCATGGGTTCTTACAACATATATATAATATGGTTCCTGTTCTGCGACATCACACAAAAATGTTTAAAAAAAGTACTCTTTGTGATGTGTGACCTTATTTGTCTAAGTAAAATAACAGCAGATACCTGCCAAATATTATATTTGAATCAGGTGGTCTCTTGAGACTGGAATCACTTAATGTGTACAAACACCCGCTAAGACCAAAAATATACATTTACACCAGTGTTCCAACATTTGCTGGTCTGTTTGCCCCCAGCGTGAAGTCATATACAAAAATACAGCCTTTGAGACTTTTTGAGACTCAAGTAGAAATTTCATCAAAGTCTTGAAACAATATAACAATAAAGGATGCTTCTCATACAAAAATAAAGGAAGAAGAAGAAAAATTTATGCTTGTGGCGCTTCAGCTTAGCCCCATATTCTGATGTCAGTGATCTGCTTCAAACCTTTTTCTAAAACAGTTAACCCTACCTGTACAAGCCATACTCATTATCACATTATAATAATCAGGCCTACAAAACTATGTTTCTGGTTGCCAACAAATCCTGTTTAAACCCCCTAAAAACAGCCCTCTACTACTGTTCTTTATATATATATATATATATTGGATTTGGCAGAGGAGAAAATGCAGTTCATCTGTTACATTATATGTGAGAAACGAGAATATAAGTCAGGTGGTCTCTCAAGACAGGGACCACTGTGCATCTAAATATATTAAAACACTCAGCCTCCACTTCGGTAGAAAAACTCTCACCTAATTTTGTATGGATACAAACACAGATGCTAAATATGAACATTACAATTAGGGAAACACCATTTTGGAGGTGGAAGTACACTGTAAACTATGGATGTTCATATTTTGTGACCAATGGGAGATATTTTCAAGATAAATTTGTGTCAAACTCCCTTGAAAGAACATCAATATATATATATATATATATATATATATATATATATATATATATTATATATATATATATATATGTATGTATGTATGTATATATATATGTATGTATGTATATATACATATATGTATGTACATATATGTATGTATATATATATATATATATATATATATATGTGATTATTACATGAATTGCATATCAGTATTTTTCTGGTGTGTAAAGGTGACTCTGCTATGCCCTGGTAAACTAAGGCTACTACCCTACATATTAACCTAACCTAAGTATTCATTTTTGAAAAAGTCACGATCAATAGGTTGCCAATGAATTACAATTGTTACTCTTTGATTGAAATTATTGTATAAACAACCAACAACCATTTCTTTGATCAGAAAGCACAGTATGACATGGATAAACAAACGTGGAAATAACTTCGTAGCGGTTTTATCAAACTCAAACTGTTTTCAGATAATTACTGATCACATTTGTAGCTGAAAAAGCATCGCATTGAATTGTTTTATCTTTGTTTGTTTTGCAGTAAGAGTGCTTCAAAATTGCTGCCTTTTTACATTTTGGCTTGTGAGATTAAGCCTTTCATAATTCCAAGACAAACACTTATAAAACAAACACCTATTAAGAAAATCTACAGCACACATTTTTAGCCACTTGTGTTGGGAGTAATTAAGTGAAAACATATTATAATTTGGTTGAGCCAGTAACAAGTTATTTCCACATTTTTATACCCATGTCACATCACATCACAATTTCAGATCAAAGATGTATATAAAACAAATATAAACAAAGGATGATAACTTCACTGTTGATCATGGCATTTCCAGTATACTTTGCTTAGGTTAATAGGAATACTTTTCACTTTATCTAGCCCAAAAGGGGATAGTAGTCTGCTGGGGCACAGCAGAACCAATACAGAAATGAACCTGTGCTGTAATATGAAATTGCGTATCTACTTGTATGCCTTTTTCAGCTGGTCCTTCATTAAATTTTGTCTCCCCTGAGCAAAAAGTTTCTTGGCAAAATCTTCCATGCAAGCCTATATCAAAATTGAAATCATCTCTTTTATCATACACTTTTGATTTTAATATACCACCATCATTGAATAGGAGTAGATCTAAAAATGAGCATGTTATGTTCGATTCAGTGGTTTCTTTTAGTTCCAGGTCACAAGGATAAATTGATGTTATGTAATCTTTTAAATGTTTGTTGTTGACACTTAATAAATCATCTATGTATCTGAAAGTTAAATTAAATGATCTAGCATGGTAATTTTTATCTTTTGCCATTTTCATTAGAAAATTATACTCGTGATAAAATAAATAAAGATTAGCCAAAAGTGGCGCACAATTTGTACCCATGGGAATTCCTATGACCTGTCTAAAGACACTATCACCAAAACGAATGTAAATATTCTTTATCAAATATTCAAACAGTTTTATAAACTCATCATAGTCAAATGCATGTTGACCATTCTTAGCAGAATCACCAAAGAAAGCATGTTTATGACCAATTATAATTTTCTGAAATTGATTTTGCTCAAGAACTTTAAAAACCAATGTTTGAATGCTAGGTTTCAAATTTGCATGAGGTATTGATATCTAGGTACTGAAATTGAAATTCTTGGGAAACCAATTAAATTTAATAAAATGATATTTATTGGCAATGTCACGAAAAAAGATTGAGAACTATCAAGAAAGACAAAGAAAGTTAGTATGTAAATTTATAAATTGAAAAAAAATCACTTGCCATTTCAGTATGCAGTGACTTTCATCAATGAACACAGCACACAGTTTTTTTCTGTAGACGTTGCTTGCCAAAAGTTTCCTTTGCTTTACCTTAAGCCCCTCAGGACTTCCATAGACATAATTGTAATTCCCAGGTTGTAGCCTACCAAGGTCGCAATTTTCTTCGCTTATGTAAACAGTGTTAAGTCCCTTTTCAGTAAGAAAGTTCACTTGTTCTCTCATTATGGCAACAAGAGGGGATCCAACGATGACAATCTCGCATGGTTCCTTGATGAAACGACCTATTTTCGCCCACTGAAACACACACGGTGCTGCAATGTAAGTCAGCGACTTGCCCGAACCTGTTGGTAGGCACACAAATACATCTTGGCCTTTGCTTAGATAATCTATAATGTCCAGCTGTACATGTGAAACGTCTGGTCGACCTATTTTTTCTGCTACAAAACACACGATATCTCTTGCTGCAGCTGTACCAGCCATGCTGTTTTCAGAAAAAGAAGGTCAAGGTTGGAGGTCAACTGACCGGGCTTCTCATTGCTGGTTGTCCCTGGGGGATTGCCGTCTCAGATTTCAGGCAGTAGCGCCATCTGTTGGCCCTGGCTGTAACCGTCCAGATCCTACCATTTGAGTTCACTGGCTCACTGGTCAGCATTCGCAAATTAATATTCGCCGGCTCTCTGGTCAGTATTTGGCAGCAGTAAGACAGCATGGAATGAATGAAAACTGCGAACTCGACTGTAGCCAGTGTAAGACAAAGAGTGATGGCACAAGCTCTGATGGCTGAAAAGCCAGCCAAGCTGATAAAAAATGAAAAGAGCTTGACCAGTTTACCAAGTGCAGAAAAGAATCATCCAAGACACCTTGCCAATAAATTTGCAATGAATATAGGTTCTTTTCTACTGTAAAAGAGAAAAGACAAATTTTCATTAAAACCTGTACACACATATACAACTTTAGTTGCCCATAGGGTTGCATGCATTTACTGTTAAGTACCCCCCCCCCTCCAAAAAAGAATATTTAGACAGGATTACCAGTGACTCCACTCTCTGTATTTATGGTGTTGTCTTATACATCATTTGATGACTTGTTTCCATTGGAAGTACCTGAATTGAAGTACATACATGCATGTTTTAAGTTTGTTTTTAAGTTTTAAATGTCCTGCTCTCACAGCACAACTTTGACTAGCTCATAACACAGATGTATTGTATTGCACCAAAAACACCAACACTGATTAGGTCATGTAGAAGTACATATAAAGATAAATGATCATAAGAAAAGTCCAATATATTCATTAAACCAGCATGTCAAATAGTATAAGTGGGACTGGGAGAATTTTAGGCATATATCAAAGACTGTTACATCCTTCTCCATTAATGTATCTTCTATTTGTATTTCTTTTATCCCTTCTGCAACAGCCACCTTATTATTTTTTTTGATGGGTCAGTAGGTAGGCTGTTTTACATTTTTTCTTTTTGTGAAAAAAAATGGGGTTTCTTTTAACATTATATTAAATGGGTAGGTGGACTTCGAGGCGGGTAAGTCGGGTTAAGGAAAACAAACATATTTTGTTGGCCATATTGCACATAAGCAAGTTACTTGTTAAGTTGTTGTGTTCTTTTCCAACTTGAAATGAATCTATTTTGTCTATGGCATCTCACCTTATGACAAAAAGGAAAAACAAAAAACAAAAAACAAAAAAACAACTGCAAGTTCTGCCTACTTCCTTTGGCACATGTTTGTGCCTCTGCTGTGCACAACTCCTGAATAATTTCATTTTGGGTAAACCCGTTCTTTATTAAGTTGTCAACCTCTAAGCTCTACTTGTTCAGGTCATGTTTTTCATCTGTAAAAGCAAAACTGAAAATCTAATTGCGACCCAGACCTTATATATTAACTACCCCAGACTGCATGGCACATGGGGCATAACTTGATAAAGCCGATGAAGTAATAATTATTTAATTACAAATAAAAGCTTGTTTCTCATTTCCACCTGCATCCAAGATTACGTGCTCCATTTTTTTTATTGTAAGTGACAAAATCCTAAAACGGTTGATTACACTTTAAAGGTCCCCATATTTTCCACTCTAGATATCCTATTAAGCACAAATTCCAATATTCCATTACAGTGGCTTTTGATACTCGTGGCATTGTGTACATAAATACCAGTTCATAACATTATGGGGGTTGGGGCAACCCCCCCACCCTTCCCCAAGAAAAAACTTTTTTTTTTTAATATTACGGGTACATATAGGGCCTACAGTTTTGAAGGGTCTAGTGTACAATACAGTCATGAGAGTTGACTTATTTAGGCAACTCCAGTTACTGTCACCATTGGTGACAGTAACAGGAGCTACCTAAATAAGTCATTTTTTTTCTAGCGCGTGTGTCGTAACTTATAGCATCTAAGCCAAATATAGATGGCAATGAACACATATATTTCATATGCATATGTATTCATTACAGAAAAAAATTCAAGATAAAGAGTAAAAATGAAAATGTAGACATACTGACAATTTGAACAAGTATCCCCTGGTAGGGTCCAGAGCCCTGGCATTTTGCCTGAACATAGTGTTCGTCCTTGTATTGGCAGAAATCCTTGGTGACACAATAGTTTTGATTGATTGGATCGATCGGTTGCTTTCGTTTTGGTACCAGCAGCTTAAAATAAAAGATCTTATTGATGCGGATGTCATCTTCCACGAGCAAGTTGAAAGCCCAAATAAGTTGGTAGTTCGAGTTGCTCAAAAATGACTGCCAACAGTTTTAAAATACAGTTTGATTGTTAGTACGAACATTGTGATTGGTTACCTTTCTGCAGACAAGGGCCGAGGTATGAGAATAATCCAATAACGTGGACTCTAGTAATTGGCCTCATTAATATGCAAAGTTGGTATTTTATACGGGTCTCGTATTCGATATGACAGACTGCATGATTTTCATTTTCGAATGATACTCATTAAATATTTTATTCATTACACCTTTATTTGAATGATCTGTAGCTTAATGAGTATTATACCTATTTACTAGAATGAGAAAATCAAACCTTTATGATTTACGTACCGAACTCAACCCAGAAGTGAAGTTACCAACACATGCTCTCCAGTATCGCGCATAGTTTTGAGTCAACGAAATGGGTGTATGGGGCCTGGCCTTTCATTTTTGTTTGTAAATTAAAGGCTGTGAAAATACTACCTCTTGTTCTGCTATCCTTGGTAAACCAAATTGATATGGGGCATCGTCACTAAATACACTGTTTATGTGATATAATCTGTTATAAAGAACAGCCTCAAATAATTTACTCGTGGCATTTGTCATTGTAATTTTCCTTTAGTGGTCAGGGTTATCTTTAGAGTTACTCTTGTGAACTGGGTTAATTATCCCCTCAGACCCCTGCTTGGGATACTCTCCTACCCTAAGAACATAATTAAAAAGTGCAGTGACTTGAGGCACAATTTCTGCTGCGGCACATTTGAAAAATTCCATGCCTATTCCATCAATGCCACTAGCCTTGCCTTTTTTTCAATTTGTTTAGTTGACCATGCACTTCTTCCATTTGTATTTTCTGATTTAGTATTTCACCAATAACTTCATTGTGACACTCAACAATATTTAGTTTGTATTTTTCAGTACATTGGGCAGCTTCTTACATCAGTTCTTTTTTATAATAGTCAGGCATAGGGGGCACATTTTGTTTTTCATAATATTGAACAAACTCGTCTAGGGAGATGGAACAATTTGATGTACCTACACCCTGTTTTAACTGTTTCCAAAAGGCCAAATATTCATTGGGGTTTGAACTTTGCAGATTCTGGAATTTTTGCAGCTTTTCTTGTTTCTATTTTCTTTTCTTACTCTGTGTAATTTCTTTTGTAGTCACGTACTAACTCACTATACTCATGTAACTTTTCTGTTGTAGAGATATCAAAGTGTTAAGTGAAATAATTGACCTGTGTGTTTAGTTCTTTACACTAGCTAGGCATTAGACAGAAATTTGCTTTTACAGTTTCCCAATTTTATATTTTTAAAACCCTTGTCCAATGCATATTCCCAGCAATCATAAAAGCTACCACATACCACATCTACACACTCTCCATCTGACATGCTAGATATAAATTTAGACGATATATATATATATATATATATATATATATATATATATATATGTATATATATACAAACATATATGTATACATATGTACATGTATATATAGATGTATATATATATACATACATATATATACACACACATACATATACTAAATGTTGATAACTGAAGCGCCTTGCCACTACTGTAGTATAGCCATTCTTTGACATATATATATATATATATATATATATATATATATATATATATATATATATATATATATATATATATTATATATATATATATATATATATATATATATATATATGTATATGTGAAACAGCATCACTTACAGATCTTGCATCTTGCAAATATTTATAAAACATATAGGTTTACCTACCATGAACTATTTTGCTTTGTTATAGGTCATGATTCATCAATTGAAATTACAAAACTGTACAGTTTTTTCAGATAAAATTTTCTATATGTGACTTGAAATCTGTTGTTTACGTTGAATGAACTGGTAAATGAACTAACCTTTGGAGATTTTGAGTGTCTTTCCTGTAACTGGATGAGGTTTTTGGCTGGTCTACATCATTATTCCAGTCCAAAATACAAAGATAGATCCTTGATTTATATGTATCCTCCCCAAAAATAATTCTTACGTCATGATTTTGGAGTACAAATTGTTGAACGATTCCACATAATGTGTCGTTACAAAATGCAGTCAGCCAATGTATGCATGATATGAACACTATGAAAATTAACAATTGAGGACAATTACTGGAAAATAACTATGCATGTTAATTCTGATTTGAATATGTAACATTCTGTGTTCTTTGGACCTTTCAGAGCGTTCCGTTTGCATTTTAACCATATATCCTATGCTCTGATTGGTCCTCAACTCCTATAAATACACTGACATTTCAGAAATCGTCAGTCTGAGTCTGAGATTCTAACTGTTTGTTGGACCTGTATGGTATCCTGGTGTGGTAGTTGAACTCAGGATAACATTTTTCATGATTTCTCTTGTACTGGTTTATCATGTGATCACAGTTGTCTCAAACCTTTTGTGCATCTGAACCACAGTTCTGCATAGCCCAGTAGGAATGACTTTAAATGGATACAGCCTTGTCAGATTTGCCCCTCTAATCATGCTGGTCCTTTTGTGTTTTGTTTTTGTTTTTCATTCCGAGCTACACCCTTTGTTGTATGCCACATATCCTTGCTGCTTTCTGTACCAAGCTGCTTTTCTTGAACATTTTTGGTTACAGAAGAGTTATTATCATGAGCATGTGTCCTAACACTGCTGCCTTTGGAGTCAATATAACTATCAATTTGCTTTACTCTAATAAGCTCATGTCTCCAAGTGCCAGATCATCTGCTTTGCAGATTGTTTCAACACTTCAAACTTTATGTGTGAAAGCCCCCAAACACACAAGTTCGGAAAATCTTGTATTTTTTCTCCAGCAGTACATCACATCGGTGAGAATATGACAGTTTGTGTTCTCTCCCTCATCATTTTCTGTCATCTTTGACACTTGTGTACCCACTATCTCCTTTTGTAGGGTATTAGCTTGTGATATTGTACGTGAGGTTTCGACCACATCACTATATACTTTCTGTAATTCTGCCATATATATCTCCCCAATATTGCCTATAGTCATAAAACTTTGTGTATTGCACAGGCAAAATATCTGAAGTAAAGAAGCCATGTGCTACTCTCAAGTTGACAAGAAAGTTTTCCCCCTCTGCATGAGGTGAAGAAGTCCATGATATTTGGTGCTCATTTTCACAAGAAAGCATTGCAGACAGAACATATCATTGCCAACCAGCTATGATGCTAAGTGGTCAATTTACCCAAAAAACTGATGTGATGGTTATTCAACTGATCTACAAGCTTTTGAAGCCAAATATGTGTACACAGGAATAATTCTTCAACAGCAGCCTCTTGTTCAGAAATATACTAATATTCTGGCATGGAGTGGTAATGGGACTGTTCATCACCAGGAAATATTGAACGTCTACTCAGCTGATCGATCATTATCATAAATTTTAAATGTAGCAAACAAGCACCCCTTTGAATGCAACCATTGTGTTCACTTTGGTCATTTTTACTTCTCCAATATTCATTTTAGCAATATCCAACTTGTTGAACAATATAACATTTTCCTGCTCTGTGTCACAGTAAAATTCAAGATGACCGCGCATTTTGGTACTTTTGGTCTTTCTTTTCTTGTTCGTTTCTTTCTGTGCTTCTGGCTCATCTGAGGCATACCGTTTCCTACTACTTTGTGCATGCATAATTTGCCTCAGTCTTAGTGTAGGTTGTAGTGTATACTCCTGACTGTTAGTGTCATGCATAATTGTAGCTGATGATCCAGCAGGGGGTGTATTTACTTCGTTTCAATCATTTATCATTGTAGAATAACGTTATTTTCTGCCTTGCAGTATATACACAGCTAGTATGAATTGGTCCGGATAGGTCTGTTCACAAATGTTCTCAGACATGTAATGAATATAGTTCCCAACAGGTATGGGTATGAAACAATTATCAAGAGATTTTATCATAGGCCAGTTTTGTTATTTTGTTTCTCAATTGCCCCAATAAGTAAAGGAAGTGGATAGGTATATAACACCACCATAAACAAGAATATCTGGCAAAGTGGTTGATACATTTACATCAAAGAAACCTAATCCCTGGTCATATAAATCAGCAATGGAATTAAATTCTAAACAGGAAGGATTTTGATGAAAATCTTGAGCCCACAATAATTGGCCTGTTTGCTTTGTTTTACTGCATAAATAAAATATGTGGTTTGAGAGGCTGGGTTCACTTAGAACATTTGTGATTAGGCCAGACCCAAGAATTTTAATTTGCTCTGCCTGTTGGGAATGCTATCAACAATATCAGTGGTGTGATGATAGTATGCTCTGCAAGTTTTTAATTTAGCAACAGAACAAGAAGGTTTACAAGGTTTGTCAATGGCTTTCACATCTGCATCTGGGTGCACATTTCCACTGGGCCATTTTGCCCCCATGAAGCTATACATCTGGAAATATTTGAAGGCTACATTGGTTGTCTCTGATCCTGTGATATCAGACAGGCTGGTTAGAGCAAGTTTGTAAGAAGGAAATACTGCAGAAAATGACAAATTCCAATGCCATGATAACAAAACATATTTTAGGGTATTAGTTTTATTTTATTCCCATTTTTAGGAGGTCTAAAAAGGTCTGAATACCCCCAAAATGAAAATTTTACATCCCTGAAACTGGAACCAGCTAGTGACCTTAGTTAAAAAGGGAAGTTGTGAGCAGAATTGCAGTTAAATTAACCCAATTTGCAGTCATTTCATACTCAATCACATTGAAGTAAAGATAAATACCAAGAAAGTTTCGCCAGGGAGGTGAAATTTTGTGCGGAACATCAAAATTAATCCCAACACTAGTTCCGTGCTGAAGTTAAATTCTTCAAACATCATGGCAACTTCAGTAACTTCAGTTGGCACAAAGGATCACAAACACAGAAAAGAAAAAAGTATCATGGGGCATTGGGAAAAGCATAGCCGCGGCCATACAGGGTCAAATTGAAGGAACAGCATGGGGAACATAAATTTTCTTTTAGATAATAAAGGCAGGGTTTAGAAGAAATCATTAACCTGATTATGAGCTAACTATTCTTTTGAAGCAAACGAATGACAGTGATGTTATACTGGTTTAGTTAAGATAGTTCGCTATTGTTACTGATCCAGGAATTTAGTTTGGAATTCTTTTCCCTTCTGGGCTAGGCTCCTGCTGACCAGTATACATGTAGCTCATGATTACTTGGGACTTTTAACATTTATGGGCCGTATTTTGATCTCAGAAACATTTTTCTCGATTTCTTGTTAAATATTTATTGAAAAGTTTTAATATGTGACTGCAATAACACTGTGTTTTCCTGATCGCCGGCTCTGTTTGTCAGGTGTCTGTACATAGCAGGTCATATAACATTGTAGAAGGCTCTGTGCGTTTGAAAAGTGATTGGTGACAGCAGGTTACTGGAACCCATGGGGGCCAAACCATTGCATGTACATATACTACTGTATGTGGAGTCTGCATTCGTCAAATACTGTGCATTGCAAGAAACACATCGCTTGTGTCAAAACATTGGTAAAGAAACTCTATCATTTAGGTAGTAAAAATTGTCAAAGCACAAAAATCTGTGCCAAAATGTCCTCCTAGGTATGGCAATATACCAGGAAAATATAATTGGGCTTCACAGGGTCCTGTCAAAGTATGCCTAAATGATAGGATTACCCAAGTGCTGTTTATGGTAAAGGCGAGAGTTTGGCAAATAAAGTATACTATACTTAAGTCCCTGAGGAAATTGGTCCATATGTATCAAGTAGGTACTCGTAGGTTGCACTTCATGACAATATGACATAATTCAATACTCATCTAGTCCTCCCGGATCATTGTCATACATACAGTGGAAGAAGGAGCCTTTGGGCTTTACACCTTTATTACACTTTCACCATTGATCTGATGTAAGGAAACAATCAGTTTCTGATAAATGTCCGTCTGTTTACAAAGTTTGCATTATAACCAGCACTTTTTGACTTGCATCTTTTATGGTGCACAGTATTATACTCCTCTATAAGGGCTAGGTCAGTTTCAATGTTGGTAACCTTGAACCAATTCCCAAGGTGACAGAGCCACATTAGTGCATATGGCTTCTGCAAGATAACTTGGTACCTTGTTGAGCTAAATGCAGGGCTTTCATATGACAAAGGATCATGGTCCCCTTTATGCACACACAGATTCATACCAAAAAACTGCACCCCAAACAAAAAGGGCGTCTACTGTGGTGGCCACCACAGAATGTCCTTACCCATGCGAACGCCATTTTGAGTTTGTCCGCTAGTCCCTGATTGGCAAGAGACCGTTAGCTACTACAGACTTGTCCAATGTAAAGTTCAAGTTCAATTTCTTAATGATCGATTCTGCCCTCTAGGGCCCAGTGCCTACAATACCGTTCCATAGTGCCATCTGAGAGCTAAAAACGTACTTAATACTGCAGAGACTACTGCCTGCAGTAACGTACAGCAGTAAAGAGTGGAAATAAATAAGTAGTTTCATACATACATCTATCTTTCCTTCACATGCCACCAATAACTATTCATTGTGCTCTAACCTGAAAGCAAGTCCACAGTTAGCCACCTGATGCTTTTATCAGTTTGTTGCTAGAGTCAAACATATAGTAAATTTTCTGTTCATGGCTCATTGACATAAAATATGTCATTGTGGCATTGTTGCATTACCACTTACACTTTCTTCATTAAAAGGTCTTTTCTTAAAGAATTTCAACAATCTAGTATGATGTTTCTTCTGTTTTCCATACATACAAAGTACAAATTCTGGCTTCTTATGATCAAAAACTGAAACAAATTAGGATATCTCCATACGTTGAGCATAATATATTCTTGCCAAGCTGTGTAAAAAAAAAAAAAAAAAGAGATTTTAAAGCAATTCCCTGAATTTGAACATAAACATGATTTTACACAGTGCTTTAAAACTAGAAAAAAAATTCCTTAATTTGGGCCAAACATACATCTGCCGAGTTTTGTAAAACTCAAAAAAAAATTAAGAGTTCCTTAGTTTTGACAAAACTGTGATATTAGTTAGTGTTCTAAAACTAGAAAAAAAATACGGAAATTGCTTCGGCCAAGTTATGTGAACTCAAAAAAATTAAAAGGAAATTAGGTTAATCTACTTTTACCAAGTGTTTAAAATGGAAAAAAAATAATCAGGAAGTTCCTTAATTTAGGTAGATGTAAAATTTTCACCATTGCTGTAATGCTCAAGAAATATTAAAGAAATTTCCCTAAATTGCAGGAAAAATATACAATTTTAGTGATGGCAGGTAAGTGGATTAAGATCTGGAGACTTCCAAGGTAACAACCACTAGACAACTGCTCATCCCTGAAAAACACTGATAGTAGTTGACAAACAAGAAGCTCTGGCTTCCCGTCTGCACAGAGAATAGCCCTGCTCCTCCCCCTACTAATTGTAACATCTGGGATATCATCCACCAGTGGAATAGCCTGAAAAGTTAAGACTTTGTTATAATGCAGGTGAAATATCTACTTGTACACACATACACTTAGTGCAAATTGCAATGTCTTTCCAGAGTTAAATCTGGTGATTTATGCTGTCCAAGTTTTTAACTGAAAACTATTGTATGGCAAGGGAAGTACATATTCTGCAGGGGCAGAACTACATCACCAGTTACCCCCAGCCTTGAACTGAGACAGTACTTTGTTGTGTTCACATGCAGTTTCAGGTATATATATTTTTTACACCTTTCAAACCATGATTCTAATATCAGATATTTTGTGTCACACACCCAAGTTTCCCTAGTCCCTGAAAACAGAAAATTAACCCCAAAAAGCACTTTTCCAAACTCGACATTTCGACCCATATTTTAAAAATTCCAGTATGTGACATCACCAATATCAAACATAATCTGATTTTCAGAGGAGACAGAAATGGATGACGTATTGCTAAGCCCACTTGGCTCATTCCACACATAAATGAAACAGAAGTTATTGTAAAATAACCAGCAGAAATGTCAAAATATTAATCATACAACTTTAATTGTAGTATTGCTGGACATGTACAGTACTGATCGAAAGTCTTTTAACCAATGGCGCGAGGCCAGCGTAAGTGTGCCGCGATGACCACGTCCGGGTTGTGACTCGGCCGAGTGCTTCTTCACGCGTGGACAAGCCCGGGCAGCGACCCCGTACTCATTATTTCGCACCCGGGAAACTGCCGCACCTGGCAACCTTTCCTCGCGAGTGCATGTACAGGTGTAAATACTTTCCTGTCACATTGATATTAACTAAATGACGCAGACATGGCCATATCATAAGCTCCCTTGTATAAATTACCAATAAGGGCAAAATACAATGTGCCCTCTAGATATCCATCTAGTCCAACAATATGATGTTCAGACCAGGCAATGCGTGTGAATAAATTGCGGAATTTAATGAAGAATATCGAAGAATATATACACAGAAGCAGGATCGATGGGGAACTTTACAAACCATTTTGGAAAGCCCACCTGATGTAACTGGTTTATTCAGGTTGAACATTTGATTAAGAATTATTGATAGGCATACGGGACGTGAGCGAACGGGACACCAAAGTAAGGCAGTCAGGCATATAAAGATTGATAAAGGCCATCAATGGAACAGAGTATCCAGGTTCTACTATACTTGATCCTCCCGTTGTGCGCGAGGAGAAGGTCCGTTTAACAGACGATACGAACATTAACAGACGATACAAACATTAACAGGGCCGTGGATTCAAAGAAAATGGTTACCAATACGTTAGGCTCCGAGGTGAGACTTTCGGACACTTTATTCAAGGCATCGAAGCCAAATAATCAAAATAATTCAAAAAGTGGAAAGTTGGACAACATCTGACCACATATTGAGAGGGAATCTATAGATTTGAAAATTTGCACTGTCAATTTTCACTTCTAGGTTTAATTCAGCTGCACCCTAGCTAGACATACGTGGACCGTTTATTATAATAATAATAATAATAATAATAATAATAATAATAATAATATGTAATGAGTGTAGGAGCCTACACATGTGAAGGAATTCACCCGGTATCGGTCGATCTCGTGCCAAAAATGGGCCCACACCACCACATGATGCTGTGTATTTTTTTTCTAGTAAAAATTTGATACCAAAGTTTATTTTTTGTCCTGGACTCATGAGTACATTGTTGACCTGAGGTGTATCGGAATACACCATAGCTACATTGTGGTGCATTATACGGTATTTGCAACAACAAAGGGAATGTGTGCCACATGTGAAATAATGCATGTTACCTCATGGGAGTGGGGTGGGTGGGGAGGTGCACATACCCAACATCATGGTGGATGTGTGCCTCAGACCTTCTTAATCCTGTAATGTGTTGAAAGGAGTGCTGCCTTGGTGCGTCCTGGTGCATTTTGGAGACCAACATTCCTATTTTAAAAACGTTTTCGCATATTCCTACTTCCTACAAAATCCCTCCCCCCCCGAACTTATTATATCCTATACGTATCTCCAGCCTATATCCAAGATCTACACATTTGTTTGAAAAAAAATAAGACATTCGGTTCACTAAAAAAAATGTTACCCCTATCCTAATCCAGCTGTGTACACTCTTTGGGGGGTGCGGGTAGGATGGGGCTTTTCTAATCATCGGAGTTATGAAAACGGCCTTTCCCGTGGCACATACCCAGTAAAATCCTAAGTAGGATTACAACCCCCCCCCCATGTTACCACACTGCATGTACATTGTGTATGTATTCCACATCAAGGAAATTAGTTTAGCCTTCTTGCCTACAATTGCCTGGCAATTAAGACCAATCACATTCAGGGCAACATTTTCGGTTTTGGTCTGTCGAAAATAAATCGGAGGGGGGGGGGGTGTGTGTGTAGAAAATCTTGCTGTTACGACTGTAACAGAGTATACATAATTATCAATCAACTGTCACAGTGACAAACGCCGGTCTGGGATGTTGTTACAAAGTCTTACATTTGAACATAACGTTAGTGCATTTAACTATTTTGACTAAATTGATGGGGGATGGGTGGAAAAAATGGACAAACAAGAACCAATCTTGTTCCATACCCATGTTTATGGTTGAATGGTCCATGGGTTGAGTGAACTGGCCAGTGTCCAATTACTACTGTGTATTTGCTGGGTATTTAATCCCATAGCCAGGTAACGCTAGTTTGAATAGTAGGCACTTTCATGCCACATCTGCACAGCTGCAAAGACCAGTGGCAGTGGGCGGCTGCATTGCCTTTGAGCTCTTCCAGTCATGTGCCACTGTTTGGGACAGTCCATGGCCAGCTCTCAAGAATTGGGTGTAAAAAGTTCAGCTCATTGTATCTTTGTCGTTAATATGGACCCAGAATAGAAGTTAGAGGAAAATATTTGCCAGTATTACGTAATGGATACTCTCCTAAATAAAGGATCATAAGCACATGTACTGATTACCGATGTATATTTTTAATTTAAACGTATTTATTTAAAATGGATAACCAACTAGTACATAAAATATTAAGGCATAGGCTCTCCAGACAATGTATAGGCCTACGGCAACGTTTTGTTTTGCATTTATTTCTAGCATTTTCGTTATTTTTGCATCTATTGACAAAAAAAGTACAATCAATTTGTTCTGATGGAGTCTTTATTTGTGTCTCCCAAGTTCAGCCACAAATATTAAACAAGTATGTTCTGGCTCGATGAATTTGACACAGCCTTGGAGTTTGGTTCTGGCTTTCTTTTGGGCTTTCTGCGACATGCCTCGTTGATTGCCTCAACACATTCTTTTCAGGCCCTATTTTCCATCGCCTGGACGACACCATACATGCATAGTGTTGCTGCCTTCACTTTGGCCAGTCTCACAGAGTCCAACTTTTCTTTAACTTCTGTGCCCTTTACAAGTCCAGAACAATTAGACTTAGCCATTTCTTCGTTTGAAAATAAATGGCGAACAAGGCACACGGCAAAGTTCCGCATGGACTTGGCCCTGCTATTTATTTCTATGAGATCAAATTCATGCAATCCAAACTCTAGTGGCCTGCGAGCCTGGTTGAGTGTATTTCGTTCCCGGGCCATCACAGGCAGAAGGACAGGTACATCTACAGGTGTGGACGCTGCCATTGGTTGCTGCACCGGAGACGTCACGGAAGAATCCAGGCCACATAAACTTGCTTCTGACCTGCCTGTTTTTGAGAGAAATGACACAGTTTCCTCCAACTTGGCCTCCAGCTTATCTTGACGCTCTGATATTTTTTAGCACTCCTCAAGCTCTGATGTCAGGAGTGAAATCACCTGCAACATAAATTTTTGTTTCGTTTTTTAAACGAAGGGGGAAATCAAAGTGGCTGATGGCTGCTAATTTATTAAGACACATTATTTTGTCAACATTTTCAACAGAGTATACAGAGTACTCTTTTACGTACCCCCCCCCCCCCCCCATCCCCAATTTGTACTTTAAAACTTTTGTTGATCATGAGCCAAATTTCGATCAACATTAAAATTTAATGAAAACGTTCACTGGTCTTGACGAGACCCCCACCCATCCCACACCACCCCCGTTCCCCGCACATACTCTATGTACTAATATGAAAATGTTGACTGGCCCCTTAGTAAAGGTCACAATTAGCCATTTTGTGTGGAATCAGCAATACCATATCCAATATACAAAATTCTGGCGGGCTAGAAGTGTATTTTCCCATTTGTTTCCATGTAAAATTAACATTCAAGAAGTTCATTGGTTTTGCACACGCTGTAATACAATTTACATGAGTATTTTAGCAAGGTCTATAAATAAAGATTTACCACAGGACATTTGGTGTTTCTACCTACAGCAAAATTAGTGGCAAATTACACTGGAAAGTAATGGAAATACACAGCCCAAGCCTGCCTGCTCACAGAGCGGTCTTGTAAAAACCCGTCTGAACCAACAGATCGCGAACTAAGCTATTTTAATACGACAATATACATACTGTTTGAAACTAACGGAAATACACAAATCTATATCCCACCTGCTTGCTGAGCTCTTAACAGATAACCCATCTGAACCAGGTGATCTTGACATAAGCAATTGGTCATCTCATTGTTATGAATAAATCACATTTTTCAGATATTTGACCGAACGCACGATTGTTTCATGATTTTCAGAGGTAACATAGGTCCCAAGTACGAGCAATGTAAAATAAGGAAATGCCCCTTCATAGATTGGCGAAAATGGGGAGTTTTTTTTTGCACACAAGCACAAAAGGTGTGAGGCTACACTAGGAGGTTCTGGGGCATGCGCTCCCAGATCCTTTTTTAAAACCGGGCTTTATTTGCTGCAGAAAATGGACAAAAACCAATTATCCATTTTCTTAAACTTTGAAAAGAGACTTTTGACTTTCAATCAGGAGATCTCCCGGTTTTTCAGGAGACTTCAGGCCTCTGAAGTCAACCTTTGATATGGCTTCGAAACTAAGTGATCCATCTTTCAAACAACTAAAGGGTGTTCTCGGTCAGTTATAGTATTTATTGTTAACTTGAACCTTTATTTATTGAATGATATACACCTAGGGTAATATATGGTATCTTAATATCAGCAGTGATCTGATATTGTCGCCAAACATCTCCCCTGAACTGATTTTTTTATTGAGACCTAGTCAAGTGAAGTTCAAAATGACAATGTTTTCACTCGATCACTGGTCACAATATAGCCTCTGAATTATCTGCTGAACAGTAAATCATGTCCACTTTTGTTACGGAGGACATAAAGTATTACTTATGGATACCATACTTATTTTTAACATACCAAGATCATTTGATTGATAATGAGGATGCCTGATTATTTATATATATTTTGGACGCATCATGGAATTTCCCCCGTTCCATTGGTGCTCCTGCTGTAAAGGGGCAGTTTTCCTAATAAATTATTATTTTTATTATTCACAAAGTAAAAAGTTTGGATGGTGGAAGGGAGGGATTGCATGTAGTATGGCGCGTGAAACAACTGGAATGAATACGGTGTGTATGCCATTAAATAGTATAACAATGTTTGTTCTCCTGTATGACATACATTAAAAAATTGCCAGAATAGTCGTTTTCAAAACACTGCTTTATTTCCATAAAAAGACAAGATAATCAGAATACTATAGGCTTACCTCATCATTCCCGTCGCTCACTCGCTTCCGTTTCGGCTGTGGCTCAAGTTGCTCGTCATCACTGTTCTGTAAATCAAAATAATCTTATGAATATCTCTCTCTCTCTCTCTCTCTCTCTCTCTCTCTCTCTCTCTCTCTCTCTCTCTCTCTCTCAATAAATAAATAAATATTTTTTTACAGTGTTACAGTACTTCTGACTGATTGCGGAGTCCAACATCCATGAAGTTATGGCTGTAATCTTGTTTTGAGGGAGCACTTAACACATACACGCATAATCCTAATTTCATAATCAAAATATGTAAAAAAAAAAAAAGTAAGTATTATTGAAGAAATTATATACATAAAAAACTTGCCAGTATTGTCGCTTTCAATATACTGCTTTATTTCCATAAAAAGACAAGATAATCAGAATACTATAAGCTTACCTCATCACTCCCGTGGCTCACTCGCTTCCGTTTCGGCTGTGGCTTTAGTTGCTCGTCATCACTGTTCTGTAAATCAAAATAATTTTATGAATATTTCTCTCTCTCTCTCTCAATAAATAGATAAATATTTTTTTACAGTGTTACAGTATTTCTGACTGATTGCGGAGTCCAACATCCATGAAGTTATGGGTGTAATCTTGTTTTGAGGGTCCACTTAACACATACACGCACGATCCTAATTTCATAATCAAAATATGTAAAAAAAAAAAAGTAAGTATTAGTGAAGAAATGATATATATAAAAAACTTGCCAGAATAGTCGTTTTCAATATACTGCTTTATTTCCATAAAAAGACAAGATAATCAGAATACTATAAGCTTACCTCATCATTCCCGTCGCTCACTCGCTTCCGTTTCGGCTGTGGCTCAAGTTGCTCGTCATCACTGTTCTGTAAATCAAAATAATCTTATGAATATTTCTCTCTCTCTCTCTCTCTCTCTCTCTCTCAATAAATAGATAAATATTTTTTTCACAGTGTTACAGTATTTCTAACCGATTGCGGAGTCCAACATCCATGAAGTTATGGCTGTAATCTTGTTTTGAGGGTGCACTTAACACATACACGCACGATCCTAATTTCATAATCAAAATATGTAAAAAAAAAAAAAAGTAAGTATTAGTGAAGAAATGATATTGTAAATCTGTTGAAATACAAGTATACTCAATCCTCGTCTCCCGAAGCAAGTGACTCTTTCCTCCAGTTTGTAATATGTTGTATACTGATGCATTTTGTGTTTTACTGAATTATAGAGGATTGTGATGTGCTTATTGCATTACCTTATTTTGTTGCGTTGTGTTGGCAGACATTATTACCACGTTGCGTATATGGTGTAGTCAGATAAAGTCATTCATTCATGTCATTCATCTAATATTAGCAACAATGGTACTGGTAATTGTGACCATTTAAAGTGGAACGCAAAGGAATTAATCTCTGAGTTAAACAAATATATCATACGAATAGACCTGTGGCATAAAGGGCCCTTCGGGGGTCATGCCCCAACCGGTGGTATAACAAGTTACAACCTATATTTTCTTCTAGGTATATATGTCCTCTTCATGAAAAAATAGGTTGTGGAATCTGAAAAGCGTTTTACCATATATATTTCTGCCCGTTTCCATGACAACCTATGCCATTTCTGTGACAACTAAAATTTGTCCTTAAAAATTATAACTTTGGTACTTGTGGAAAAAAAATAAACACCAAAATGTGCTCAATTGCTCTAATATAGTCACAAAATACAGAGTTTGTTCAAAGTGCCTAATTATCATATGTTAATTGATGCAAATATATGAAATTTACATCGAAATTAAGTATTGTGCAACGGATAACATACTATATTTACTAAAATATAGTTTCGTTTATTTAAAAAAAGGCAAAATGATTAGGAACAGTACTCATACAAGTTTTATTTATCATGTTTATATGAGTATACCATATGGATATTAATTAATATGCTAATATGGCTATCATATGTCATCTTCCCCTAGGGAACCGTCATAACAATTGCCAATACAACTGATAGTACTTTGTACCATGTATTCACACCTACACGTAATTTACAGTGAACCATCCCATGGAGTCCTGCAACATAACTAATGTATCTCTGGCATCAAACTATAATTCAAGATGCCTTTTAGTAAAGGAAAACAGTATAAGTACATGTACACACATACAGAAAGCTGATTAATGATGGTCACAGTCTGGATATTCTACGCCAAGATTCAATCATCATTTCCTTATCATCACTGTCTGTTTCAGTGTCAAAAGTTTCACACTCATGTCCAAAGCATGCACATAATTCTATACATTTAAGTCCTGTCTTTCTTGCGACAGTACACTCAATATCGGTGCAATACATAGGAGTCAGGTTGCGGACTTCCAGTGGGGCTAGCTCATCGGTATACCTCAAAGGCTTGAGGTAGCCATCATTAGACATTTCCCAGCCATTACCATTGGGATCCCACACTTTAGGGTTAGGAATGTGACTGTTGTATTGTTGTCTTTTCGTCCAAAACCAAAAACCTAGTAGTTATTACCCTATTCCGCAGTCCGAACTCTTTACTCTCCATAAGCTAACCTGTCCCTGTCTAACCTATATACATATATACGTACTATTGTCCAAATTGCACACGTTCCTCTGTAAAATTTTGACATAGGCTGTATTAGGCGAAATAAATTAAAGGGTCTTCGGCGGGTAACTACTCAGCATGTTTTGGAGTCTTTTACCCGTACATGTCTCTCTGAGTAGCGGCTCCTTGTCTAAGCTAAATATTCAGCAAAGACAACCCACACAATAATGAATAAATATGAACGCGGCAAATGATGAATTAGCTAAATATGTGAAGTTTTGCTTCTAAATGCAGACCTTCATTATGAAAGAAGAATACCTGGCAAACAAACTATAATTACCAAATTTATGTAGCACAGGTTCAGTTTAGAACAATTTGAATTACCCCTGAACCAATATGTACCCTTTCTAGCTGGACAGCTTATTCTAGTTAAACCATCCGCCAATGTTTAACTGAAGTGGAAACAAGCTGGGGCATTATAATCAGTCCCAGTGATTGCAAAATAAACAGTTGCAGCTAGACCCCCTGTATAAACCAAGGGAAATCCTAACAATGACTGCAACAATGTACATCCTGCACCAGAAATGTAAAACAAACTCCATGATTACACCTACTCCTCAAACAATTAAGCTCTATTTCATTGCCAACACTGAGTCAATGTATCAACCTAATGTGTCAGGTTTGTGATATTTGAAAAAAATACTGTCCCTTTGAGTATTTTTTTTAAATATGGAGTAAATGTGCATTTTTGTGGTATTTTGGTAGGCTGGGTTTCCCTGGATGTGCCTGGCCTAATAGTTTTTGCAAGATCTTGAGTTGTCACTGGAGTATCTGGAGCCTCAGCCATCTGTGGGTAGTCCGCCTTGGAGTCCCTGGCCCAGGTCAATCATTCTTCTTTATTGTTGATCCGAGTACAATGACTGAGGCAAAATTTACAAGGCACTTTTGAAGCATTTGCCGCTAGCCTAGAAGCCAATGGAATCCACCACAACCGATTTTATAATTCTATTCATACTTTGCTAATTCTCTCCTCTCATCCAAATCTTAATGCATCTACATGTATACTGCCTTCTTAATCCGCTCTCGCTCTCTCTCTCTCTCTCTCTCTCTCTCTCTCTCTCTCTCTCTCTCATTGTTGCCCCCCCACCTCTTTTGTCGTTTGTTTTGGGAGGGGGCTATACAGAGAACACCTAACAAGATGATGATACCCATGGATTTCCATGTCACGTCTGGCCACAACGTGCACGCTTTTTACACACTAATTAGCCAGAGGCTTCTTTTCCCATCCTCATTGAAGGAATTAAGTATATTAACAAAACAAAGTGCACACAGCGCACACCATGGCAAGTGCTCGCTTGGTCTCGTGGTCCAACCAATAAAGGGTTAAAAGTAAAATGTGTAATAAATCGGGTTCTCGGACACGAAAAGACACACGGGTCAATACTGTGTTGCATTTGTAGGAGCCGAAGAATGAAGAGCCCACTCTGGCTTTTTCCCGCGTCAATCACAATTGCGGTGAAGGGATTATTTAATAACGATCTGATAGCCAAACAGGGGGGGGGGGGGGGAGGACCAATTAACACTTGCATATGTGTATCACGCAGCCAGACTGCTCTGATTTGCATGGATGTTTTAATGGATAGACCCAAAGAAAAGCTGCTGCTCTCATTCATTTGCTGTCCTTTTTTTCAATTACATTAGGCCTAAATCACTGAAAAGATATTATCTTTCAAAAATTATTTTTCCCCTGGGACCTTTCTCTTATAATTTGGATTCAACAAGAATACAAGAAGCACTGATTGAATTTTATTATAGGGGAAATCATGTTTTTTTTCCTCATCTATTTCTTTTTCCTTTCTTTAGAATTACATAACTGAAAGATATTAATTTCCTTTGTTTGGCTGGAGTTGAGAATTCTTTCTGTGTGTGTATACAGACAGAACATGAGTGATTTGATTTTTTTTTTGTATGAACATATTTATTTTTCCTGGATTGCGTGGTAGTTTACATAAACTACGCAGACACATAACACGCACATAAGTATATACAATACATACAGGAGAGACATGCAATACATATGCATAGAATGTATAACAATTCTTAAGATTTGGTTCCCCGACATGACTCCCTCACAACCTGCAGGCAACCATTCACAGACCGAGAATAATTCATGTTAAAAATCGTCTGCTGCTTCCAACAAAAATTTGCACAGCGGAGAAAATAAGTTCAGTTAACTCGACATCCAGATCAGAACTTCCTCAAAGCATAAGCTGAAGCTTATAATTTTTGCCAAAGGACGTACAACAAGCATACAAGATTTGTTCTAGGCCTACATGACTTTAGTTTGAGGAGCGTGCATATCCTGGGTGTTGCTGTATGCCAAGAGACACGGGCATATTAGACATCACAGATAAAATGTATTTTGTTTTATATGATCTGCCATGCTTTGATTTCCTTTTTTATTTTTTTTCCAAGCGATGATCTCTCATTATCTGTACAAACTCGGGCAAATGTGCATTGCCACCACAACTATTTTGATGTAATTTTCTTTTCTTTTTCTTTCTTTCTTTTTTTTTTACAATTACGAGTACTTGTCAAGGAACAGGAAAGCAAATAAAAGAAATCCATCGTACTCCTGCCAATGGGAAATCATTAGTCAAGGATGGATACATTGTTAAAAAAAATGACTGCTCAGATGACCAAGCTATTGTGAATGATGCTGGCAAGTCACCACTAGTCACGTAGCTCGTAAGATCAAAGTACACAAGAAATTGTGTGTTTTGATCATCAAGCAGCGGTCATCATCCCCGCACAAGTTAGGCCTAGTACCGGTGCTTGAATGTGTCCATCATTTGTCTGCCCTATTTCAAATTGTTGTTGTATTTCAGCATCGAAGTTTGTCAGTCTTGTGACAATGTGACCCTAACGACATTTTGACATGTCGGTATATTGGTATGACCAGCTTTTGTTGTGTCAATATTTTAAGGTGTCAGTAGAATTATATGACAATTGACAGTTGATGTTTTGTCATGGCAGTGTTTTTGCTTTCTATGTTATTTCACGTTGGGAGTCACATTTATTGATGGTGAGATGGTGAAGGATGAGCAATGGGACTGATACTGTGAAAGTACAATAGGATTAGGCAAAGGATGTACTGTAGCATGTCCGTGTGTGCCCCGTGGTCAACTATCGGAAATGCATGCCAACCCAGCGGCGGTTTGTGCTCTGTATAACGATGTTTTCAGTGCTGACTGAATTGCAAAATTTCAATCGAAAATCAAGTAAGCTACCTCAAAGGCACGTGATTAAAACTGATAGTTTAAAACTAGTTCATAGCAACCGACGCAGCGCTCAAACAGCCCCAAAAAGGCAAAGAGGTGCTGTGTGGTAATGTTGGCACCTTGTCTGCATCACGAGATTCTCAATGACGGCCCACAAATGATTGACAGCTCGGCAGACCATGACTCCCGCTGTGTCATGTGTATGGTCCAGACCGGTGTGTGCAAGTCATGGCGACTCGGTCTTGGCACTTGGAGCACCTTTATTTGTTTATTTTAATATTTTTTTCATTTTCTTATTTATCTATTAACCAGGGTTAACAGCCCGTAGCTGTATCATTGTATGGGCTCACTGGTTATATTGTGTAACCAGGGTTACCAATATCATGTCACTGCTGAAAGCGAAGCACTGGTCACTGCTACGCAGTCTCACATGTTAGTTTTATTTTGCCATTACTGCATTAGGACAATCGTTGGCCTTGATCTGTTTCTTGTAAGAATTATATTTTGATGTTTCTGCAACAAAATTGAAGGTGAACTATCCAACGATAAGATCGCGGTAGCGCCTAGGCTCAGGTGGTCTCTCTGGGAAACGGGTCTGTTACACTGTACCTATTTTATTATCGGCAGTAAAATCTTATACACCCGAGAATGATATTTCTGATGAAGTCCACTCGAGTGACTGGGTTTTGTGCGTTTTTTTTGTTTTTGTTTACTGTACTGTTGTGGCACATACAGTAGACCCGATCTGCTAACTGTGTTGACCGAAATAATGGTGTTTTTGAGGGATGATTCGTAAACTGTAATACTGAAAAGGGAATCTGCGTGTACATGTATGTGTACCTTATCATTATTTCACTGGGCAAAATAAATCCATAAGTACTCAAACAGAAATGCCAAAGATCGCTTTGGATTCATGTCCACCCGGATCCCACCTCAACAATATTTAACATAAAGACAACTGGGCCTTACTGGCCATTTATTGAAATTGAACATGTGCTTTACAGTTGGTATACATGTTAACATCTTTTCATCTCGTCCCTCCGTGGCCATCTCCATAGGTGCGGCATTTCCGCACGGTAACTTGCCCGAGTCAGCGTGGGTGCCCGGGCGCCTGGGCGCCCAGGCGAGAAGTGCTGTATCCATGGCCGGGTACTGCCGAGGGCAGCGCATGGAGGTGTTAAAGACTTGCGATCTGTACTGTAGGTATAGATAGTGGAACTTCTTTTCTCGCAGTCAAGCACATATGGTTGCACTTTGTGACAGGCATTTTTGTAGTGATTTTGATGCCTATCAAAAAGTGCAACTATGCTCCCTCGAATTAAATATAAAGGAACCTTAATTCTTAATTGTTGGAGACATAATGATGAACAGACACAAGAGATAAAACAGGCTGCAACACACGTTACATCTAAATTTTTTTCTCTCTTCAAGAACAGATTTGATGTATGGCTGTTGATTGTTCTCTGGAATTATCTTTCTTTTTGTCATACATATTTCACGTATTCTGAAATGAGATTTGGGGTTCCAAAAAGGTGGGGACAACGCTGAGAGCCCTAAAACTATATACACATAAGTGAAAAAATCCTGGAACACATCTACATGTAACTGCAGTCATGGTAATCTGGCCCTGACTTTCAGTTTTTTCGATTTTGTAGTCTCTCTATTATCTGCCGCCCTGACTTCTTTGTATCATGGAAGTTCCCTTCAGTAATACATTAACACAGCATGCTCAGCATCACTACTGTTCATGTATTCTTATACATATGGAGACATATAAGGGAATCAACCTTGACTCTATTCTGCATTCTAGATTTTAATCAGGAAAGTCTAGAAACGCAGCAGTAAAAAGGAGCTTTTGGAGTTTGGATCACATTGTGAGAAAAATTTGAACAGGTCTATTTTTTACATAGTATGTATCATTTGACATAGTCCATACATCTGGGTTAATCCAAAATTCAATACTTTTAAGTCTTTTTTTCATGCCATTTTTGCTGAGATTCCAAACTGTGTTATCGGGATCTTGGTTACGTTTTTCATTTTACATTCAAGAGTCCAGCTCATGCCAATAAGTTATAAAACGCAGCAATCTTAACATTTAAACAAACATTAAAGATCATAAGATTCTTTATGCAGCATGTGCTATAAAGTCAGTTCCAACTTGTGACAGCTTTGCAAAACATGGGGTGCTGGTCCAAAGAGGTGAAGATTTATTCATCACATGATGGATAGGGTTACACGACTGTACAGTTTTGTTAGACATGAACATGATGAATCACAGCGTATACTATAACACAGAGCCCTCTAGTGGACTGTATAGTAACTACAAAACTCTAAGTCGGTATCTATAATCATTACACAACTGGGCTGTTCCATAAGCACCACAATTTATCACATAATGCCCCAAAAGCAATAGTCACATGGAATGCACCACATGATACAGATCATTACATACTTTACTGAATATAATTCATAAAAATACTCCTAGTTTATAAAAGACGAAGCAATTTGTATTCGTTATGTGTGAGTGTCCATAATTATGACACCATTTTCTGTGTATGTTACCATTCATTAAATGGTATGCACCATATTAAACACCTTGTGTATTTATCATCTTTTGACTAGCATTACTTAAGTTCTAATCCATTTGACACACTTCAGTTTGAATTTGTAAAACTAACAAATGACCATATATTTTGCATATCACAAGTACTTATCTTGGCTATCATAATCATGTAAGTTGTAGTGTCAAAATCACATCAAATATTTCGGCACCCATGCCTGCAGACACAAGCATACCATTTGTCACTTGCACATTCACGCACACCCCCTTTATCTTTGACTGCTTCACACATGATCCTTTGTGCAACTAGTGATTCATCTTTTAAGTTTTCCACCACACATCGTCTGTTTACAGAGGACCCTTATTCGCCAGTTGCCTGTCTATATGAGAGTAGAGCTTGCGTTTGACTGCTGTGTACAACTTGCTGCAAGTTTTCACTCGCCTACACAAAGAAAACAGTCCATCCACTCTGTCACTTTCAGGTTTCATGCTGGCAAATTTCTATGATCCAAAGGCAGCAATATTGTCCAGAAAATTTACATATTGTTGTACATTAGGTATTGCTGTACAATCTCATCACACTGTGTTTTTTTGATGTGATTTGTACGAAGTTGTAGTTCAACACTCTCTTGATTTTTGCAGTTCGCTTATCAACACTAGCTACCATTACCCTTGGGTCCAGCAGGTCATATTCCTCACCAGGGAACAGTACACTGCACATTCGACCAAACCTTTCTACAGCAACACCAGCACGAAACCTTTGCATTCCATTAGAAAGTCCATTTTGGGGTGTTCACAACATTAGCACAAATTCTTTGCATTCCATTGGAAAGTCCATTTTTGGGTGTTGAATGAACCCGCTCTTTTATAGTGCTTTTGTTGCCAGGAATCCTATGTCCATTTTGTACGATTTATGGTTCTCCCCATTAGTTCAATCAATTCCTACAATTTGCTGTACTCTGGTGGCTGTGGACAATTTTTGTTACCTTTATGGCTTGCCTCCTAAGGGACCTGATCGTGGTTCTCAAGTCAATCGCCAGGAAACACACCTTTTGTCTATCTGTCTGATAGACTGTTAAGAATGACAGCAGTTGTCGCGGAATAGGGATCTTATCGTGGTACTCAAGTCATTCGCCAGGAAACACACCTTTTGTCTATCTGTCTGATAGACTATTAAGAATGACAGCAGTTGTCGTGGAATACATTTGAAAAAGTACAACTTTGCTTGAGCAAGTTTGCCTTTCACAGCCAGTGAAACCTTCAAAGGACTTTTTGTCAGGGTTGGTGTTTTCTTTGGACTCTACAGCCTGTCCATACTTCATAACGGCACACCAAATTTTCAGTGTTTTGTCACAGACAGAAGTATTTTCCAGCCATCTATGGCCAACAAATTTCATGGCAAAGTTGTAGCTGTGGTTTTTTCAAAGTCTACTTGCCTCTCATGAACCTCTTGGAAAAGATAATACAAGCTGGACATTAAATGGTTATGTTTAGTCCTGTTGCTAAGGCCCCTGCCTTAAGGTGATATGGATAACGTGAAGTCCAGAGGTTTCAATGTTTAGTAAGGAAGAGGGGAAGTAATTTTGCACTTGGACCATCTCGAACATGTAAACTACTCTCATACAGGACACTTTACCCCCAAAGTATTCCGTCATATCAGCTGCTCTAGCATGGCCTTTAAAGAAAAAAAGACTGACCTGAGCAGTATATAGTCTCTATAGAAAAGACTAAAGTGGTTTAATTGTTTGGGAGGATGTCATACAATCAGGCAAGATTCTGTACTTTTAAACAATTTAATAAATACTAAAATGATAGTGGTTAGTAAGCAAAGATGATAGGCATATCAAAGTACTTGGACCATGTATGAAAATGCTTTGTATTTTGTCCTTTAGTAAAAAAGTTTTTCTGTGTAAACATTGTCCCTACTAAACACTACTACTGCAGAACTACAGAATTATTCCTTTGGTTGTATACTTTCCAAAAACGTCTACTTTAATAGACTTCCTCAATGTACTTAGAGAGTTATCCAAATTAAAGTGTCCCTCGTCACTAAACCTACTGCTAACTTGCCTTATATCCTTATTTTGGGTTGGATGACCAATACGTACAGCATCATCAAATCAGTGAGTGCATGACATTGCATCTTGCATATCCCCTTTATATAAATGTCAATTTTTCCCATGTGCATGAGTGCTAATGTGGGTTGAGTGGCCTGTAGCATCATCAATTCAGTGAAGCACTGAGCTTATGACATGCATGTCCTTAAAGGCATTCATACATATTCCCTGTTTACATCAATGTCAATTAATCCTATGTGCATGAGTGCACGATATGCATGTCCTCAGTTTCCTTCCATTTCATTTAGTCCTATGTGCATGAGTGCGTAATGTGGGTTGAGTGGCCCATGCCTATAGCATCATCAGCTCAATGAGCCACAGTTTCCCAACCTGCATACCAGCATCAGCCGTTCTATGTTCTAAAACTGATTTCATAGCCAGCTTTCTTTGATTTTATTTAAGTGGTCCGCTCATTTCTCCTTTTCTTTATTTGATAGTGAGCTTTCCATGCATCGAAGTTTTGTATTTATCACTTTTGACTTTGGTGTCATTCATAAACTTCAAAGTTTCTTCTTTCTGTACTCTTTTGTCATTGTATACCAGGTCTCTGGAGGTACATAATAATAATGGGCATGGCTGGGAGTAAGTTTGAATTGGCCTCGGCCAAACCTTGCCTGCGCCAGGTCTCTTATTTAGGCACTGACATGTTCATGGATTTTTTTCAACCAGACTGGGATTGGGTTGTAGCTACCATTGCCTGATTATTTCAACACATAGGTGACAGATTTACAATTGTTATTAGTCCACTTTGGACTGATGATGACTGCTTTTTTATGTGTGGCACAGCCACAGATGTTACAACCAGTTTTGGTGACTATCTTTGTGTGTTGCTTCGCAATGCAAAAAAGATTTTGTTCAAAACCTTTGGTACGTGTTACCGCAAAACAGAACGGGAAGTTGGCCTTAAGCTGCGCAACCTTGAAGGATGAATGAATTAACCCAAATTCTCTAGTTTGCACATCTGGGTATACAAATAGAGATGCACGAGGATGAAGCTGGTGTTTGTTGTGTCAAACTCTTTGGATTGCATTCAAACAAGGAATTAAAACCAAAATTACAGAAGGCATATCAGAGCACTGTGACATTTGCATACAATGACAGAATCTGTCGTATTAGGGAAGCAAAGTTATGTGCGGCACACGTATTCTTCATGTGCCTGTGTGCGGCATTCAAATTAGCCAAGTTCAACCTTGCGGCCATGTTCGTCCACATTTTTACTAGAATGTTTAAAAGGATGCCAGACAAGGATAGTTTGAAGTGATTCCGTAATATATTTCAAGTTTGAAAGTTTCGTGTTGTTATTTAAATAAAATGCGAGGGTGCCCGACACTGATACATATAATTTTAAATCACTCAACCAATACAATATGCAAATTACAATATATTTAAATAGATTGAAAGCTAACTGCCTCCGTAAAAATTTTGTTGGCTTATCGAAAAGATGCAGTGCCAGTGTAATATTTGTCAAGAATATTTATTGTTTATAGCTTTCAAGAATTTTTCAGAAAAGCATTAAATCATTTTTGGAATTCAATAGAATGTTGATGTCAAACTCAACTTAAGTATATCAAGTCATATAGTGATTAAGGGATTCACAGTTAACAAAAATTAAAAACAGAATCCCTACCTACCTATTTTACTTTTGTACTTCCCTACAAGAGGAAACACAATTTTTAGGTCTCACCAATGCTGCTTGCCTGGCCAGGACTCTGCTGAATGTCAGGGCTAATATCGTATAACATTACAGTCTTATTTTGAAGTTCCTGAATAAAGTTACCACCTGTAACATGGATTTTTGACTCATAATTGCCTTTTAGTGCAGCTGACTTATCAGTCAGATTGAGATTTTAGAAGGCTCAGTGATCCGTCAGTTCTCTGTCCATTCACAATTTTGACTTCTCAAAAACCCGCCAGCAAAATTCACTTCAAACTTGGTGGCAATGTACCTTGAGTGATTCACTACTAAGTTTGTTCAAATGGTCGCGCTCCAGTGATTTTTTAAATTTTTGTTTGTGTGTGTGTATGCTTGATTTTTTTTTGGGGGGGGGGACAAATCTTAAAAAAAAAATCTTCAAAACTCATTTAGTTGCTTTGATATCTGCTGAGGTTGCAGGTATTATTACTTAATGGGCAAGTGAAATATATATTCTCAAATTTTCATGACAAAAACAGAGTTTGTGTGTAAATTACATATTAATGGATTAGAGCAATTAATTACAGTATACTCATCCTCCCTGTAATTCATTCTTGCAGATCACTACTTGCTACCCAACTAGTGGAAAGAGGAGCGTCAGAGTCCCAGATAGGTGGACTGCCCTAGCAAAGGCTATATACATGTACATAGTAAAGAAAGTTTTAAAATTTGATATCATACACATACTATTGAGAAATATCATACATTGTCAGGTATTTGCCTCACTTTGCTGGTCTATGGATGCACACAGACCCAGACAGCAGTGTCCACCTTTCTGTAAATGTACTTGACTGTACTAAAGACTTGTCTTTTAATATCATGATATCATGTTGCTTCACAAAGATAATTTGTCACATTTTTATTGTTCATTTTTAATCACGCTCACTGTCTGATGTATCTATTTGTGGCCTAACCATGTCGCTGTCACTGTCTAGGTCACTTGTACTGTAACTGGCAGACCCACAGCTTTCATGCAGAGCAACAGCAGTTTTAATGGACTCCACAAGAGCATGCTCTGGCGGACATCCTCCACATTTGCAACTTTCTGCACAATTGTCACAGCAGTCATGACCTGGCTCTGGATTTGACATGAATGGACGAAATAAAGTCACACGCCAACATGTTGTGGCAAGAATATACTCTTTCATGTCATTTGCAATGTTCCTCGAACCCGTGGCACGTTTTAAGGCCAATAGCACTGTTACGGCTTTTTAGTCTTGATCACCACTTGCCCTCCCAGTTTCCTGCACATAGTCTGTCAAGTCATTTGATGGGCCAAATGGAACAACACTTTTTATTCCATGCAAGTTCATGCCCATACTGAATGATGTGGAACACAAAACAGCACGAATAAGTCCATTGGGATCTATGCACGACTTTGTGATGGCTGACTTCTTAACATCACTGGTACTCAGGTTGTACATATCGAAATACCTGGGCTCATCTCCAAGCTCATCACAGAGGTAACCAATCACCTCAGCTAGGGTCCTGATGCTGCGGAAGAACACCAGAAGTCCTGGCGGTTCATTTTCATGTTCTTCCAACTGATTTCACAACCAGCTGAAGTGTTGCTCTACATCTTCTGCTCTGAAATCAGTCTTGATTACATGGTATTTGATATTGTCTTTCTCGAGAGGGACAACTATTGGCTTGCACTCCAATCCCGAATTCCTCATTATAACCTGAAGAGTTTGTTCTGGTGCTGTTGCTGTCAAAGATAGAAATGGCTTCTTGTGTCCAACAATGGCACGTAGCTCCATCAGCGTATTATACTCAGGCCTGAATGCTTTTGCTCCCTTATTGTCTGGCTTGCCACTGGTAAAAAAGAAATGCTGAATACTTTTATATTGATACGGCCTGGCCCCAGTTATCAGTTGTTATCATGATACTGAAAAAACTGAACAAATCATATATACAAACTTTGAAAAACAATAATATCTATATATATGGGTGTGTGTGTTCTCTTTATTGATAAAATATGTACTACTTGTCCCCAACGCCACTCCAATAACTGTTAAAGTGTACATAAACTATGACAATCATAGCTGTTCAATACTTCATTGTTTTTTCTCAGCAGCAATTTATATTTTACCTCAGTAATTAAGTACATTTCAATATGTTCAGTGGTGATGGAGTAAGCTTATTTTAAATACCAGATGAACATATAACATAGATATAATGAATACATATGTCAGGTCAAGAAGATGGCAATGATGGGTACTTGTCCCCAACTCTACTCAAATAACTGTTAAAGTGTACATAAACTATGACAATCATAGCTGTTCAATACTTCATTGTTTTTTCTCAGCAGCAATTTATATTTTACCTCAGTAATTAAGTACATTTCAATATGTTCAGTGGTGATGGAGTAAGCTTATTTTAAATACCAGATGAACATATAACATAGATATAATGAATACATATGTCAGGTCAAGAAGATGGCAATGATGGGTAAAAGATATTTTACAGGGAGTAAATGAGTAATTTCAATCAAATGTGTCTATGGGGACCTATATTTTATATCATCCAATATTGATGAAATCCAATTCCCATTAAAACATAACACAGGTACATATATGTGATTTTTAACTTTCGTTTCGTGATTGTGAGATGTATACATCATGCAGTGTGGATTATGAGCGACAATTGGTAGATCTGTAACTGTCTGAACATTATACATAGGCCTAATAAAACCAAGGGTTTCATGATGCAGTGACGTCCAGCGATAAAAACGGCTCTGATCTTTCATGATGCAGCGAGGTCCTTGTTTGCCATGATGACTTCGCTGCATCTTCTGAAGAAAGACTCTGGATTGCTGAATACAATGTTTGAGTCTTGGAATACAGCTTCAATGTCACCATGTTCCTCCCAGTCACCTATGTAAGCTGCCATGATACCCCTGAACTGACGATCGTTAGACTGGCTTTGCATGAGAGCGACCAGCAGAGACACAACAAGCACTGTGACGGGGAAAGTTATCTGGGGTCTCTCCACAGTCCACATAATCAATGGTAAAAGGTGCCACTTCAAATGTCATACTCTTTCCCATTCCAGTTGGGGCACACAGGAGAGCATCATTCCCCGACAGGTATTCTCTGACAAGTTGACCTTGAAGTGGCCGAGGACTTGCGTAGCCAATCCTGCCCACAGCATAGGCAATTGCCACCTTTATCCTATCCATTTCTGACAGGTACTCTTAACTCTAATTAATACAGAATTCAAAATATCAC
Organism: Hermodice carunculata; assembly: GCA_964020975.1. Taxonomy (NCBI): domain Eukaryota; kingdom Metazoa; phylum Annelida; class Polychaeta; order Eunicida; family Amphinomidae; genus Hermodice; species Hermodice carunculata. Next base: position 28,879,045 of record OZ026627.1, read on the forward strand.
ACAATGTAGGACTTGTGAATCTGGTGATATTGAATCAGCACAGCAGAATAAAACCACTCAAACAATCATGGCGTCTTGAACTTGACCTGACCACTGATTTGACCTCTCACCTCCCTCGAAACCACGGATATTGTGACGTCACTCCCACCAAATTAATGGTAGTCCAGAGTGGGTTTGTGCAAGTTTAAAAAGTCACTGGTGTCGGCAGCCAGAGGGAAACAGTCAGCTTTGTCTCACATGAGGGGCCAGTGACTAGCCTTATCGCAATAATAATGGGATTAGAACTGATAAGAACTCAATAGCTGCAACTGTTGAAACTTGTACGGCGGCAGTGTTGACCAGTTAAAAAAAAAAATACAGTAGGACCTACTTAGTTACACCACACCCTATAGTTGGCATAATATTATACAGCTAAATTTGTGGAGGGGAAAATGTATCACACTTCTGGGTTGGACCGCCAGATGAGAAAATAAGGACATGCACCAGGGACTTGTGCAAGTCCAACCGTTATTTGGTTTCCCACCTTTTGCTTTGGCAGACGTCCTGTTGTCAATTTGTGAATCTTGCAGGGAGTCATTCTCAGAGTGCAATGACTGCAATAGTTCCTGATTTGTACCAGAGCTTGTTTCACTACAATTTTTTCCCTCTGCACCCGCACTATCATTGTCATTGGCTACTCTGGTTTGTAAACTTGCTCACTTTACATTTCTAGTTTAAAACCACTGTAGTGTGATAAACTGTCGTAAATATTGCTTGACAGCTCATGTCATTGACTTTTTTGGTTTGTGAACTCGTAGGGTGTTCTTCAACGTGCTCACTTTACATTACTGGTTTAAAACCACTGTAGGGTGATAAACTGTCGTATATATTGCTTGACAGCTCATGTCATTGACTTTTTTGGTTTGTGAACTCGTAAAGTGAGCATGTTGAAGAACACCCTACATTTCTGGTTTTAAACCACTGTATGGTGATATACTGTCCTATATATTGCTTGACAGCTCATCATCTCATGGTGTCTCTGCTACCCGTCGACTCTTAGATGAAGGCTCTGGTGTGCTGGCAGCAAAACTGTATCTGTTTAGTCTGGGACTAAGGCTGGGGTATGCTGGCAGCAGCACTTACTATATGTGTTTTGGGTCCGATGAGGGCTCTGCATGCAGGCAGCAAAACATCCAGCAGCAAATGCCAATTTAAAACTGTCAGTGCTGTTTCTTGCTGTGTCTAGGCTTGTCAAATCTACTGTCTGTTCCTCATCATGTGTCATCTGTCAAAACAGAGCTACGGAATGAATTTGTTTTTTCGTAAATCACTTCCTTCCACAGGAATTTTAGTTACTGACCACAAGAGAAAGGGTGCTGGTTTTTGTGAATGCCTCATACCATGACCCACCACTAGCCGTGTATATTGCACATGGTGATCTTTTGTAGTAGTCTGGGGATAACTGGTCTTGATTGGAACTTGAATGGCAGCCCTCAAAACATAATTTAGGGTCAGGCTTCCATAATGCCCCCTGGTGCAAGGGTACTCCATCAGTTGTGTGTAAACCCATTCCCAAACTCTTATATCGTGGATCTGATCTACACAGTCTGGATGCTTGGCACCAAAGAACCTTGCTTGCAGGATAATCTCTGCAGCTGTCACCAAACAGAGATCTAGGTGGTAGGTTAAGGTATGCAAATAGGGCAAGGGGAACCCTGGCACAAGCAGTTTCTCTCTGGGGTGATTTGCCTCAGGGAATAATCCTCAATTGGGACTCCCTAAAATCTTGTCAATAGCCTTGCTGATGTTTAATATTCTTTTCCACGGGGATGCGAGTATTTCTCCCTTCCAACATGGAGGCCGCAGCCATATGTATTTTATGGGTTCTGTCTGCTCAGGGCCAGGAAATAAATATAAATAATTGTCACTCTGATACTTTACCATAGTTGTGTTCAACCTGAAAAAAAAGGAAAAAAGACAAAGCATGAATTTCTGTCCTTGAATTCAACTCCTTAATCAACTTTTTTGTGCGTGTGTGTGGCGGGGGGGGGGGGGGGGGGGCGGGAGCTTAACTAATTTAGTCCGAAACTTTGACTGTACTTTAAAATTAATTGGTTTATCAAGTTGTGATACCACTCACGCTTGCCGTGTTTTTGTGAGGAATTTATTTATGGGGTCACTGAGAGAGGGAAGTTCATAGTAGAAAGATATTTTCACAAATTTTACTTGCAAATAAACATGACATGACCCTATACCATGATGAGAAGCACAAACTTGAGTCTTCAATAGTTTGTCCAAGATTAAGGGACAAGCAGAAGTGTCTGTCTGTTATATACATTCTATATGTACTGGCCACTGTCTGGACCACCAGGGTAAAAGAAAATAGCAAAACTGCAGCTCTTTGGAACAAAGATTTAAGTTCTTACCCAGAATACAGAAATATGGAAATAAGGCAATTCACCCTCAAATGGAGTATCATTTAGTCAAATTATTAAACCAACTGTTGATCAGATATCAAAACGTTACATGTTCATCATTTCTATTTTGTTCCAGGTGGCATTTTACTTAAGCAGTGATACCTTTCTTGAAATATTTGAGATAAAAAAAGGTCTTATAACCTAATTTCACCAAGATATTACTTTCCAAAAAGGATAATTAACAACTTCAAAATTGAAATAATCTATTTTTTTCATAAATTTTAGTCACAAAACTATTATCACTTATCTTAATATCTAAATCTAGAAATACATCATGGTAAGTATTAACATCATTGCTCTTTAAAGGAATTTCTTTAGGGTAAATTTTATTTGCATTTTCGAAGAAATTTTCAACGTTTGGGCAAGCAATATCATCAATATATCTTGAAATAAAGGATCAGTTTTTAGCTAGGTGAAAATCAGTTTTTCATGAGATTTGGATGAATTCAAATTCAAGCCATGTTAAATACAGATCGGCAAGTAAAAGGGGAGCAATTACTTACCATCGGGATTCCACTTATTTGTTGAAATATGTTAGATCCAGTTGTACCAAATGTATTATCTAAAACAAAATGAATTGCATCTGTAAGTTGTCCTATAGTGCAAGATTTCCAATTTTTTTCCTTCATTTTTTCCGACCAAAATGATGTTGGTTTTTTTTTTTTTTAATATTGCTATTTATATATTTGTGACCCGAATTTTTGAACATATTGATAATTATTTTTTCCAATATAAATTTAATTTTTCGAAGAGGTAAATTGGTATAAAGTGTTGAAAAATCAAAAGTATGTGTACTCTTAGCTTTCAAATTTTAAATTTTTGAAACAAATTCCATAAAATTATGAATACCCCAGAAACTATTGATACCTGTGTACCTTTGAATTGCAGAGCAATATTTATGAAAATGCTTTCTGATAGTAATTTAACAAAGAGTTACTTCCATTGATAATTGTTTAGTGCTACAATTAGATGCGTTTGGTACAAGTCGAGATCTATAAGGATTTTTATTCAGCTCAGGAATCCAGAATATTAAAGGAAGTGAATGATCTTTATCAGATTTTTTGATATTGCAATTTTGAAATAAGAAATTTTCGTGAAAATTTAACATGTCAACTTTTTTGGCATTGGCAAGTCTGAAATCTCTTTGCTGTCATTGTTGGGTTTGGAATTAATGAATATGGATCATGTGATTCTGTACTATTTGAATATTACTCCATTGGCTATGTTGTGCTGTGGGCTTTGTTCTCCGACTCATAGTTATAGTGGAGGTAGGGTGTGTTTATAATGTTCCAGATTCATAAATATCACAAAAACGATGTAGGCCTACTTTACTCTTTTACTTTAAACATAGTGACTGACAAGTCGGGAGAATAAAAGGTGATAGGCCTAACAGGTCTCTTTTTATTTTTGGCAGAAGAAATGAAATTTGCGTTTTGGGTGGTTAGGCCTATAAATTTTGGAAAAAGAACTAGTGTCTGCAGTTAATGATGAATATTTCTAAGGTTGAGAGGACCGGTTTAAAACCACCAGTTGCCTTTTATGGGTGACTGCCTGTCTCAAGTCAGGAGTGAAATTTGTTTCTTCGCATTGGTATTGGAAAAGATATGTTGATGCTTTGGCAAGTCTGAAATCTCTTTGCTGTCATTGTTTGGTTTGGAATTAATGAATATGGATCATGTGATTCTGTACTATTATGTTGGTGCTTTGGTAAGTAAACCCCATTACCTTTTATACCTAAATTGTAGTTTATACCTAGTTCTTTCTTTAAAACGTCTTTTTTTTTTTTTTTTTACAAATAATTCCAAAATAGTTACCAGCTTTGTCTATAGGACAAATGACAAATCTTTCATGAAAATCTTTCAAATAAAAAGAGACCTCTGCCTTTTTGAAAATGCCTAATGCAAATTTCTTCTTTTTTTTTTTTTTTTGCTTTAAGGGCGAATAATTTATGTTTAGTAACTTCTTTTTACATTCATTGACCTACCTTTAAATTCGGAAACATTTTTCTTTTCCATTGTTGCCCATTTGACTGAGAAAATGTCCATAGATTCGCATAGAGTTTTATAAACGTTTTGAAAGTTTAAGGAGCGACTTTCTCTTAATTCAGTACTTTTTTTCATTAAATTCCTTAGTTTAATGTTATCATTTATGCTGAGATCTGTAAAAACATGTTTGTGGAATGGATCTACAAATTTACAGTACTTGTCATTTGTTAAACAGTCACACATATTATTTACAAAAATACCAATATCTGAACTATTTAACAGTGTATTTTTATAGTTTAAAATTGATTACCCAATATTCTTTCAATATTTAGAGGAAATAATTGGAGGTTCATTGTATTTACAATTAGTTGGGATAATCTTTTACAAATGGAAATTTGAAAAGTGATTGAATATTAAGCTGGTCTATTATTTTATGTCTGAAAGTTATACTACAGAACAATCGGTCAGAGTTTCTTGTCTGTACTTGGAGCTTTTCTCAATAATCAAGTATAGGCATAAATTATTATTATTTTTTAATTTGAAAGGTGTATTAAGGCCTACGTCCTCATTAGAACCAATACGTTCATTTAATTTATACATATATCTCTACTTACCAGTCCTCTGAGAACAATATATAACAAATTTCTTCCCTTATTGTAAAGTATTAGTAATTTATCAATTACTTCAGAAATATTATTACTACAAAGTCTATTTTTTTTATTTCCTGTGTCCATGACTGCGTTTTCTCCATATAAAATTTGTCGCATTATTAAAGAAAGGAGTATTAGGATAATTTAAGCAAGTCAAGTCAAGTTTTTTATGTCACCAGAACCAAAAGGAAAAGCTGAATTCAAAGTTTTAATCCAAAAATCTTCCATTAGCCTTAAATCATGTGCCAATGTCAATTTATCAGCATTATCTGTAGACTCAATAATAATCTTTTATTTTAATTTTGCAAGTTTGAGTTCGAGGCACCCTCTGCACCATTTAAAACTCTTATGTCTTCACTCATTTTTGATTTGGACAGATTTTGTACCAGAATATAGTTTGCCCACAAGATCTGTTATTCAATACTCAAAGTCGGTAAGCAAAGTAGTCCACAAAGAACCAAATCTTACAGTAAGAAATTTCCTATACCAAAATGAACGCATCAAAATCTAATGATCGGGGACCAGCCTTAAAAAGATTTATCCGCCAGTATCAAAAGTATGAAGCTATTCATATTTAATACAAAGAGAAACTTAGTTAACCTAAATCTGTAAGCCCATGTACCGTTTGGACTGTATCAAGTCCGATATTCTAAGAGCAAAGTCCTATTCCGTACCATTCACTGAAAAACTGCATAGTTCTAAATCATAATAGCAAATTAATTTATTCAAGGAATAAATCATATTCATAAAATTTGAAATTTAGGAGAACGTTTTAGGCATTATAAGCCTTTATAAAATTGGGTCATCAACGGGGAACCAGCGCAGACTTGTTTCGGTGCCTTTAATCCCCAGACAAGTCATTCTGCCAACAGGTGGCACCATATTTGCGTCTCCAATACAAACATCCCGAGCAGATGTATTACGGAATATTTACATTTATTTTTGTTAGCATTGAAAGAATAGGAACGGTAGTGTAGTTCATGAGGCAATGGTTACACTAGAGCATCTCGTGCAACCAACGTGCTGCGCAATAGTATCCTCATGCTTTACCTGGGACTATTTTCACTTCCCAATTGTTAGCGCATCCGAAGCGTTTGATTCATAGGCCTAAGCATAATGGGAAGACGGTATCACATGATCAAGAATTGCATATCTACTCGTCAAAACTTGCCTAAATGTTTTCTTTTACCGGTTTTGCAAGCTTTATTGAAATAAAGTTGTTGTGTTATTCGGAACTATTTTTTTCCTAGTTTTGTGTTCCAGGAGTTGCCTCGACAACTGATGGCTGATGTAGTAGCCCCGCCTACTTGGCTCCTCCCACTAGTGAACAAAAAGGCGATTTTTTGTAAATTAACAAGCCAAAAACGATTTTAAATCAACTATCAATGATAATACTTACTCTTATGTCAATAGAAATTGATGTTAAATGTAAATATAAGAATTAAACTTCTTCTCTAGTGTAATTACGGGCGCATGGTTGCAGTTTGTGTGACAGGCATTTCTTTGATGACGCGCTACCGCGCGTCATCAGAAATGCCTGTCACACAAACTGCAACCATGCGCCCGTAATTACACTAGAGAGGAAGTTTAATTCTTAAATAAAGCAAATATGATGTTCCTTTGTTAGTACGCTTACTTAAAAATGCAGACCATATTACATAAATAAAATGAAACTACACCTAACTTTCATGACTAGACCTACCAAAATTGAATCGTAAAATAAAAAACCCCACACTTACCTACAGTGCTTGGTCTTACAACAGATCTGACTAGGCCTACCTGACAGTGATCAGATCAAATAGATTAAACCAGTTCTTCAACTTCCAAGTAAAACGCAAATGTAATGATGTGACGTAAAAGAGTCACCTTATTAATTGCGTTACACCTGAAAACTGGTCAGATCAACGTTTTTCTGTTTCAGTAATAAAAATAGGCCTATTTATTATAAACTCGCTGTATTTCACAGCCAATGCAATCACTATTAATGACTAATTCTGTATTAATAACTCATCAATTACATCACATTATATGAAAATGTTTTGAAAATTCTAGGTTTAAAGAGCCAAATGAATTTAATTAACAGGGAAACCTTCAACTGCAATGTACCAAGGACATCTTGTAAATGTCCATACCATTTCCATTGGTCCATCAAGCCTAGGCTATATATTACAAGGAAGACATTTTTGAAAGGCACAGCGCATTTCAAGAATTCTAGTGAGATGAAAGATGCTAGTCATTCGTTCTATACACTGTAAAACTGGATATGTCAATTGAACGTAAAAATTATTAGGCACCCAGTTGCTTCAGAAATTTTACGTGGCTCACAACATACACGGAAAAGTTATGATAACTACATACTGTAAGTTCACAATACAATCAACACAATTGTGCAACTAAATCCAAATAAGGAAGTTTGTGAGGACTTGCCTTATACTGAATTGTTTGTAGTAATGCAAAAAATCAATGGATTTAAAATCATTGGATATATACTAATTGTATTTGAAAAGAAACGTGGGTGTAATTTGTTCAAATTGTCCAAGGAACTTGTTCATACTTATTGACAATTACTTTTGGATGCCATTTACTTACATGAAAATGGTCAAGTGTAAGAAACCCCAACACTTTGAGTGGGAAAGCAAACTTCTTGACAGAATAATAAAAGTCAAGATAAATTGCACCATTTAAGTTGTTAAAGCTCCATTTTTACACATGAAAACAATGTTGTATAGGCCAAACTATCATGCGTTATTTAACAACAATTAGGAGAAACGTTTTCTCGGGACCAACATTTTGAGTGGGTATAGTCAACTTTTGAAATGTCAAAGATAACTTAAATAATTTAAGTTCTAAAAAGTCAATTTTTATACCCTAATAACCACTGTTATAATTTGTATTATTTAAGTTGTAAAAACTCAGTGTGTATAAACTATAACAGCTATTGAGTTGGGTCAAAAAAATCAAAGATAAATTTTACACAAATCATTAGATTCATTTTCACTGGACTAACAGGTTTGCCACTGTAACCTGGCTGCCTTAAAATAGAATCCTCTGAAAAGTTCGGGAAAAATGAGACATCCCAGGTCACCATGTCTTGTGTCACATGGAATGTACTTCAAATGCAAACTGTACCTATCATTCCATTCTCCAAGTATCACTTGGGAAGAGATTTTCCTATAAACATCAAGGACAAGGAAGTAAAGAATAAACTCAGAAATCCAGATGATCATTTAATTGCTACCTTCTTTATTTTTTGACAAATGTGCTATCCTCCTGTGTTACAAATATGCGTTCCATGAAACAACAAAAAGGCCCTAAAGCTGGGTTGCAAACCATGTTTGCATTAACTTAATCAAACATTTAAAAAAAACAACAACAGCACCACGTAATCAAACATTTTGAAAAAATAAAAAACAGTACCACCTGGTGAATAAATTTAATAAAATAGACTGCACAAGGCCAGTGGCTGTGAATGAATTTAAACTACAGGTCTAAACAATTGACCCTCTTTGATTTTAAACTAACTGGTTTCAGAGATTTTGTAAGATTGTCACAAAAGGGAACAAGAATGTTCACTGACTAGATAATCAGGAATGCATTTATGAACAAGTACCAAAAATTGAGTGTCAATGCACGATTTCCAATGGATTGGGTGAGTAGTTTTGGAAAAGGCAATTTTTTGTTAAGATTTCCCTCCTCCCCCCCCCCCCCCAAAAGAAAGAAATACCCAAATCACTGAAATATGATTAACTCAACAGACATGGTAGAGACGGACTAGCAGAACATTGCCAGAAAGTTTGAAGTGAATGTGGGTAATGCAAAATGTTGTAAAGAGACTGACGATGCCCCACGCTTTTGCCTAGCTGACTCATTACCCAACTTAGCTAAAACCTGATACAGTCTAACTTGTTCTCCAAAGTTTTTTTCTTTTTTAAAGATATAGGGTCAAAATTATGCTTGTATCCACCTCCTGATCATATTAATCTCAATTATGTAGCACATGATCAAATAGACCCTGACTGGTAAAGAGTCTGCTCTAGATTAGCCCTTAGTTCCAGTACAAAAACAAATATGTAGGTCAAAAGCTTCCCTTGAAGTAAACTCGACAAGGCTACAGGCTTGTACAACCCCAACAGAACCTTAGGACTGCAAGCTTAAAATATTTAGCCTATCGAGCACAAATTTTAAAAACTAATATGGCTATACTATGCACATACATTGCACCTCATACCAAACTGTTACTACATACAGACCTGGTGTGTAAAAAGTGTCTCAATAGTCTAATGCTTTATTATAACTAAGACCTAGACTTGTCAGGAGTCTGCTTTAAATTAAGCATTAGTCCTAGTTCAAAATAAATGTGTACATCAAAACCGTCCCTTGGAGTAAAATTTATGAAGGCTATAGAGATTTACTCAACCCAGTCAAAAACTTAGGACTGCATGCTTAATATAATTAGACTATCAGACAAATTGATAAAACAATAAAACTGATAATCATATGCATATACATTGTATCTCATCACAAATGGAACTTAGGGGTAAAATTATAAAGGTAATCCAGTTATACCATTCTTTACAAGACACACAACAGAAGTCTGATAGATCAAGGGTATGGCATCTGACTCGTTGACCTTGAAAGTGATCATGGCTTTACCTGACACATTACACCGCCATTAAGTGCCTTATCAATTAGGTTGATGATCAAATTCTTGCAAGTCGGATGATAGTATTCTTGCTTGTTGGAAATCAAGATGCAACGGAATAATTGACAAATAAAGAAGGCAGAATAAAATTGCTTCATTTACAATATATAATGTCATAGTTCCACTACAGTATAACCCCATCACTTTGTGTTCCAATCGTGTACTGAAAGTTTATAGAGTGAAAATTCAAAGAAAGGCATAAATTCATGAAGTCAAATCAGGCAGAGTTGACTTGAAGGAAAGAATCCTTGCACTCAGTTTATTTGCATCTTTTTTCCAGAATAATCCTGCAAAAACTCGTATGTATATTTGTTTGTATATTGCAAGCTCAAACAAAAGAAAAGTCCCAGACAAAATGCAAACTACATGTGGAAAGGATTCCAGGTCTTTTATGACTAGGAAATCTGTCATGTGCCCAAAGAACATATACATAATACTGCACGGTGTTATAACGGGTAAATGGCTCTGGAACATGTTGAGTAGTTACCCACTGAAGACCCTTTAATTTATTTTGGCTAATACAGCCTATGTCAAAATTTTACAGAGGAACTTGTGCAATTTGGACAATAGTACTTCCATGTGTATATAGGTTAGACAGGGACAAGTTAGCTAATGGAGAGTAAAGTAAGAACTGTGGAATAGGTTAATGACTACTAGGAAGTGGTGCTGGGCAAAAAGACGCAAATACAATAACATAAAATGGCATCAAAATTGCCCAGTGCACACTCAGAAACATCAAAATTTGCATTGGACGGAACTTCAATGACAGAATAAACCTGAGATTTAAAGGAAAAAGCACCAAACCAACTGGTGGTGTATCCATGGTACTGCAAGGCTAAAACACACAAGAAAAAAAAACGGTTAAAAAAAGACAAACTTAAAACTTACACAGAGAGGCCTACTGTTGTTGCAAAATAAGTCATATTAAGGATATATGACACAGTAGAAGCCACCCCCTGAAGAGACTTTCTTTGTTGAACACTAGTCTAATTTTTTAATTTGTGCCATGGCAAACAACATTTTATATTTCAAGCCAGAAAAAGGTCTCAACATTTTCACTTTTATGTTTTGTTGCTGAAATACATGAAAAGATATCAAAGGTGCCAGTCTACCTAAAGCTGACGGGCAGGTCTGGTGACCAAGTAAACTCACAATTTGAAAAATCCAAGAATAATTATTTTGAGGAACATCCCATGCAAGGTCAATATTTAACCCTTCCAGTGGTTATTTTAGACTCAGGCAGTAACGATATACCGCAATAATGGTGCATTGGGGTACAGATACAGTAACGATATACCGCAATAATGGTGCATCGGGGTACAGATACTTCACAATACACGTATCAAAATAAATTCCCTGTATCGCAACAATTCGATACATTTTGTTCATTTAATTAGGATCAGCGCTTAAGAGCCCAATACTGCAGTAAAATCATAAATTTACAGTAGTTTGTCGATGTAAAACTGCCAACAACCATTTAGTAACAAGTTGTGCACTCTTTTCACGCCAATAAATGTGCTGGGGCAAATCCCTGCATATATGCAGGTACGTGTTGTGGTGCTATGTCATTACTTCATGGGTAACGCCTGCAATGTTGTAGAGTCTGTCAAAATGGCTGTGCCCTTGGAGAAAGTGGACATTGAAAAGGCACCTGGCAAGTTTCAATCAGATGTTTGGAAACACTTTGACTTTAAAGCTACTACTACCACTGAAGGTATCAGGAATATACACCATGATAGAGTCGTCTACTACAGTTGTCATGGCAAATATAAATATCAAACTGGAACTACAACGAATATGAAGTATCGTTTGGAGAGGCAGCACGGCTAAGTCCATGGACTCCGAACTGACCAAAGCTGTCAAAATTCGTCACCCGTGACAGTCAACAAGGAGCCAGGGACTGAGATTAGTAACCTCGCATCTGTTGACTGTAAACAAGGTCAGCTTGACCAATACTTCAGCAGACCACTTGGTGTTAATTCTCCCCGGGCACAGGCAGTCACAAGGCTAGTAAAAATATTTATAGCTAAAGATCTCTGGCTATTTCTAATGGTAGAAAGCAAAGTTGTACTGGAGCCAAGGTACAAAGTGCCCTCAAAAACTTGTTTTTCAAAGATAGTAATACCTGCACTGTACAGGGAGGTGAAGGCCCAACTATTGAATGAGTTAAAAAGTGCAAAGAGTCCATAGCACTGACTACCAATGGCTGGTAAAGTAGGGCAGTGCAGTCATATGTCACAGCAACAGCACTCTTTATTTCGTCAGACTGGCAACTTAATGAGAAAATTGTAGAGACTCTGCATGTCCCAGAGGCCCAAGCAGGGGAGAATCTGGGTAATGGACTAACAATGACAGCTGGGGGGTGGAATACAACCAGTATCAATGCTGTTGTAACTGATAATGCATCGAACATGACTGTGGCTGTGAGAGTTAGTGGCTTAGCACTACATGTGCCCTGCTTTGCTCATAAGATCAACTTGGCTGCAAAAAGAGGAACAGAGGTGAGAGCACTGAGATGATTACTGGGCAGGGTTTGAAAGATCGTGCCAAATTTTCATCGCAGTAATATTGCAAATGCAGTGCTGAAGAAAAACTTAAATGACTTGACATAGGCAGAGATAATTCCAAGTCTACAAAAGACAAACTCACAATAGACGTATCCACAAGGTGGAACAGCTGGTATAACATGTTTGAGAGATATTTACTATTTGAGCCTGATTTAATGGCTACTTTCATGTCTAAAGACATGAATCGCAAGGATGTTCAAAGGTTGATCAATTCTGTGGATTCCCATGAATTTGAACTTGCACTGGGTATTTTTAAGCCTCTCAAGACCATCACTACAATTTTATAATGCTTAAAAACTCACACAATTTCACTTATACTGCTCTTTAAAGCAAAAATTGATCAAAACGTGGCACACCATGAGGATGATACACCCTTTACTCGTGAAGTTAAGGATGCAATTAGAAAATATATGGAGCCCACATACAAAGATCAGAGAGAATTTCTTCTCCAAGCCATAGCTCTGGACCCAGGGTTCCACAGTCTGCCATTTTTCAATGAGACTGATAGGAATGAGGTCTTCATTGCACTGAAGACGACGGCCCTGGATTTGTCTCATTATGCAAGCCCTGCACAGGTCAGTAGCAACTAGCAAGTCCTAAATGAAATAATTAATTAATATGTACAAGTATGAGCTAACATTTGTGTCCTAGCTTCATCACTGAACAGTAAACAATAGACTTATTAAGAGAGAGGATTTTACAATCCAATTAAGTAAACACAGATTTATTTTTCTATTAAATAAAAACAATGTGATTTTTTTCACTTGTACTCATGAGTTGTGACACAATAATTGATCATGGCCAGCCTTAAAAATAAATTTGTTGCCTGGAACATACCCCAACAATTGTATCAGGCAGGGATGATTGTGGTTTACATTTCTTTTTTTTAACGAGGAAAGCATTTTCTTATCTTATGTAACAAAATAATTTCCCAATGTTTTTTTGATCAGACAGTCACTCATGACTTTTTTTTCGTATTTTATGTATTCTCAGGTAAAACTTGAGTCCACTAGTGCCAGTGCCAGCCAGTCTTCAAAAGTTGATCCAGTGGATCAAGTTCCTTGTATTCAAGCCACACAGCTTGACACAGATGTGCCTCTTCTACCTAAAATGCCAGAGCCGGATGATGTTGACATGCATGAACAAGGGGAACCAGAAGAGTCCACTTCAGCCATTGACTGTGCAAGGAAAGACTCCCCTATACCCCTGTCTTCTCAGTCACCAGATTATTCCCCCCCCCCCCCCCAAAAGTTCAGAGGAAAAGTGCAATGCAGGAACTTTTTGGTGATTGTTTTATTTCTCAAGTTACCAAGCATCAAGGGAAGTCATTAAGTCAGATTATATCTCAGGAAGTCATTTCCTATCAGTTAGAGGACTCTATGGAACTGCATAGCAACCCACTGTCCTAGTGGGCTGACCATGCTGTAAAGTACCCACATTTAGCAAGACGTGCTAAATGTTACTTGTTTATCCCAGCCTCATCAGTGGCCAGTGAAAGGATTTTTTTAAACTGCTGGTGACATTGTGACTGCTCAAAGAGCAGCACTTAAACCTGAAAATGTTGATATGCTGGTTTTCCTAAAAAACAACAACAACATGCAACTGTGAGTTGTGATGATTGAAAGTTAGTGATAATTTGTGACTGACAAGTATTGACTGGCAGTGCCACTGATTGCAACCATTATATATTTAAGTTTATTTTTGTTGTATGAATAGATAATATTATAAATATTTAAATTATTTTTATGTTTTATCTGGAGTATGGCATACAGGTCAATGTGACTGATTACTCATTATTATTCATTTGTGTCAAATTACAAATTTTGTTTCACATAAGTCAAAGTTGAACAGTCAGCTAAGACAGCTGTAGTGAACTAGTCAATCGTCAGACAATGACGAATGATGTAGCTCAACAGAACATATCTATTATACCTTTTAACAACAATGATTTAGTGTAGTATGAATCTTGTATGATGCAAGTCATCTTAATTGTAATTGACAATTTGTTTTCTTGTAAAGATTACAAAGAACCACTACAAGTCGTGTAAAGTTGACTCGATGACCAATGGTGCAGTGTGAACTGTAGTCATGAGCTCATGGTTCATTGGCACTTATATCAGTTACATGTAGTCAAAGTGAAATATTGACTCTTGATAATGATATTGACATGTCTGAATGTTGAAATTGTGGTACTGATAGAACAATATCAATATGATAATGTTTCCCCTGTAAATCTCATCCATATATATATATATATATATATATATATATATATATATATATATATATATTGATTTGATTTAATCCAAGTTGGGTTTACAAATACTGAAATACATATAAGCTTGAAGCTGATATGTATTTGTAAATCCAGCTGTGATTACATCAATTCAATAAATATTAAATATGGATGAGATTCACAAGACAGCTGATACAGTGATAAGTACTAAGTTGGATGTTATTTAATAGTTTTCATTACATTTGAAAATGTAATGATTTATTAGTATAGGACAGGATATACTCTATAAACTAAAACTAGTAAACAGTCAGATTATACTACTTTGCATGGCACTCAGGCTCACACAGGTGACTGAAAACACATTATTAGAAATAAGCACTGCTTAATAAGCAGCAGAGACTCAGACTGAGAAGCTTTACCAGTGTAACATCACTAATATGTAAGACAGATTATTATTTTTCAGTTAATAGCTTTGAATGTATTACGAAAAAAACAAGACATCTCAATCAGTGCACTACTAGTTCTTTATTTCAATTAAGATACAAACGAAAGGAACACATTATTCCCTATTTCAATGTGTAGAATGTACTAAATTCTTATTCATAGCTCTCATATAGTCATCATTTAAGCCATGGTATCAAATAGTATCGTTTTTCATCGTATCATTAGCATTGTATCGGGATTTGTATTGTATTGGGAGAAAGTATATCGTTACAGCCCTATTTTAGACTGATTCAACAGTTTGCACCCAAAGGTCACTTTTTCACTTGATCTATTTAGGTAAACCATGTCCTATAAGTAATTAAGTTGTCTCCCTTTTGCTGGGTTACATTAATTGCCCTGAATGTCCCAGGGCAACCCGTGCCAACTTATGTAACCCTGCACACGTAGGCAACTTACTTAACCCAACACATCATAATCGAGCTGTGAACGTGGGTCTCGCGAAGCTGTTGTTTTATCTACGCTTTTTTTATGAAAACATAGAAATCACCAGATGGCGTTGATCCCCCAATATTCATAAATGCGGGAGTGGCGGGGGGGGGGGGGGGGGCTGGCTATACTTTACAAGAAATTATTTACAGTTTCAGGTTGAACAGCAAATGAAAATATTCTCCATTTTCCAATGATTACGGATTGAAAAATTGTCTGATTACACTTTACGAGCATTCAGATGATGGTTTACATTTTTGCCCTAAATTATGAGACACATTTACATTTTACGAGTGAACAATTTTGCCAAATTACACTTATGTTAAAATATATACATTACGTCTTTTAACAAATCATGGATGCAAGTTACAAGTTTTGAGAAATTAAATGAGGTATTTACGTCCTTAAAAAAGATACCCTTGCACCCCCGTAACATAAATTGTTACGGCCACGCCCACTTTTTAATACATCCACGATCTCAAGCCAGTGCAACTAAATGAAGTACCATCGATCAACCTATGAAAAGTTGCGTGAAATGAAGTTGATTAAAACAGTTGTTGTCACCTGCAATACAGAAGTTGGTTGAACTCCGCTTGATCAAGTTGCTCCAAAATTCCCTGTGACCCACCACGTGTAAATGGTGGAGTGTGGTTCGTATTTGTCACAGGGGCAACCAGCAGGATAGTTGTTATAGTGTGTCCAACGATTCCGAGAGACACCTATAAATGCTTGTAATTTCCACCAAAACCATAACTCTTTGATTCTGACGCCAGGTCTTGTATATTATCCCATTACCTCAGCTGTTGGCATACATTTGGGGTCCTCGTACATCAAGTAAATTCAGTTTGCCGAGAAGCATATATTGAAACGGTGTTGTGACTGCCATTTGAATACTGCGGTCGCCATTCCCAACAAGCTGGATCTGTAAGTGACCCGGATGTTGAGGGGAGCCTGCATTATTTGATAACAGTCCAACTCATTTGTTGACAGATGCGCATGGATATCATTATTTAACATGGATTAACACCACAGGCTAAAACTAAGAACCATATGTAGAAAAAGCGACTAAGTTAGTCCGGGTTTTTCTGAAACTTCGACTCTGTAATACTAGTTTGGTACACCGAATTTCATATTCGTTATCCAGAAAGGCGTAGGCCATTCAAGTCTGACCATAGACTCCAGTTTAAATCAACTTGTAAGTGCCTTGGGACGGGCAATTATTAATGACGTCAGGGACATCCGGCTGGAAAGTTGCACGTGGTTTCGGTGCCAAGAAATTTAATTTTTACCCATCGTCTGTCTGTGTTCAAGATATTCAAAAAGGCCTCAGAAAAAGTGAGCTCCTGTAATTGGACTACAGAAGACAGGGATTATTTGTTTCAGTCCACTCGATTCAGGATGAGATACTCGTTTGAATTTGGCGCTGAAATGTCGGACGTTTTGCCCGAAATGGATTTTGTGTGACATTTTTGACAATTATAGGCGTGTTGCTGTGGATATATGCGGATTTCAATGGATTATCTGTGTGATATACCTGTAGAAAATAGTTTTGGAATAAACCGGTGAGTTACAGCTTGTCGGTGTGTTCAGAAACGGTGAAATCATGCCAAACGTGAAGCGGGGTGGTGGTCCAGATGTGAGCTTCGTTTCATACCTTTCTATATAGGAGCGCCATGTGACGACGTTGTGGCTTTAGGCCCATCCGCCACCATCTTATTAGCACAAATAATTGACTGCACAGATGAATACACAATATTTTATTGCAGATATGGCCCTATGTGGGTTATTGAACGCACAGATGTTCCAGGTCCACCCTCTTAATCCACTACTCCCCCCTCACCGCGTATATTAGCACGGAAGCTTGACTGACTGAACGTTATGAGCGCCTGTGGGAAATTCTGCGCTCCAGGTTGCGCCACTTTCTTTTTCTTGGAGGTGGCTCTTCCCCTCTGCGCGCCGCTGCAGCAGATATCCCCAGGAACTTCTGCTCATCTTTGAGTTTTCTAATGAAGAGCCACAAAGATGGATGCATTATGCCGACAGCGCGGTTCCATCTCTGATGAAACCCTGTGATAAAAAAAATAATAAAAACTAAAAAAAAAAACATTATACACATGTTAAATATAAAAGAATCATAGTAGTTTCAAATTGTTTTTGGATCAATTGTTGCTTTGGGAATACTTTGGCACGCATGTTCCTAAAAACACCAGTGTGTATGTAGTATCTATCAAATAGGCATATGTCTAAATGGTGTTTATCATATGCAAAAGCTTGTTAGTTCTGTAGCCCCAAAGCTACCTAAAGAAATGAGCAAATGTCGGCATTTTAATGTTAACATAGTAGTCTGTTGACTCGGACCTCGTTAATTTTAACCTTTCGATCTGGATTACGCCTCTCGGCCACCCACAACAATATTTTAGAGAATTTACCCTGCTGACGTTAAAAAAGGAGTAAAGGTCATGGTCTCTATATTCAATCTGGACTTTAAACAAGGTCAATCAACTGTTCAAGTTTTGTGCTCCTACTCTATCTAGTTCTTCACATATCGCGCGCAAAAAATTCGAAGATATTTGACCTTGGTGACCTTAAATTGGGTCAAGATCATTGTCCTTCGAGCTTGACCTGGACATTCACATGGGTGATCAACTGTAAAAGTTTTTTTGGTCCCAGCTTCTGCGTTTTTGTTTTTGTTCTGTTTTGTTTTTTTGTCTGTGGGCAAACACAGACGTACTGATTTTCCCAATACTCTTTATTATGTCTGTGTACGAGGGGCAAAAATGTTTGTTTCATATGGATATATCTCTAAAACTTTATGATTTGAACGAAACAAAAGTTTTATTGCTCTTTTTATTTTTGATCTGATTGCAGGAACATATCAGCCATTTTAAAGAAAAAAAATCAAGATATCTTTTAAAAGTGAATCTAAGATTCCCACAAACTTCGATATAAAAAATTATATTTGTGTACGCCGAGGCGTTAAAAGAAAAATGAAACATTGGCTCAGTGTTAATTCCGTATGCATATTTCATGGTAGTTTTTATTGAAAAAATAAAAGCAGGCTAGCAAACTTCGAAAAGCTGATTTCTACCTTCGACGTGGTTATTGGTGCGTGTGTCCTGGTCCCTCTGAAAAACATTCCAGATAGTTGGCGGGAATGGGCCTTCTAGATAATTGTTTTCAAAGTAATTAAAAAAAATCGCGCAAGGTGGGATACCTCCTCAACAACCGGACTGTAGAACGACGTGCTATTAAAATGTGAAAATTCTGGCGAACAAGAGCCAGGGGCAAGTACCCCAATGCCATGACTTTTCTAATGACATTGTGAACTGTGCGTTTTTGCCTTTTGGCGCGGGCTAGTCCGAGGTCCTGAACTCGGCGCCACATACTTTGACAGAAGTGGAAGTAGCATCCGTATATTTGTATATGCCTACCAGGACGACGCAGCTCAGTTTCAAGAGGAAGAAAAATTGACATTTCAAAGTCGAACACGACGATATCTGGACTTAAATGATGCCCGGTTATCTGTTGCACTTTTCTTCTCACATGATCAAGTAAATGCCTGTATTGGCCTACTGTTTTTCCATCCATTAACGCCATTACAAAAGGTAATGCGCGACCGTGGTATAGACCATGAATAGTATAGAACTGCACGTAGGTGTGTGGCGCCGTCTTGAATGTACCATCCATAAATATGGTTCTGCATATTGAGAGCATTCTATAGTTTTCACGGGCTGCAAAAATCAGGTTGCCCCATTCATTATTCTGATGGGATAAAAATTCATGCCCATTCCAAGTGTTTCGCCATTCATCCTCCAAAACAACTTCATCCACTTCGTCAGGTATAGGAGGATGTAGGGAAGCTCTGGTTCGTGTGAGTCGGCTGCGAATATTATTGAAATCTGGGATATCTTCAGGGTCACCTTCTTGATCCTGTAGCTGTAGGATTACCTGATTGTAAATCCGCTTCACAGGTTTAGATGGATCGTTGCGGATTTCTTCTTCCATCTGGTGGGAGAGACGGCTGGTGTTTATCATGATGTTATCTTCGCTGTGATTATGTTCGCCTGTCTAAAAGAAACAAATGAAAAGATCTGCATCATACATGCTTGCCTCAATAGGTCTAGACTCTTTGTTCACAAAGAAAAGAAAGAAAGAAGGAAAGAAAAGGTAAGGAAAAAATCACATTGTCAAAATGTCAAATGTGATATAAAACTTATAGGGACATTTTATTGTGACTCGTACAGCATTCCTTATTAAAGAAGGCCTTTTTTAAAAGTTCGTTTGTTTTCCAGTGTGTCAAATAACTTAGTAGGTCTAGACAAATGGATATGGAAGACCAACAGATCCATAACGTCGAAAAATTGCTCTGCAAACAAATTAATTTGTACAGTGATATTATTAATTTGTTCGGGGATTAAAATAATTTATAAAGCGGTAAAATTATTTTGATGGGCAGTGTAATTAATTCATCAGCGATCAAAATAATTTATACGGCGATATAATTATTTTGATCGACGATATATTTTTGTCGGCGAACAACATAATTTGTACGGCGTGCAAATTAATTTGCTCGCCGATAAAAATAAATTAAATAATTATTTCGGCGATCAAAATGATACATTTAACCAATAGAAACACTTGTTTGTAAAGTTCAAAATGCTGCAGCTCATTTTTACGTCCTTTGATTCCTTGTAGGACGTAGGCCCTTATTATGATTGTGAACGAAGTTCGAAAGTAGGTCTTTATACGTAACAATAAGTTGTATTTCGATAACTTGTAAATCAGAGATTGTTTTAGCCTAAGTCAATATTCAGGAGCTGCACGCTCCTTTCAACGGGGATGTCTATTATAATAGTTACCACGTTGGCTAGCCTATATGTAGGCCATCATGCCCTCGTTGAGCCGTTACCAAATTCCTTGAGTTAACTTTTCCCGAAAACCCTTCACAGCGACCTTGTTTTTCCAACGAAATTTGACCATTCGGATTACATGGAGTTAGACTTTGTTAGCATTATAGGTACGGAACCACTAATTCAGGCCAACCTTAAAAATATTTGTTTCGTATAACGCGCCCGGTGTGCGCAAAACGTTGCCGTTGGAATATTTTTTTCAACAGTGCAAAAAAAATTTTTTTTCAGGCTTGATTTACCGCTCCTCGCACGCCCCCTGTGGCAATTGTGTAAACTAAATTATAATTTTCCATAAACAGCGGAAACACGTGTCATCACCGGATCATGGCGGCTGTTTGCTTGTCAGTGTCGGTTTTGGATAGTAGTGGCAAATATATAGTCAAAAATAGACTGACAAGGGCCACGCGCTCGTTCACATTTAGTGACCTATATAACAATGTCCAAGGATCGGCACGTGGGAGAGAAGACGGATGCAGTTACACTGTTAGCGTTGGCAAGGGGCCAACCGCTGCCTGCACCGAGTCCACATACAGTGTTTTGCCCACCGATGACTTGGACATGGCTTTACAGTTCGACAGTGAAATGCAACATGTGTATTTTTGTCATCAAGCTCACTCCTCGATCCCTGCAGTAAGCGAAGAACCAGGTCCAAGTTCAAATGAGACCATGAATGCGTTTGATGTCCTCATGCAACGACCAACTTCCAAGACGGCCTGGGATGTATTCAGGACGACACAAACAGACCAGGAAATGAATAGCAAAGATCGGCTTACAGAAGAAGTTTTACCTCTACTTAACATTAGCCATTACCTTACAAAGAATAAAAGAATAACGCACGTATATAATTAGAAGAGAGCTCGCGCTGAGTCTTTATTGGCGTACGGGACCGTGATAGATATACATTGATATGCATAATAAATTGCGGTTCAGAAAGATATATTTTAAAATGTAACAATTCAGTGAATCACAAGGCTTACCAGCTTCCAACCAGTCAGCATCAACATAATACCCCCCGCACCAAAACTAGAGATAAAAACCCCTGGGCCAAAAACTCTAGAAAGCGTAGCAGGTATACTCCATGTCTTCCAATTCTCTCAAAGCATCAACATTAAGTTCTAATGAGCGATTAATAAGCCAAGACGTGTGAACGCGCAAGCCTGGAATGAATTCCCCTTACATCACAAGGGTTTATATATGACTGTATTTACTTCACCCCCCCTAACATGAAATACCCGGCTGTAAAGCCACAAAGACTTGTTTTGTACGTGTTACTTTCCGACCCGGTAAAACAATGTTTTCCGCCTATACGTTGAACCAGCGGAAAACTTTAGTTTTACCTCTACTTAACATTAGCCGTTACCTTACAAAGAATAAAAGAATAACGCATGTATATAATTAGAAGAGAGCTCGCGCTGAGTCTGGATCGTATGAACAAGTATAGTTTACGGCAACAAAGTGGCTTTATAAATAGCTACTTAAGCCCGCAAATTTGGTTATAATGTTTCACCACAGCTCATGACTTTACTCTCAACCAGCGATGAACTTACAAACCCAGTTTTTGTGTAACCGACAACCGTTTGCTGAGGCTGTCCTCTACATATCGGTTTTTAGACTCCTGGGATTTCCACCTCCCATGTCTCTGAAAAATTCGCTCATCAATTCCCGATTGTGCTGCTGCTGAAGCCCCCCCCCAGATCGAAACGAATGTATAGTATACATGTTAACATTCGGCAGAAACTCCCTCAAACGATTTCTAATAATCTCATTCATTCTAGTATAGCTTAGACTTTTGTTTGTTTTTACTAGTTTGCTTATATTCCCAGTTTTGAAACCTGGTTTAAATAAAAATTGATCAGACGAAGTATCTAATCCTGCCGTAGCAAAGAACTTTCTTAAGTTATGAACAGGGCACGACACATTGCCAGTAGCACTAATGAGTAGATAATCACCTTGTCTGTATTGGTCCATCTTACTTTTACTTATATGCAATTGGGCATGCTGTTCAAATATTCGAACGTCTCTGCAGCGGAGATTGGAAAGCTCGATGTATCTTAAAAACCCGTAAACGCTAATAAACACATTGCAATGTCTCTGCGCACCAAAATGTCCTTTGAATCTTGAAATTTCAAGCACAACAAGCTGAGAGCTTCAGCTGGTAAAGCAGGTCTATGAACTACTGGTTTGGCATATACTCTTTTGCCAGATTCAACAACGTTCTTGATGAGTGCGTTATCCAAAGGATTGCAAGAGCGATCAGAAAATTGGTGAACCCATTTTAAAGCATAATAAGTACTCACAATAGCATTTGCGGACTTCTTGTCCTCAAGTAATTGTAGAAAGAAAACCGTTAAATCCATGGGTCTAGCTGGGAAAACAGTCATACCAAATCTCTTGGCAAATGTAATCCATGGCTTCAAATGTCCAACATAGGTCCGAACCGTTCCCGCCGCCTATGATTGCAAAAGGACAGTGGGTAATTTATCAATAAGTGGTCTCAGTTCCTCAGGCAGATCATTCTTGTAAGCTCCACAAATGGCCATTTACTTCCAAACATTCATGTCTGCAATGTGAAATATCTGCTCTAAGCATAATCTTCCTGATCATGTGTATTGATAGTACAATAATATTTTATCCAATGGACTCTAGTTTAATATGTTTAATTATAACTGTAAGCAGATCGTGAAGTAAAATGCCTATAAAATGCATTCTTACCAGTAATATGTTGATACATAACTTAAGATTCGAGCCATTTTATGATTGTTTGAACTGGTTAAGTAGATGCATTGTAACATTAAATCTTGTATTAATATCTCATTGATAACTTAATAGTCTTAAGAATGGCAAAATAAGAAAATATTTAAGAATGCCAATTACTGGGACGATTACATTCTTATAAGGTTTTCATGAATGTATGATCATGTAATTATGCCTTACAACAATTATCAGTCCGCGGTAATCATAAGCCTCCCAAAGGCCACCTTTCCAAGGTAATCATACACCCCCGAAGGGCCACCTATCCCAGGTGATCACATGCCTCCAAACGGCCACCTATCCCAGGTGCTCATATGCCTCCCATAGGCCACCTATCTGCGGTAACCATACTCACGTGCATGTGTCTTGCGCCCAGAGCATACCTGTACCTCACGTGTACACCCAGTAGCCTTCCAAGACTACCAATATTCCAATCGATCATGTCATAATCGCTTGCCTGGTAACGAACCACCAGCCTATATTCGATTTAGTCAACTCAGCCTTATGTACATATATGTATGCTTATCAAAAGCCACTTTAACTTTCATAGATTGTAAATGTTACATGGCTCGATATTAGGTGCACATATACTACATTTACCTGTAAGCTGCGTGCAAAACCCCAGTGTCGCTTTTCAAGCAGGCAAACAGAAATTCTCTCGAAGTGCAAGCATGCAAAATTTCAACTTTTTCCCACAAAAAACTGTATTGCGATATTTGCCAAAGTGCACAATTCCGGGCAGATCTGGTAATAACCTCCAATCCCACACGTAGTCACCAAAGTGTGTCCCATCCGGACAAATGATAGGCCAAAATTTACTTGATCGCCACAAAGGAATTACTACAACACCATTTGCCTTGCATTTTTTCATGTGTTTGATGGCTCGTGTAATCATGCATGGCGGGGGAACGACCCAATTATTTTCCCCTCCCCAATGAAAATTAAAAGCGTCAACTCCTTCTGTATTTGGGTTCCAGAATTTCGAATTGAACCTTACACACTTTGTATTGTAAAAAGTGGCAAATCAGTCTATTATGAAAGGACCCCAAATTGTATTTAAAATCTTGAAGACGTGAAAGTCCAGCGACCAATCATCCTTGTCGCAAATTTTACTCAATAAATCTGCTATTTCATTTTTCTCTCTTGGGACCCAGATCGGTTTTAATTGGATAACAAATTATTGGCAAATGTTAAAAATGCTGATTGCAATGGTATGCAAGTGCAATTTCATACTGCCCCCTTTTATTATTGATGGCACACACTGATTGTCTGTGTGCCATAGTAACACTCTGTGTTGTATTTTAGTTTTAACAGATTGTAGCATCATTTCAACTGCTTTGAGTTCCCGCCATGTGGAGCTCTGTTCAACCTCTTCCTGCGACCAATTACCTTGCATAATAAAGGAACCATATCCATCTGGCAAAATAAATCCTCCATAGGCCAATTTAGACGCGTCACTATATGCCTTTACGTTGGCAGGAATGCTATTGGTGACTTCCAGTAAGCACCAAGGAGCCCGATTTAATACCCTGATATTATTAAACCAAAAGATCAACTCTGATATTGATGCCATTGACATTTTTACATTTGATCTCCATGACACTTTTTTCTCTATATCCATATGCATGAAGCGTGTTCGTAGTTTTGCCAAATTACCAAGCACATGATACATGGAGTTGATTTTACCAGCAATGGCTGCGATTGTACGCACAGGAACACATTTCAAGTTGGCCAGAAGCAGAACTTCTTTGATATGATTGATTAAACTTTCATCTCTTTGTTCTGTAACCGATATTACATTGTTCTTAAAATCGATAATGTGCCCTAGCCACTTCACCTTTTGTTTTGGTGTCCATTCACATTTATCTGGGCTTTCTAAAAAACCCGAGCTTTTGAGATCTTCCCTCACTATTTCCGACTGCCTGATCGACTCGTCCCTGTCAACAGACCCTCCAATTCCGTCGTCAATATAAATCAGGTTTCTAATACCTAAGCTTCGCCATTTTTGAACTAGGGGTTTACATAATTTGGTAAACAAATATGGTGCCGTGGAACAACCAAATGGAAGGCAACGGAATTCAAAATAGGTAACAGCATCTTTGTACCACCATTTAAATCCAAGGTAAGTATGAAATTCATCGTTGATTTCAACATGATGATAGGCAGATTTAATGTCATAGGCAAAGACAAAGGAACCCTTGTCTAAAACATTTCTTGCAGCGGCAATGTCTTCCATTTTAAATTTGTTTTTAAACAAAAATAAATTGAGGAAACTTAGGTCCAATATTAATCTCAACTTTCCAGATCTGTTTTCTTTAACGGACAATGGATTTACCATATAAGGTTCTTCTCTGGAAATTTTTATGCACCCCTTTGAAAGTAAGGTTTCAATTTCCATGTCAACAAATTCCGAATGCTTATGCGCAGAAACATTGTTTGCAAATTTTGCAGATACGGGAGTTGATACAAAAGGTAACTTGTAGCCTTCGGAAATGACACCCAAAATAAATTTAGAATCTGATATGGTCCGCCAAAACTTAATCTTATTGGCTAGCCTCCCTATAGGGGAAATTACATCTGTCTTGTCTAGAAAACTATGACCCAATCTATGAATCACCGAAAAAGTACTTAACTGTCCAGCCTGTTGTGTGGACAGACGTTTCAGCGCCGCACAGTCAGCCCGCCAATGTCCTAGTTGTCCACAGAAATGGCAGATATCCTTGGACCGGACCCCGCCTGGTGTACGCCTGATAATCGTCTGAATGTCCTGTCCGGGCACCACAGGAGAAGTTCCCGGATGGGGCATTGGCTCTGACGTCCAACGCCGTTTCGCCTGGACCTCCTTTTGGTCCTCCCTCACTCTCTTTTCCGCCCTTTGGGCAGCCCGCCACAATTTGCGCTGGTCGTCTTCATCCGTACATAACTCGTTGAATTCGTACTCCTCTGCCACTTTCCATCCCAACTTTTCGGTATCCGCGATCAAAATCAACTTTTGCCTATCTTGTAGAAAAAGTTTACCTTTTTCAAGCACAGCGTTGGCGTTGTCGTATTTCTTATGTTCAATGCTTGTAGACGCAGTGTCCATACAATCCAGGATTTTTTCATTAAATTCAAACTGTTTCTTATTGCCTTTATGGTTAAAGGCCCTGCGCTCAGAAAACCGAATGCGTCTCATCTCATCAATGCTCTCGTCAGTTTTGTACGCCACCTCTTGCTTAAATTGGTCGAAATTTCTGTCAATAAGAGTGCCTATTCTTTGCAATAACATGTTTTCTCCCCCTGCGTTGTGTGTAGCAGAACTCTCTGAGTCGCCCATATTAACATTGGCAGAATTTGAAGCCACAAAACCGGTGTCCGTGTCTGTCATTACGAAAACTTTAGCGAAAATGCCAAGCAAAGCTAGAAAGCCCCACAGCCACATGGAGTATAAAGCGTTGACGCCGCAGACCAGTCACCGGTCCCAATGAGCGATTAATAAGCCAAGACGTGTAAACGCGCAAGCCTGGAATGAATTCCCCTTACATTACAAGGGTTTATATATGACTGTACTTACTTCACTCCCCTAACATGAAATGCCCGGCTGTAAAGCCACAAAGACTTGTTTTGTACGTGTTACTTTCCGACCCGGTAAAACAATGTTTTCCGCCTATACGTTGAACCGGCGGAAAACCTTAGTTTGCTCTCTCGACAGTTTGACATTCCCAGGAACAATGCCCGACACAGAAGTGATGTCGCATATCAAGAAAATAGTCAACCCGTTGTGGTATTTGGATGGGCGCAAAGACCTGATTTTGTCCAGGCTGAGGAAAGATTTTCAGGGGACACTTCCGGAAAGGTTTGTATTGACTATTGAAAAAGAAAAGAAAAGAAAAGAAAAATGCAATGAATATGAAAAAAAAAAAAAAGTTCTTTCCCCATCTGTTATCACACGAAAAACCAACACACAGACATTATATATCCTATCCCCGTTTCTTGGCTTGTATTTGAAATAAAGGCAACTAATAACTATGCTGTATCCTCTTACGTTCCTCCTACTATCTGACAAAAGCCATCTACATGTAATTAGGGTAACTGAAAGTTTGAAACAAAGAAAAAAAGGAAAATTTTACTCTTGAGTCCCCACTCTTTATGTGTTGTCAAATAAAAAAAAACCACACACTTGGCATTTGATATCCAATTCTTTCTCTCCTTCATATTTCAAATAAAGGCAACTATGCCATATCTTTGTTTCTTTTACTGTTTGCAGAAGCCCCAAAATAGTTCATTCCACCATTTACTCTGAGCCCCCCCCCCCCATCTTTTATCACAAGAAAAACCAACACACAGACATTATAGATCCTATCCCCGTTTCTTGGCTTGTATTTGAAATAAAGGCAACTAATAACTATGCTGTATCCTTTTACGTTCCTCCTACTGTCTGACAAAAGCCATCTACATGTAAATCAGCTAACTGAAAGTTTGAAACAAAGAAAAAAAGGGAAATTCTACTCCTGAGTCCCCACTCTTAATGTGTTGTCAAATGAAAAAATACACACTTGGCATTTGATATCCAATTCTTTCTCTCCTTCATATTTCAAATAAAGGCAACTATGCCATATCTTTGTTTCTTTTACTGTTTGCAGAAGCCCAAAAATAGTTCATTCCACCATTTACTCTGAGCCCCCCCCCCCCTCTTTTATCACATGAAAAACTACACACACACATTATATATCCTACCCCTGTTTCTTGGCTTGTATTTGAAATAAAGGCAACTAATAACTATGCTGTATCCTTTTACGCTCCTCCTACTGTCTGACAAAAGCCATCTACATGTAAATCAGCTAACTGAAAGTTTGAAACAAAGAAAGAAAAGGAAAATTTTACTCTTGAGTCCCCACTCTTTATGTGTTGTCAAATAAAAAAAATACACACTTGGCATTTGATATCCAATTCTTTCTCTTCCTTCATATTTGAAATAAAGGCAACTACGCCATATCCTTGTTTCTTTTACTGTCTGCAGAAGCCTTGTACATGTATATATTATGCCATTACACATACACACAAAAGAGGTGTGGTCATGCCTTTTAATATTTACTCTCAACCCTCATCATGCACCTATCCCCTACCCTGATGTTGTCAAGTGAAAATTAAAACCACACATTTGTATTTGATATCTTATTCTTTTTCTTCTGTGATATTTGAAAAAAAAGGCAACTATATAATTATGCTAATCCTTTCTTTCTTGAAGCCCTGTACATGTACATGTTTAAAATAGCAAAAGACCCACCCCAATTCAAGCCATTTTAAACAGAATTTGTGTGAAGGGGGACAAGATTTCTGAAAAAGGGACCATGTATTTAATTTTTCAATGGGA
Organism: Hermodice carunculata; assembly: GCA_964020975.1. Taxonomy (NCBI): domain Eukaryota; kingdom Metazoa; phylum Annelida; class Polychaeta; order Eunicida; family Amphinomidae; genus Hermodice; species Hermodice carunculata. Next base: position 28,907,585 of record OZ026627.1, read on the forward strand.
ACATCATCATCTCTTGTGAAATGAAAAATTATACGTCTGTCTGTGGTTTTTCGATTTATCTGTAAAAATACAAGTATGAGAAAAACGAACTTTGTAAAGCCAAATCTTAAAACTTTGTATGGAAGTGTATTAAACTTGACCCTGCCCTGACAGTTTTGATACTTGGAATTGTAAGCATGTTGGCAAAGTGGTCCATGTCAGAATTTTTGGAAGCAGTAAATATTTATATTTTGTTTCTAGATTTTGTTTAATTTTTAAACTGTGAATTTTAATTTTGTCAGGTTTGGACCTGGAAATTTTGACGGGTACCAGAACTGGACCAAAAACCAAAAAAACCCGAGGCATGATGGAACAACTTTGAGGCATCTGTCAGAAGGGTTATGGTCTGTGGTTGACAGGCCATGGACCTCATCATGGGACTTGGGCTTCAGAGAGGACCTCAGAGTACTGGCTACATTGTTGCAAGATATTGCAGTATACCTGACGGAAAGAACACAGGCACAACAAAAACTTCACAACTCCCTGTATCCTGCACGACAGGTATGTATGCTGGGTATGTCAGACATAAAAATTCAGTTGAAAATACACATCAGGGCTCTGCAATTCTCTTTTCTCTCCTGTAGCCCACATAATCTGGTTGTCCATCCGTCCAAAATTTTATCAAAAAGTAAAATTTATGGTTGCCCCGAGGGCTAGTACTTTTAAATTTTAATGTGCCCTAACTGCAATTTTACTAACCCAGGCTAGCTGACATGCAAATTTTTGAGCCCTGCACATTGAAAAACAATATAGTTGTTTAACGTTTAATGCTGTCATTTAAATTTTGAAATTCTTCAGTTCTGTCATTTCCATCTTTTAATAGTACTGAATCTGAATGTCCAATTTTGAAGAGGATTATATTCTTAATTTACCAAGCAACTAACAATATACTCTATATTGTTAGGCCTAGTTGTTTGGTAAATTGATGCTTGTAAAATCTGTCACGTGTAATATTAAACACTTCTTAAAGGTGTGTGCATAAATGCATCTTTTGACAGATACAGGAGGATGCATCCATAGAGCATCACCCACCTGTTGATGTGGTAGGACACGAGTACAAAGCTGTTGATGAAGCCATGTGTGATGTCTCAGAATATGAACCAAGGGCCTTAGAAGATCTGATAGATTACGACATCTTCAAAAATGCTATGGAAAAGCACCGGTTTACAAGTCAATTAGGCTTATCTGTGCCTGTGGATATTTTGAGGTATAAAATATTGCACATATGCTTTATGATACCATTCCTTTATATACTGTAGTTTAGAAATACTAACAATAAAAGGAGACCTTGTAGATGCCTTCAAGCTGGCAATCACTGCACATTAATTTAATAGTACGGTCTTTTGCACTGTTGAATGCTTGAAACTTGAGAAAAGTGCTGAAAAATGCCCAGTGTTATAAATGGTCATGTATTTTATATTTTAATTGGCACTTGCATGAGTGGTGTGGGCCTGAATGCTTTTATATTTTAAGTAAATAGTAATATTACAAATAGTACATAGTTTTAACCCTTAAAGCGCTGATTTAAGATCGAGTCCACAGCTTTCCTTTGGTGTTTTTGCATATTGTGCGCAAAGCATCCCGAGGAAAGCTGTTGACTAAGACTACTTTTTGCTTTAAACTAGGCTTGGTGGTATTTGAATGAAAGGTATCTTCATGAAGAATTCGAATCTTTTAACTATTATGTTTAAGAGTAATGAGAAAACATCTATAGCAGTGATTAGCACTTTAAGGGTTAACAAATCAAGTGCTCTGTGTACAGGATTTCCACTGGAACTACATCTTTAGCTATTGAATTGCTAAAAAATATTTTATGAATTTGGCAACTGTGTCTACAATTTGAACTTGTTAGCATATTTTTTTAACAAAAAAAAATTCCAGAGGAAGCCGTCTAGCATGGCACCACTTTGCTGAGACTTAGCCCTGCTTTTATTGCTGCTTAAACAGATATGATCCTGGTGGTGGATTAAGTGTCACACCATTTCTGTGGAGAACTCCCAAAAATACATCAGAAAATGAGATGGTGACAATGGCAGGGCGTGTGTTACTGCAGCTGAAACCAAGTTTGCCAGAATTCCATACACGGGCGATGAGAAGAGCATTTCGAGACCAAATGTCTTGCCTGATGTCCGGAATTCCTCCCTATGTTATACGGTCAATCTATCGCATGCTTTCTTTAGATGCAAAGAAGGATGAAAATCCTGCACTCCAGGAACGTGTAGAGATGGCTCTAAATTCAGGAGACCCAGAAATGATTCTTGACCTTAGACATTTAAATAAAGGGAGACCATCAGATACATTCAAAATCTCCTTTGAGAAACTCTCTGAACAGATAGACCAATGGGCTGGTGCTGACGAACGCAGGCATGGGGTAGCACACATGGCACAGTATTTGTCTGTTCCTGATCTGATAAAAATGATCAAGTCTCAACTACCAGCAGACACACCCATTCCAAGTGAGTGAACTGTCCTATTGGCCTTCGCTCCGCCGAATACGTGCTCTGCAGCCTCCAGGCACTATACAGGCAAAGTTGATCTTCTTCATAAAGTGCAGTCAAGACAACTTCGTAACACTCATGCTGATTTTCATTATTGTAGCGCACAGTTCAAATACCTCTGTCAAATGGCCATCTCTCTCAAGGAGCATTGTTGTCTTGTGTCAGCAGATGACAAGGCCAAGATACCAGTGGGAGAACCTGGGCTTGCCATTTCCAGTGGGGTGAGGGGGCGTCGAAGCGTGGTTCCCACGACAATAACACTGGCTGCTCTTGATCATGATGTAAATCAGAAGGCCTCTATCATACCCAGTGTAATATTAAATGTTGACATCCCGACAAGTATTGAAGAGTCATTTTATAGGGGCCAAGTATGCGTGTCTTTGAAAGATTCTGTGTTTTGCCCTAGTTCCCCCAACAGATTTGTGTCTGAACTGCTAATTCATCTGCAATCCGTGCCTGAGGATGAACAAGCTAAACTGAAAGTCCTTTTTCTGGTGACAGATGGAGGTCCTGAACATAGGCTGGTGTTTGATTCAGTGAAATTATCCTTGATTCACTTGTTCAAGAAACTAAATCTGGACTTGCTTGTGGCTATCCGTACAGCACCTGGACAAAGTTATGTAAACCCAGTGGAGAGAGTCATGTCAATTTTGAATATAGCTCTCCAAAATACGGCAATATCAAGGGAAACCTGTACAGAAGAAGTTGAAGCAGCTTTGAAGTCCTGTGGCCCAATGGAGGCAATCCGTCAAAACAGAACATTGTCGCTGAGGGATGGCAGCAATCACTCGAGCCTGTTATGTCCACATTGAAGGATCGGTTAGAGCGCTGCAGTTTGAAAGACAAGCCCTTTGTTGTTATGCAACATGCTTCTGATGAGCAAGTCAATGCAGCACTGGATACTATGAAGCAAATTGATCCCACGTTACAGGCAGACAAGCTACAACAGGCACATGTTAAAAAGTGTGTCGGCTATCAGGCCTTCAAACAAAAACACTGTCGGGAAAGGCACTATAGCTTTCAGGTTAGCTTACTGTATTCATTCCAATTGTAGCACATGCCCTAATAGAGCACACCCCCAACTTTTTATCTAAGTAGCCCATATTCAAAATCCACATATTTCCAATAAATTTGCAAATTTATACAACCAACTGAAAAATATTTATAACAAATATTATTGTTTTTCACATCTACATGTAGTGTACAGCCTTCAATATAATTCTCATTCAAATAGGCTATAATATATTACTTCTAAAATCCTGTAATAACTGTTGCTGGCCCAGAGACTCTTTGCATTTTAATATCACCGTGTGCTATATTAGAGTGAATACAGTATTAAAAACAATGAAAATGAAAGGGGTGTATTATGCAGAATTACAGTTACCACTTTTAAATTTGATCTGTCAATCTGTCTCACCAAAATACAGGTTTGCAAATTGTAGGTTTTGTCATACCCAGGCATCAGTCTTTAAGAAATTCAATGCTACTTTTAATATCTGACAGGTTTTAGTATTTGTTTAATACTCAGGTTTAAGTATATGTTTCTAGATACTGGTTAGTGGTGTCTGCTATAAAGACCAATATGTGGAGAGACCTATAAATCTTGTCAAGCTGATTTTCATATACTCTGCTATTATTTTCAAATTTGATATTTTAATACAGTGGTGCCTGTTTTGAGAGACCAAAGTTTGGACATGCCAACATAGTAGTCTCTCAAACAGGGACCACAGTACATATTAAATATTTAATTTTCCATGCCTGTGTTCACAGGTAATGAAATGTGGTGAGGAACCATGTTGTGGGGCGACATCTGTGGAAAACCTCCACTGGCTACCAGATCCAGTTCTGTACGACAGTTCCCTGCACTACAAGCCATTTGAGGATCTTTATGGAAATGTTGACACCAGTGATACTGACCGGGCATCTGTGAAATTTGGAACAGAAAAAAGTGACCCAAAAAGAACAGGTTTGTAGTTTTTCAGTGTCAAATTCAATATCATAAACTTTTCATCTGTCTGCCAGGAAAAGGAGGAAGGTACACTTCAACATATATCAGATATTTATTTCTGACATACAGTTTGATGTATTATTTCTTCAGTGTTGGCCCCCTCACACTTTTAAGAGGCTTGGGACTCTCTTGAATCCCCATAGGCAATATTTCAATTTTAATTTGTACATGTACTTACATTTTCAAATCTGCAGAAGTAAAACTGTTAACTTTCTGAAACCTGACATCGGAAATTTGTTGCAGTTTAAATGTTAAAACAGAAGGAATTTATAAATGTACTCACAACCAAAGATACTGCTATCTACTCAAGAGTGCCATGCAGGGAAAACAAGGCGTGCTTAGGCCACACAAGCAAGGTTAAAACACAAGATGACTACATGCACAAGCTCTACATATTTATCTGACATATTAAATACAAACGACTTTATGTTTGAAATGAAGGTAGGTGAAATAATGAGATGTCTATTTAATGTTTTGCATCACAATACAAGCTGAAAAAAAACGTCTAATTTATCAAATTGCAGGGTTGTGCAGTCAGTATGTTGACCGGCCAGAATGTCTGCCATGTCGCCAGATGCAAGGAATGCAACAAACCGAGGTGTATTTACAGTAGGGCTACTCTATCTCAGCGCCAGCAAACCAACTTGAAGCGTATATTGGCCCGCTATGACTTCATCTGTGGCAGTGTTTGTACTCCTGAAGGTATGCATTGAGTTTTAACATGTAACTTTAAGAAATAGAAGAAGCAGACCTCTCAGCAGCTTTTTAAGCTATCTTTTCGGTTCCTGTGACCTGTTAAAAAGTAAAGCAGTCAATGTTTAATGAAGCTGTGTCAGACTTTCATATAACACATATATACATTTAAAACATGCACAGACTTTAAGTGTGACAGTATTCTTCAATTTAAGATATCCTGTCAAGATGTATTAAAATGTGCAGTGTTTGCTGTCTGCACTTTCAGAACTCATGTTTTTCATGTTATCTGATTCTAGGTGATGCTCTTGAGGGTGTTGTCTTCAGCAGGTTGGCCATCTCTTGCCATTCCCAAGTTGAATGGGCATTCTATGCTTCACCACTTGGGTCCACATCCATCTGTTCCCTGTGTGGTGGCACAGGAGCTGAGGTTAATATGGATTTAAAAAAACAGTTTAAAACAGTTCTGCCTGCCTGTCCACCTTGCCAAGATAAAGGACTTAAGGTTCCAACTCGTGGTCCATTAAGAAAGAGAAAGACACAAGATGCTGACTTATCAAATTGCAGGGTTGTGCATACAGCATGTAAACTGGCCAGAATGTTCGCCATGTCGCCAGATGCAAGGAATGCAACAAACCGAGGTGTATTTACAGTAGGGATACTACCCTGTTTCAGCGCCAGCAAACCAGCCTGAAGCCTATATTGCCCTGCTATGGTGTCATCTGTGGCAGAGTTTCAAGATTGCTTTAATTCAGATTTAATAATAAAAATTTTGCAACCTGGAATCTTGTTCATCTTGTATCAATACATGTACTAAGTCCATCAGTCCCCATACTGACATGATGCTCTTATTGCAGTAATACGTTGTAGGTATGTGTAGTATTGAAAAAAAAAAAAGGAAAAAAAAAAAAATTCCTCCCTGCCTCATCAAATTTTTCAAGGCCCTGTTATACGAAACAAATATTTTTAAGGCTGGCCTCAGCCAACCCGCGAAAGGTTGTCCAAGATATAATAGAGTATAGAGAGAAAGCTGTTCGTTCATTGGCCGATATTTATAAGGCAACGCACAGGTATATTTGTAATAGCCGGCAATTAATACAGAAAATATTGTGGTAAATCTTGGTGGAAATTTTCATTCCATTTAATGCAGACATGTTGATGGTCGGTGTCGACATATAGAAATAAATTTTGGTTGGTTTTGGCATTGTTTTCTTTGATTTAGATTATAATAATGACATTGTTCTTTCAAACAAAAGCGAAGTCAAGTGTCAACGATTCCTTAAATATGGTCTAGATTATCAATGTTTCAATGACAGCAGTAGGCCTATGAAGATGGGAATACGACAGCAGTGCAGATGTTTGCGTCTGGGGTAAGACATGTGAAAACTTCCATTTTAAACAAAGTTTTACAGATAGGCCTATATGAATACGCTGACATCAGAAATGGACAACCCCCTTCATTCTCTCTCCTATGATGTATTGTTTAAATATATAGGATGAGTAGTCGCAAAGATAAAATTTTTGTTTTTTGTTATAATACGTGAATTTGTGTTTGGGGTGAAAAATGTTAAAACTTCCCATTTTTTAAACAAAGTTTCAGATATGAATTAGCTGACGCCAGAAATGGACAACCCCCTTTATTCTCTGTCCTATGATGTATCGTTTGAATATATTGGATCAGTAGTCACGGAGATAAAATTTTCGTGTTTTTTTTTTTTTTTTTTTTTTTTTTGTTGTTGTTGTTAAATTACGTGAATTTGCATCTGGGGTGAAATTGTTAAATCAACTTTGTAAACAGTTACATGAAGACCTATATACCCCTATAGTAGAACACTTTTATGAAGTCTTATCCACCAAAAATTATATCTGTTTTCAAAAAAACAATGAAGTATGATATAAGTTTTATACTTTATATAAAGGTCTAGGGAACTCAAAATTAATTTATTCTATCAATGGTAGACAAAACATTGCAAGATTATATTGCAATAAATACAATGTATGGGTAACAAAAGTCTGAAATATAAAAAAAATATAAAAACTATTTTTAACAAGGAGATGATCCAAAAGGATCCATGTCCCCCGCCACACCATATTTTGCTAAGACAACAACATTACATATATGGGATAAAAATGTAAGGTATAAACATGATTGTACTAGCTACAATCATGAACATGTTTTGTTAAGAACAGTGTTTTAATGACCTTTAATAAAACATGTTCCAGGGGGTCTTTCTTTGTTATCTTCTATCTGTCCTTTCTATCTGTCCTTTTCTTTCCATTTCATTAAGTGCCCCAAAGCAGACATGTTTTGGTTCATATGACTCCCTGTGACCTTGAAAATAGGTCAAAGTCATGAACCATAGGTCACACACAACACCTTCACATAGTAATACTTTGGTGCAAATACTAATTGCCAAGGTTTAATATTACTTGAAATATGACTAAATATGCTCCAGAAATAGTCATACTTTTGGGCTCATGACCTTGAAAAGAGGTCAAAGTCAATATCAAGGTCACATGCACATGCCCTTTAGATGATGCATCTATGATTTAAATTTCACCATTATACCTTAAACAGTTCATGAGATATCAGGGCGGACGGGAAAAAGTCACATTTTGGGGCTCGTGACCTTGAAAAGAGGTCAAAGTCAATATTACGGGTTACATGCAAATGCCCTCTGGAGGATGCATCTATGGTATAAATTTCACCATTCTAGCTAAAACGGTTCCGGAGATATCGGGGCGGATGGATGGATGGACTATCCTTCCTATTTCTATGTCCCCCTATACCACCTTCGGTGGCGGGGGACGAAAATGATTTTCTTTTTAAAATAGATTTAAGATCATCAAAAAGACTTGTTTTTATAAAATTTATAATTATTTCTTTTATTTGGCACAGGTAAAATGTCATTACATAATATTTAGTTTTATACTCAAGCTTCTAGCAAAATGGTTTGGATATGTATGCATCATCTGGTTCGGTTTTGGCAAGGGCTTCCCAAATCGAATCAGTGCCATGAGGGTATCGGCCTATTCTACCTCGACAAAGATATAATATTATCAAACTAAAATTATATTCCCGTGTAAATTATTTTGATCGCGGAAGAAATTAATTGTATCGCCGTACAAATTAATTTTTTGCCAATTGTTCGATGTTATGGCCCTGTTCAGGGTGTCTACAGGATTTCGGGAAGCAGATTCCTTGACTTCCATGATTTTTCCCTGACATTTCGCCAATTTTCATGACCTCTTACAGCCATTCATTCCACCCTTATGTACTGTTGTATAGTTGCAAGAAAATATAATACAGCAGGGTTTTTGTTCTCTATTCATTGTTTACCATAACATGCAAACTGGTCCGTAAATTTTTTTTTTTTTTTGGGGGGGGGGGGGGGGTGCTATCGTTTTATATTAAAAGTAAGCAGTTCTACATCTTTGAGTACTGGTATGCTCTACAAAGCTCTGCCATGGGACAATTCCCTTACTTTTCCCTGATTTTCCAAAAAAAATTCAAATCCCCAGACTTTTCCACTAATTCTTCTCTGGAGGAAAAACTTTTTCAACTTTTTCCCTGAATTTCCTGCCTTGTGAACACCCTACCTGTTGGACTTCCATAAATCAAAAATGGACACTGGTCAATAAGATATCTTTAAAAATGGCTTGTGACGTTAGCCATTTTCCCTGTGAAAACTAGGCCTATGTACGCTACTAATATTCCTACAACAGTAAAACAAGATTAACAATCTGATCTATTGAGACACTTCATTTAGGCTACCTGGACGTCATAAATAGGCTATGAACAAGCTGCTTAGGCCTATAGACTATAGTTCCATTGAACAAACTTAGGCGTAAAATTAATATTGGTCAATATAATAATATCAATCGATAGGCAAGAGATTGAATCATTGATAGGCCTATTGAATATGTTTCAAGATTAAGGTTCATGCTCAGCAGACTGAATATTTAGACATAATTTAAGTAGCAAAACTTGAGCCCACCAGCTAGCTCCACCTCAGACTACAGCCTACTAATGAAAATGTAGTGCAAATAATGGTAATTTAAACTGATGAAACCCACCTCTGGTACTCTGATGTATGGGTTTGCACCCGTTGCATCAAAAATGTTAAGGGGTTTAACTACTTCTGGGGAAGATTGGACGTTCAACTAAGCCCGCACCAAGAAGGCTTGGCAGCCGTCCATGCCCGACGAAGGAGGGCATGGACGGCTGCCAAGCCTTCATGGTGCGGGCTTAGTTGAACGTCCAATCCTCCAAGAAAAGGAGGCTGCCAAGCCTTCATTGTGCGGGCTTAGTTGAACGTCCAATCCTCCCCAGAAGTAGTTAAACCCATTCTATCCCAGTTTCCGACAACATAGTAATGTTGCAAGAGACAAACAAGCAAACCTGATCAACTGAAATATCAAAAAACGCCTCAAGTGACAGACCCATCCCCCCTTTTACTTTTTTAACGGAGATAAGCTTTGCCACTTTGGTTATCACGCGGTGCGTGCAGCGCGTGCTGTTCTACGAGCAGACTTCCAGTTATACTTTGTTTATGAAAGCAAGATCCATGAAACACAATGTGTTGGCTGCTGACGTAACAAGCAACGTCAGCAATGCACGAGAGGGCATGGTTGCTGGGATTTGTTACAAATTTATGCCCGGGGAAAAAAAGACGAATTTACCTTGCGCGCGCATGTGACTGGGATAGAACTGTTTGCAATGCAGCGCGACAGGTTTTTAGCCAACATCGCCAGTGTATTTTGTGTTTGTCCTCCTTGTTTTTTTGATATCTGAATCCTTGGTGAATTAACACCAAGCCTCCTCTGTTACCTCTCTGTATGTAAGCCATTTTGCCACCTTATCTACGACGTTAATTGCTGAAATCGAATTCAATTTCCGCCATGTGGTCAAATGTCCCTGCAGACCACAGGTGCTCGTAGCGTATATAATTAGCATATATGGAAATGAGGGCGAGCAGAGTTCTACGGCCATCAGACTGTACCCCCCTGAAAAGAAAGGTTTGAAACACTGGCTCTTTTCAGTGAAATAACAAACATACCTTTGTTCCCTCTGTCTTTATTTTTTCAATTTGTATCCAACATAGGCAAATAAAATTCACACATTCCACTCAAAAGTATATTTGTAGTTTGTTCACCGACTTTCAATGCAATACTCCGAGAAATATTGTGATCTGGTCTTTCTAAATGTCCCCAAAGAGCATCTCAGTTCCAGTTCGGACAAAAAGTCACCACAATAGGCGCCAATGGGAACTACACATCCGAAGCGAGTTTGGGTAAATTTGTCCATGCGAAAGTGTACTTATGGGTGAATTCGAATTCCACGTCTACGTCAAATAATCCTGATGACTGGAAAACTTATTTTCCACGCTGTCAAGTAAAGAAATCGGCATAAATGTTCGCATTCTACAGAGCCCAAGCGGATCCTCTCCTACCGCGCATCCATTTGCAATTGCGGTTCCGCACAAAAAACGGATCTTCGCTCTCATTGGCTGCAAAGGTTTGTGAGACTCTCCCATGTGGGAGGCTTAAAATGTTGTGCACGATCAAAACAAGCAACACGTGGATGCCCATGCCCGTGATCTATGTAAGTGCAAATCAAGGCGATCAGCGACCATCTCACATTGAATTTATTGTATCCTGTGGGAAAATAACATAATTGATTGTCATGCTCACCACTGAGCAACAAGATATACTGAAACTTGTCAAAGCTGGCCACAATTTAGTGGTCTGTGGCCAAGCTGGAACAGGCAAGAGTTATGTTATACAAGAGCTGTACAGGCAACTGAAGTGGAACAAAAATGTGAAAATTGTGTGTACAACTGGTATTGCGTGCACAGCTTTCCCTGCAAGTATGGGGGCTCAGACACTCCATAGCTGGACAGGCATTTTAGACGGGAGATACAGCTTAACAGAGCTTCAGGATATGGTGTCCAGTGAGCAGTTTGATTCTATCAGAACACAAATCCAGCTGTGTGATTTGCTCATAATTGATGAAATTTCAATGTTATCAGCGAGAATTTTTGAGCAAATTGAGACAGTATGTCGCCTTGCAGGGGCAAATAACTGTTATTTTGGTGGTATGCAGTTGGTTGTTGTAGGAGACTTTTTTCAGTTGCTCCCTGTTCCAAGCGAACGTTATGGTGACCAGGGGGAACCATGTTTTCACCATGAGATGTGGGAAGAGGTGTTTCCCCACAAAGTTGTTTTACACACTGTAATACGCCAACAGGAGGAGGATTTGATCTGTGCTATCAAGAAACTTGCAAGAGGGGGTTTACTTGACAAGCAAACCACTGATTTTATACAGGCATTTGCTCGGCCATTAGAGGGGGTGTCTGTCTACGACAAAGTTTGTTTATTTGCGACAAACATGCAGGCAAGAATGCACAATTTTGAAGTTTTACAGGAAATGGAAGGTGACTTTTTTACATATAAAGCTGTGGACACAGGAAATATTACCATCTTAAATGACAACCTAGTGCCAAGTGTTTTAAAGCCGAAAGTAGACTGTAAAGTCATGCTGACATGTAACTTGTACCAGATTTCGCCAAATCTTGTCAATGGGAGCCAAGGCAATGTGTTGAAATGCTTAGATGATGCTGTTGAAGTATTTTTCCCAGAACCACAGATCACAGCAACAGTTACCAGACATAACTTTGCAGGTAAGTACAATGTGATGTGTATATGGTGGGCCAAATACGGGGGTCAGCATTAAGATTTTTGACTGGGTGTCCCCAAGATATTTTTTCCACATTTTGGGGCAACCAGTGGGTTAAAATCCCATAGAGCTCAAAATTTTGGGTTGCCCTGACTGAAAATTTGGTTGTCCCAGACAACCGGGCAATCCTTAATGTCAACCCCTGAAATATAATTAAAAGATAGTTTCTCAGGCCATTTCTCATCATGATTTACATTGTCAATACAAATTTTTGATGTGCAACTTTTTTCGCAAGGTGTTTTTTCCTCTCACTCACAGATTGAAAAAAAAAACAATCTGTTTGGTGCCACTTATCAACCACAGCATTGGATTATCATGAAACTGAACTTCAGCCAGCATTTTTTGTTAATGGCAGTTTATATGCATATTAATCACAGTTGACCCAAATCTGTGTGTTAATGAATGATGATAATAGAAAGAATGCTTTATTAGTCCCTCCACCTGGAACCGGAGGGGGACTATAGGTTTGCATCCCGTCCGTCCATCATTTTGTCCGTCCGTCCTTCCGCAGTGGCTTGTCCACGCCATATTTCCCATACCCTTGCATCCACACCAATCAAATTTTGCATGAAGACACTTCCTTGGATAGCGGAGTGTCGTGCACCAAAGTTGGGTCACTGTAACCTATTTATTGTTCTTTGACCCAACATGAAATATTTCAGCTTGTCTGGGCCATGTTTCCTGTTCCATTAGACCTGATCCTACCACATTTGGTGACTGGACACTTCATGGGATAGAGGTGTGTGACACACTAAAATTGGGACACTGTGACCTTCATTTTTGACCTTTGAACCCTCAAATTGTTGTACAAAGTCCGTATTACCTATTCTCTGGTGGGGGACCATGTATTGGTATGCAATACTTGAGCTTGTAGCATAAATGCCCAGCTTGGTCCAAAGCATACATTAACAACAATAGACTATTAGTGCCATCTACTGGCAGCAAATAGAATTACAATTACAATGTCATAAATGCATGTGCTCATCTGGTGCTCAATGAAATATTTAAATTTCTCATGCTTTACAAGTACCAGACCTGCAAGTCCTGGAGTGTTCAATATCAGTTACAGCACCCTATCTTCAGTAACACTGATCTATTGTATGCTCACAAATATTAATCAATACAGAAAAATGTACATGTAACAGAAGGATCCCCACAACAAACATTGCACACACTTGGGTTAAAAAAAAAAGACTAGTAACTACTCATGCACAAAGGAAAAGAAAGGAAAAAAATCTCCCTTATACTTCTCATGTGAAATTTGAATGGATTTCTTAGGGTCTCTTTTAAATTTGACTGGATTTCTTAGGATCTGTCTGTGTCAATACAGGGAAATTCAAACTAATTGTAGCTAGGTTCGAGGATACAAGGCTTCTTTTCACTTGGTAAAAGATTAGTAGCAACATTTGGCTGTTTCCTTTATAGTCTCACCCTCAACATTCATGAGGTAGAATAGCTTTTGTTCATAATCCATGTCTGAGAAATATTTACAAGATTTCAGCACTATATTCTATAAATATTTTCACACTTGGTTATACAGAGGACAGTGTCATAAAAAGTGTTGTTTATCCTCTAGTGTTCTACATATTTTACAAATCCACTCATTCACTGATATTTTGGTTGGCAATACCTTCCTCCTTCAATGACCAGCTGGTGACTGCTAACTATGAATTTAGCAAGTGCTGGCCTATGATTTGAGTTGTGTACCAGATCTTTGATGTGGAAATACTATATACACAAACATCCAAATATCTTGAAATTATTGTGAAAAGATGCATAGAGTAATTGTGCCATATATATATATATATATATATATATATATATATATATATATATATATATATATATATATATATATATATATATATATATATATATATATTAAAACCTGTCATTAGTGAACACCCTTGGTACCAAAGAAAAGTGTTCACTAGCTTAAGATGTTAACTAAATGGCAGGTTTTACTGTGTATCCAAGTCAAGAGACACTATATATATACCTCCTTTGAGAGAACACTCTTTTGCGAGACCACCTAACTTTTGTAACCACAATTTGTCCCTCTGCAGTACATTTCTTGTTATTTATACCTCCTCTGAGAGACCACCTTGTTTATGTGACCACTTTTTGGGTGGCACTAGGGGCAGTCTCTCAAAGGAGGGACTACTGTATACATTATTCCCTCCTTTGAGAGATCAATAAGGTGAAAGACTGCCTGATTTTTAAGACCACATTTCTCTGGTCCCCAGTGCCATTTTCCTATGTTATTGTACCTCCATTGAAAGACCACCTACTTTATGTGACCACTTTTTGGCCTGCCCTGTGGGTGGTTTCCCAAAGCAGGAACTACAAAATATTTATATTGGTATGTTGTGTTATTTCTGATATTTTGTGCTTGTCTTAATTTCATATCTCTCTCTCTTTCAGTTTATAACCCAGAGACAAAAGCTAACCTTGCTGTAAGGAGCCAGGTGCCTTTGGTGCCCGCCTATGGGCTCACCATACATAAGAGCCAGGGTATGACCTTGGAACATGTAGAGGTGGACTGCAGTCATGTTTTTCGGGCCGGACAAATTGCTGTGGCCATTGGCCGTGTTAAATCAAAGTCTGGCCTGCGAGTCATAAATTTCAGAAAGCATCTATGTTTTCAACAACCAAAAAGAACAATATCCTATATAGATTCGCCAGCAATGCCCCCAGAGCCAACTATAACCTGTTGTCAAAAGATGCCAAGTCATATACCCAGTGAAAATCAAATGGAAGTCATTGATATTGTGTCAGATGTGTTTAATTTTGAAAGTTCAAGTGACGTTGGAGAATCCATCAGCGATAAAAACAGAGATGCTGCAACAAGTCTTCAACTCAGTTTATGTGGACCATGTCCCATTGATGTGGAGCAAGTCATTAAATCCAATGTATATAAAACACCGAAAACACAAATGCAGCGTGAAATAAATCAACTTTTTGAAAGCTTGATGGGACAGAATGTGGCTGAGAACTTTGTCAATCAACAGTGGACAGTTGTATCAGATATACTACAGAGTGAAATACCTGAGGAAGCAAATGAAATTTCTGAAAATGTATCCAGTAAAATACTTTCAAAGTGGCACATGTACATGACTGAATCAAGCTCATATAGAGATTCTGTGAACAAGCTATTTGGAATTGACAAACCAGAGACAACACACTTTCATGTGGCACATTGTTTGGCAGTCAATGTCAGAAAAGAGCTAATAAGAAGGAAAGCTGATTCACTTCTTGTATCCAAACCACCCAAACAAACAGTTACTGTTACGAGGAGAAATCAGACCTCTGATGCTGTTGTAAGCAAAATCAGGTATGTTGGGGCATTTTGTGTTGCAAAATTGCTTTTCCAACAGAGAAGTCTATTAAGACGATACATGAATTCAGTGTCAACAATTCCAGCTGCCAAATACACTAGATGTAAATTTCCAATACAGTTATTGGAGCATCTAACAAAACCAGAGTTGGAAATAGTTGAGACTACAGAGTTTGAAGCCAGTCTCATGGAGACAATGGAAAGACAGAATATAAGACATAGTGTTACACATATCTCTGACAAGGCCTTCATCTTTTTTAAGAAGCTCTGTGAGGAGACTGTCCCTATGGAGAATGCAGAAAACATTAATATTTTGGAGGTGATTTGTTTACGTTCATTACTACAACTGTCAAGGAAGACCTGAGTATATATTCTGCATTTTGTTCCATCTATTCAACTCCAGTTTCAACAAATGAACCTGATGTTGATTCATCAGTGCAAGATACAGTAGGGTCTCTACTGTCTGACATGGTGAATCATATTGATATTATGATGGAGCTGTACGAAGAAATAATTATTTTGTTCACACGTGTATTACATGTGCAATTCAGAAAGGACTACCTTACAGCGCTTAAAGCTAATAAAAAGGACGCACATAGGAAAGAAATTCAAAAGGTCAAAGAAACAGAAACAGGTATGACAGAGGTTACCAAACATACATCATGTACAACAATTGAGCAACATGACATCACCATGGCAGACATTAAAGCGGACACAAGTCCACATCTACAATCATCCCACTTAAGACTAAAGAACAAACTAAAAGATACACCTAATTATCTACAAGGCCGTAAATTGACCAAAAATGACTTGACCGAGTTGTGTGCAATGTATGATGCTCCCCACAGTAGCAAAGCCACAAAGTTAGTACTAGCCAATGCACTGTACAGTCAAATACTTTCGTGCGGAGAGATACCACACCCTGAAGTGATAACAGGAATAGCAATGCCATCATCTACACAACAAGTGGATCCTTCACCTACAGATGATCCTAATGCATGTACTGTCTGTCATCTTCTGGATGGCAATCAATGGATACAGTGTGATAAATGTGATAAATGGTACCACAGATTTTGTGCTAACCTAACCAGAACCAAGGATTGGAATATGTATGACAAAACAGATAAAGCATGGATCTGCAAGAGTTGTCTGTGAATATCGATCAGTATATGTTTAGCTCAGCTGACAAGTCAACTGAACTTAAAAGATGGGTGGTGATCGATTGTCCATCATCCACCCGTTCGTCTGTCCACAATATTACATTTCGACTTCTCAAAAACCACCAGCCAGATCCTCTGTACACTTGATGGGGATATACCTTGGGTGAGTCTCTATGAAATCTGTTCAAATGGTCACGTCTCAATCAATGACTGGGCTATAAATTGTGCTTTGACATTAAGATACTTTACACCACACATGTATATATCAAGTCTAAAGTACACGTCATGTAATTAAACTAGGTCTTTAGGTCAATGTAGTTTTTAGATGATGCCTTAAAAATTATTTGAATTTTGGATTCTGTAACTTGACACAACAATTTTCCTGTATAAGGACTATATCTTCTTGTCATATGCTAATGCTATAAGTTTCTGGGTACAAGGTCACTTCAGCACAGGACTGTCACAGTCCTCTTGTTTTTAGGTTGGGGCCAGATAACATTTTTTTAATTAGTTCACAGAACACAGGACAGGTGCTTGTAGCTTCCAGATCCTTTAAAAATGAGGATGAGCAGAGTGCCAGGTCCATAACTTTTGGCTGGCCCAGAGATCAATGTAGAAATCTGCTTTCCGCCATTTAAATGATGTGAAAGCTATGAACATACTGGCTGGTTTACACCATAGTATAGTTTTCCAAATATTGAGAAAATCAATATTTAGAGAAAAGTATCTATTTTATGAGTACTCTTTTTGGAAGAGGGAGCGGTAAAAAGAAAAAATATTCTGTGTACACGTTTGAAAATGTTGAGCAATCCCTCAATACAGGATACCACAAAATAGAAACAAGGAGCCTACATTGTAGGCTCCTTGATACAACCAACATCAGGGCTCTGTAGTTTCTGGGTCACTCCAGGCTAGTATTTATATGCATACATGTATGTATCATCAAAGTCTCAGAAAGCCCAACTGTGATTTATTGCATCATATAAATAAATTATTTAAAAAAATTTATTATGTAGTTTTTATTCTGCACTAAAATTAAGGCAAAATACTACAATATAATCAATTAATGCATTTCTTAAACCAGCACATTACCATGATAGTACATCAAGATATGCATGATATGTACTGTACAGAGACCCCTGCTCCATGCATTGGCGAGAGGGGGTAAATTTTGGGTTTATTATATGTTAATTACTAGGAATCTCAAATGTTATAAAAAATAGTTCATGTCTGCATCAGACTTTATCTCCACTATATATATATATACATACCTGCATATGGACAATGTTTCACTTTGTCTTCTTAGGTCGAACATTCAAAGGCTTTGGTGTTGTAAACTTGAATGGATGTGCAGGTTCTTTTCCTCCAGTGTTACTTTTTTGGGATAGTATTGACTGCCCCAAAATTATAGCGTTCTGTGTTTTAGCATACTGATAATAATCGGGATTGGCATTAGCGCCATTGTACAAGGAACGTTGCTGACAAAAATTGTTCTAAATGATATCACTGTTCAGTTTACCAGGTATTATCGGCACTTTTGATGTTTCTTGTAAATGAAGATCTACAAGTTGTACAAAACCAATAATAGAAGACTTTAAGTCAAATGAAGATTCACTTGACATCAGGCAAGCTCTTTTTTCTTTTCCTCCTAATTCTGAACATGATGCAATGTGTTCCTCCCAATAGACCATGTCAGAAATGAGTTTCACCACCAGATGGCTCTGGGGTACTATACACCCTAGCCTGACAGAGTGCCCACTAGCTAAGCATGGCAGAGTATGGGAGGTGGAGAGTCTTTGAGTTGAAACAGGAACTAATCAAGAGAGGAGCACCAATTAAAGGCAAAAAGTGTGATTTAGTAGAAGGTAAGTACTTGCTGATCAGTTTCATATATTATCTTACAGGAATTTATCCCAAGATTACAAGTTTAGTCACTTGACTCCAATGGGTTGAACCAGCAGTTTACATCACTGGTCATATATTGCTGTGTGTGTGTTGTCTCTTGGCCACACACAATTCTGTGACAAGTCAAATTATGAGACTGTGATTGAAAGTATAATTAATGTTCCATAAAGAGAGACTTTCATAGCCATACATACATTATTTTGCATGTGGAATACCCTGGTCAAAGTGCACATAAGCCACCAGTAGCCTGACCTGAGCCAAGCCTCTGGGGCCCAGCCAGTAGCTTGTATACTGGGTCACTCCAGGGGATTAGCAAGGTGTTAATGCTGCTGTTGTCTAGTTCCTCTGGGGAGAGTGCTTTATGGGTGTGCTGTGTATACAAGACACTTGTTGGTAATGTGTTTGTCCAGAATAACAATGAGGTAAAAACACTGCATACTCAAAGGCAAAGATGAAAAACTGAACAAGAAAAGGAAAAGTAACTTTGGGATGGGACATGCGCATTGGCGGTATGTTTTGTGTGCTTTCAGTTATGGTTTTGAATCCTTGGTCGGGCCATTGAGGAAGGGGTGTTTCTTTTTTCAGACTGAGTATAGGCTCAGAATGAAAATTGTTATTTCTGTCATATGCGTCAAGTCTGAAAAAAAGTGCAAGACTAAATATGTGTCCTGTCAACTGAACTGTATGAGGTAATGAAGGGCAGCCAAGCTGTTCAAATGTAAGGAAAAAGGTAAACTTTCAAACTGGAGGGGACATAAAGTTACTTTTCCTTTTCTTGTTTAGTTTTTCATCTTTGCCTTTGAGTATGCAGTGTTTTTACCTCATTGTAATTCTGGACAAACACATTACCAACAAGTGTCTTGTATACACAGCACACCAATAAAGCACACTCCCCAGAGGAACTAGACAACAGCAGCATTAACACCTTGCTTATCCCCTGGAGTGACCCAATATACAAGCTACTGGCTGGGCCCCAGAGGCTTGGCTCAGGTCAGGCTACTGGTGGCCTATGTGCACTTTGACCAGGGTATTCCACATTCAAAATAATGTATGTATGGCTATGAAAGTCTCTCTTTATGGAACATTAATTATACTTTTAATCACAGTCTCATAATTTGACTTGTCACAGAATTGTGTGTGGCCAAGAGACAACACACACACAGCAATATATGACCAGTGATGTAAACTGCTGGTTCAACCCATTGGAGTCAAGTGACTAAACTTGTAATCTTGGGATAAATTCCTGTAAGATAATATATGAAACTGATCAGTAAGTACTTACCTTTCTACTAAATCACACTTTTTGCCTTTAATTGGTGCTCCTCTCTTGATTAGTTCCTGTTTCAACTCAAAGACTCTCCACCTCCCATACTCTGCCATGCTTAGCTAGTGGGCACTCAGTCAAGCTAGGGTGGATAGTACCCCAGAGCCATCTGGTGGTGAAATTTCTGACATGGTCTATTCACAAACCACTGTAGTACTTTCAACAACTCATCCAGACGTGGGTCTGTTCTACATTTGATGGGTCTCATGTCCCTAAATATTTTAACAAGTGAACTGGTGTGCTTCAACAATTCAATGGTGCCATCCAAATGACCCCCGTTATCTTTCGAAGCCTTAAAGTCGCACATCAAACGCAACATATCTGAGTCCATTACCTCCTCTGCCAGGCTGTTTCGCATTTTGGATGAACTGTTCAAATATATATGATCATAAGTTAATTTTCTGTGGACTTTTACCAAGTTCCTTTGGTCATGCTTGTATGCATCCACCCAATGTTGCCATGTGACTTCTGTCTGGTCAGGCAGTCTTAAGCATCTACTGCATCCAGTGGCATGTCCTGATTTTAGGATGTTATTCCGGATTTTTTTTATTACATGCGAATAGTCCATTATAAAAACAACATAGTCATCTGGATTTGATTCCACTTTTGCTACCATTTTTGAACTAATGGCATCACAAGATAAAAAGTGCATCTTGAGGAATGCTCTATTTTGATTTGCTCCATCCATATTTGTGTAGACACATCTGAAGCCATAGGTTCTCAGTTGTTTTACGGCATCCCAAAAATGTATGCACAATTGCGATTGGGATGCTCCCTTTGTGGGGAAATGTGCGAATGGGAAGCAAAACCCAGAGAAGGAGACAAAAGTCATTTGCAGAACATGGTCTGCCACAGTTTTTTCTTTTTTTCCACTCTTGAGAGTTTCAATATCTTCACACTCATTGCCCATATCAGTGAATCCTACTAGTTTCATGTTTTTCCCCTCCTTAATAATATGTAAATTGTCTTGTATTGACATCTCATCAAAGACAATGCCTCCAGTTTTTTCTTCTGGGGAGAGACTATTTGTGTCTGCTTCATTGTACATCCACTCGAACATTTCTTCCTGTAAACCAGATTTTTGTTTGATACAGTTCTTATAATAAGCTAGTAACCGACCAGATGGTAGGGTTAAGAAGCCACTAGTTTTCATCTTTTGGTATGTTTTAGGACTGCCTGCCCAAATTGTTAGACATAACCGGATAATGTCAGGGCTCCAACGTCTACCCCTAGGGTCAGAGTTCTTCATATTTTGAACCTGTGACAGCAACAGCTCTTTAAATTGACCAGAAGGCAATGGAGTACATTTTTCAACCAAATCTAAAATATCATTAGAGTCTTGGGGGGTCAGCTCTATCTTATTAGTTTGGTCCTCTAAATTCTCCATGTCACTTGTTTCTCCAGTATGTTCAGTACTACTTTTTTTATTCTGAATTTTTTGACAATCCCTACATGCTTCCATTCTGCCGGAAAAAGCAAGAACCCGCTGACAGTCTTTTGCCCTGGTTCTCCTTTCATCAGCATTTTCGTTACCAGTCACACTCCAATTTTCAGCAAGAAATATTCTCCCAGTTGGATTTGTCATCTTACGACCTCTACATATTTCAATTTTATCTACAATGCAACAAACTAGTAGCAATGAATAAACTTTTTTCTCAAATTTATCATCAATGTTCAGTGCTGCAAGATCAACAACTTGTCCACCTATTGTCAGATTCCATGAGGTATTTGTACACCTCAATTCTTTGATGATTGGAATTCCATTGCATGTATGGCGGGAGACAGAATATATATGCATCATGTCTGTAGCACAGTTTTTTATAAAATAATTTTCTGGAAGTTTTGGGTGAACAGATTCTATTGAAAATTCAAAATCTGCATTGAGTTCATTTCTCTCATCAATCATATCTAGCATAACTAGACCCTGATATATGGTGACAAAATTGGTGCCTTGTCTTTTGTTTTTGATGGAAACCTCTGGATAAATGGATGATAAAAGTCTTGTAAATTGTGTTTTCGAAATGGGCTCCATATTGTTGTTGCATGTTTCTACTTTGTAACTTAAGTAAACATCCTCGGTGGACGTAAACCTGTGCTTGTCAGGAAGCATACGGAACAATATCCTGTAAGGAAAGAGCCTCGCATTAGCATGCATGCCAAGAATAACCATTCTTTAAAAATCATGTCTAGAGTACAGTTTACAAACATGTACATTTATTTTTTTCAATAAGAATTAAAATATATTTTTCGTTTTGGAACAAGTGTACATAGAGATTTATTTATATCTGAAAACAAATCCATATCTATTCATGTGATGGGCTTCATTTCATTAGACTAATTAATTTTTCTAAGTTTAATTGGTCTTGCTTCTACTTGCCTCCTAAACATACCAAATTCCCATACTTCCAACCTTTGAGGACAGAAAATAGGAAGGGTCATGGTGAGGGTTTGTGGGATGGCCAGTAAGCCAAGTTGATATCTCAGGGCAACTAGTCACTGTAGGGTGTGGGGCACAGGTCATTGGAGACAGGAAATGACCTTTCCCCCATTCACATATTAAAGTTTCCTAACCAATAGGAAGTTAAAAAAAAAGACTCCAATTGATGTATTCTGGTGACACCTTTTCACAACATTTAATAATGGTAGTTCATTATTTGACATATGAATGAAAATGTCATAATTAGAATACAAAATCCAGGTCACAATTAGAAATTTTATGTGTATTAACCTTAATTCCCAATAAGAATATACATTACAAATATCTTGCAGACTATAGGTGTATTTGCATAGAATTGTAATATTTCAAAACAGGAGTAAAAAGTTGTAGGAAAGGTTTAAATCATGGTTGACAGCATAGCAATTTTGGAAAATCTGTTCTTAAATTACCCCGTGATTTGGTAATGTATAACAATTAGTTTCCATCATGGAGGAATAAACTAGATTTATTCCTCCATGGCTCCATCATCTCTTCATTGTACATGCAGAGATGCTTACATTGAAAATATAATTTTAGGGACAAATGGTTAAGACCATCATGGAAACACAATGAAATAATGAGCAACATACCCAATTGACACTGTGGTTTGTCTGTGTAGAAGGCAAGGAGGCAAGGAAGTAACTTTTAAATAACCAGTTTTTCAGGGTAATGCAGATTTGTTTCTTTTTTCTTTTTTCATATGGTGATATACCTGTACAAAAGATTTGCTAAGTCCATGACATTAACTGAGTGTAGTTTATCTTACCAATTGACTGCCATGAGGAATCTTGACTCTTGTTGATGTATTATTACAGCTGACAGTACAGCTCGAACGTACACCTCAAAACAAAACACTTCAAATTTCCCTCCAAAATCCACTTGGTGAGCCACCTCATCAATTAAAATTCTAACAAGTTTAACTGAAAAAAAATCATTGTAAAATAGTGTTTATTCATATTCAATATTTAGAGGTATATGGAGGTACATTTTAGGGACTACATACTAACTGTTGCCACTTAAAAATACTGACAAATATTTTTTATTTAACACTTGTAGCCAATGAGAGCGAAGATCCGTTTTTTGTGCGGAACCGCAATTGCAAATGGATGCGCGGTAGGAGAGGATCCGCTTGGGCTCTGTAGAATGCGAACATTTATGCCGATTTCTTTACTTGACAGCGTGGAAAATAAGTTTTCCAGTCATCAGGATTATTTAACGTAGACGTGGAATGCGAATTCACCCATAAGTACACTTTCGCATGGACAAATTTACCCAAACTCGCTTCGGATGTGTAGTTCCCATTGGCGCCTATTGTGGTGACTTTTTGTCCGAACTGGAACTGAGATGCTCTTTGGGGACATTTAGAAAGACCAGATCACAATATTTCTCGGAGTATTGCATTGAAAGTCGGTGAACAAACTACAAATATACTTTTGAGTGGAATGTGTGAATTTTATTTGCCTATGTTGGATACAAATTGAAAAAATAAAGACAGAGGGAACAAAGGTATGTTTGTTATTTCACTGAAAAGAGCCAGTGTTTCAAACCTTTCTTTTCAGGGGGGTACAGTCTGATGGCCGTAGAACTCTGCTCGCCCTCATATCCATATATGCTAATTATATACGCTACGAGCACCTGTGCTGCAGACTGCACTATTTTCTTCTTCCGATGGCGACTCACAGCACATGTTATGAAAAGTTCTAGTAGCGCCCACTTGTCAAAGGGTGGGTCTGCCGTGGTTAGGCCCAATAGGGGAGATGGGTGTTACCGTACATATTTTTGCAAGTGTTTGAACGTAGCAAGATAGGCCGATTTAGCCTACGTATAGTCACAATCAATATCAGAATCATTATTCAGCTGATGATTATATTGATTTTGATTTTAATTGTGAAGATGATGTTCATGATATAGGCCCTACAATTGTTAATATGATAGGCCTATCAACTATGATGACGATTAAGTCGATTGCGAATATTGCGATGAATTCAAATAAGAGTATTATACAGCAAATTTTCATTAATTTCGGTAACTTAGGCCTAGGCCTTAAAAACTAAAAAAATAAAATAAAATAAAAAGGAACAGCCTATCTACCGGCCCAACTTTTTTCAGCATGTGAGCGGAAACAAAGATGTATCTTTATTTGGCCTGATACTTATACTTTTTTCTATTTAGATACATGAATATCAGAAGTAGAGGCCTATCAAAGACATAACCCTATATCAATTTCCGTTAAATTTGGAGTCACTTAGGCCTAATGTAAGTTTTTCGCACGTTTACTCTTTCACCGCTAATTTTAAAACTGAGTCAGCAGCTTTCCACGGCGCACTTGCTCGCATTCGCGTGCAAGTGCCCCAAGGAAAGCTGTTGACCAAAACCAAACTTTTCACTGAAACTATCCTAATTATTCATGGAGGGCGGGGGGGGGGGGGCTCGGAATATTGTGATAACCATACCCTGGCATTTTTGTGCCCCCCCCCCCATGTTTACACGTAACGAATCGGTAACCCCCCATCTAGGGGTATTGGTATTTTGTGACACCCCCCCCCCCCCCGCCCCCGGCGGCTCACTGCCCCGGTGTGCTCCAGATATATTGATATATTTACGACTCTATAAGTTGACGGCGAATTAGTCTGAGTACACTAACAATAGTATAACGGTTGGGGTAAGATGATAGTTACGAAGCATGTATGGACCAAAAGTAAGAATTTAAGTTTGCTTCTAAGCCTATGGTTATATAATAATGATGAAAGGGGGTCCAGGATTCTCCCCGGAAAATTTTTGATTTTGTGGGGATCAAATGGTGCATATTGGTGCATTCTGAGCCTTCTTTAATATTTTGTGACCCCCCCCTACATGGAGATGGTGAAATTTTGTAAACCCCCCCCGTCAAGGGGTGACAAAATTTTGTGACCCCCCCCCCAATATTCTACCCCCCCCCCCGGGAATAATGACTGCTCCCTAAGTATAGGCATGTTGGTACTTGAATTTAAGGTCTTTGCATGCTTAATTGGAATATAATATTTTTATATTGATTTGAGAAACTCCGGTCGCTTCCCGCGGAGTAAGAGTTAATAGTGTGACAAAAATTGGATTTCTGATACCAGTGTAGATTCATTTAGGTTTTCCCGTATTACCAGCATGTTGAAAGTACTTACCATAGGCCTACCTCTAGATGTGGTGGGGCATCTGTGAAGGATTCCATTGAATAATTTTCATGTGATGGTCTGAAAGTATTCGGTATGTCTATATAGTGTACACCATTACCATGTCAAAGGCGAATCCATAGTATTTTTGTCGTATTGAACAAACAAAATGTATGTATGTATGTAAGCTCTTATATATGCCTTTCATGTAGGCCTATATGTATGTATGTGTATGTTTGATGCTTATATGTATGTATCTATGTTTGTGTGTATGTATGTATGTGTGGTGCTAATATGTATGTATGTACGTACGTATGTATGTATGTATGTATGTATTTACGCGTGTGTGTGCATGTTCGATGCATAGGCCTGTATGTATGTATGTATGTATGTTTCTTTGATGCTTATGTGTATGTATCTATGTATGTAGTACGTATGTATGTATGTATGTATGTATGTATATATGTATGTTCGTATGTATGAACGTATGCATGTATGTTTGATGCTTATATGCATGTATCTATGCATGTATGCATGTATGTACATGTGTGTGTATGCATGCGTATTATGTATGTATGTATGTATGTATGTATGTATGAACGTAGGCCTACGTACATAATAATGTAGGGTGTGTTGGTTAGTAGGGCTATTCTGACACCTATGACAAAGTCTATTTATTGGACTAACGGGAAGGCCTCAGACGCTGTCGAACCAATGGGCAGTCGGACCAATGGCTTGTTGGACTATTGGGCTGTCGGACCAATGGATCGTCGGACTATTGGGCTGTCGGACCAATGGGTCTTCGGACCAATGGGTTGTCGGACTATCGAGCTTGAATCATTGTCGTCACTCTCATAGAAAGCCCTCACTGCAGCTTCAACATTTTCTTGTATTGCACCGCCATGCTGTGACTTCGTGAAATTGAGTTAAACTTTCACTAGGACTTGCAATTTTCTTTTTGGGGCTCATAGAGTCATAGGCATAGCCCTAATAACTTTACGTTTGGCCTTGCCAAATGCTTGTTTAAACTTGTAAGGATGTTGGCAATCCCCACTATTAGGCATATTTTCTTGGGTGTGGTCTGTCAGATTCTGTTTCTTTCTCTTTCTGCATTGTCTCATCGCAACTTTGGTTCTCTGTCTCAAATTTCGGATTTCTGTCGGTGACATTGGTTGTTTTTTTTCCCTTTTGTTCTCCCTGTCTTTTTTCTTCACCAATTTGTACTTTAGAGGATTTGCTTTGATTCGAGTTCTGTACTCTCTCATGCGTTCTTGTGCTGTCTTAGCCATCTTAGGTTGGTATCGATCAGGATTCACGGTCAGGTTAATAGTTCAGGATCACTTTAGTTAGGCCCATCCTGAAATAATACAAGAGACGGGGCTGAAAATATGCACTTGTTAAAGCTTATAAGGTGGATGACCTGGTAGAAGTGTATACCTACAACTAAATGAATGTAATATTGAGGGGGTTAAGGGGAAGGGGTTCTGATAACATTTCATGAAACTTAAATTTTCACTTTCACATTTCACACAAAATGGTCATTGCCATCACAATTCACATGAAATAGTCATTTCTGGCCAATTTACAAATCACATGAGAGGAAAATCATCACTCACAAATCACGTCAAATTAAAAGAAAGTTCAATTACACAACACGAAAATAGGCTTAACCCTCTGCCCCTCAATATCAGGGTAAAGCAAGTGGACTTTATTTTCTTTTCCTCAACCAGCTGGTACAATCTTGGTGTCAAATTTAGTTTTAGTGTCCATGTGCTTATATTAAATAAAAATGATTTAGGAAAGAATATTTGTACTTTTAAATATATCTGGGTGAAAAAATTACGACAATGATGCTCCCTGCCCTACCCAGGGAGGCAAACAAAAAAGTTGTAAAGTATATTACGGACCATTTTTTTTTTTCATTTTCATTTCACATTTAAGTAAAGAAAATGCTTCATTTGCAATGCTTACGAGACCTATAGCCTTTTCTATAGCAGTCGACAACATAATAACCAACGATTGACGCTTGTTTTCTTCTGTGGAATGTAGGTCCAGATGAACACTTGTGATTCTGGTACGAACGGTGATTCTGTTACGTCATTCTGTTACGCGATTATTAGAATAAATACTGCATGAGATGATAACAATCAGACGGATTTATAATTTTAATGATATATTACTTTCCTATATTTGGAGCCTGTTGTCGAAGAAATTACAAGTTAGGCCAGCATCGACATGCACGTCAATTCGCACGACCGTTGGTCCCGCAACTTCCGCTGCGGTCACAAGAATGTGTACCCTCAGTTTTCTTTGAAAAAGGAAATCTCAACCTCAGACATTGGTTGTTTCAAAAGATAAAGTCCCCAAGCAATTAAAAAAGTAAGTGACAGTAGTTATACATAAAATTCAAAAATTTACAATTTTGTCCCCTATTTAATGGATTTCGTGTGTTACCTGCTGAAGTAATTTGGCCCATGGGGGTTAACATCTCGTTGAATTGTATATTTATGCATTAAATTCGTGAATGTTTAGCTTCTAACTACACGTGTTTATTCACTAAACATGTACATTTAGTTATGAAACATATAAACACCGTAATAAACATATCAAGTGTGAAATCCATTTACAGTGAAGGCAACCAATTTATTAATAAAGAGTCTCACATTCCAATACAGCTCATCAGAGGAATCGTCACACTAGGGAACACACAGGTGTGATAGGCGAGCGGCCAGAGACCCATTTTGGAGAATTTAATTACCTTATCGTACAGAAAGCTACAACATGATTTTTATTTATCTTTAAGGTCCCCTAAAATTATTTTGCCCTGTTGTCCTCAGTTACCTGTGTTTGGTTGCCATGGAAACGCCATCTATAAACATCACCTTTTTTTCGGCAAAGTAGTTCATTTTAGCGCCATATGCTATTGCTTGTTAGCAAACTACCATATTTATATTGCTTTCACCACACCAAATATACATTAAATTAATTTTTCCATACTAAGATAATGCTTCTCTGCTCCCAAACAGGTAATAAATGCTACAATGTGAAACTTGAAATGTAAAAATCAGGCTTAATTATAGGTAGGACCATCTTACTTAAAGTCGTCAAAAAATGTCGAAAAGGCAACGCGTACCATGTGCTCTTCTTTTACCCCAGTATCTTATCATTATTTACATACAAAGCCTGTCTTACCCCTTTTATTACGACTCAAATTGCATATGCCATACTATTTAGCACAGCAGAGCCACAAGAGATTGAATTGACAGAATAAGCCGTCACCGAGAGGATAGATGGTGGGGTATCCCACTCACCAATTACATCCTTTGGCATGCATATATATGTGATCAATCACGTATATACCCTTGTGTGACCTTCCAGTTTCATCCGCCGGGGGGGGGGGGGGGGGCAAAATCTTTAAAATATTCTTTTCTCTAAAATCGTTTAGCCGCTTGCTTTGAAATTGCGAGGGGACACCTCTGGGGATTCGTAAATCTGAATTTGTTCAGCGGGTGGCACTGCTTTTCTTATTCTTTTTCCTTTTTTTTTTTTTTTTTTGGTTGTTGCAATTTTGTGTTTTTCTGCTATTTTCTACTTCTCCAGAAGTGTCCATAAAATTGTTCTGAAACTTGGTGGAATTTTACCTCCTGGAAGGGAGAAGCAAAATTGTTGAATAGGAGGTGATGCTATTGACCCTTGACAAAATTTTCAATTTGAGTTTTTATCAGTTAATGCATGCATTACTGTTGGTTACAGTCTAAGACAGTGGGAATTACAATGGTTGTTCAATTGACGACTTCTTTGAAAACATCACTAGCTTTTAGATTTTTATAATATCTCCCCCCCCTTTTTTTTTTATCGCAAAATCTTAAAATATCTTTTTCTCTTTAAACCGCATTGCTAGTTGCGTCAAAATTGCGTTGAAACACTTCTGACTACCCCTAGGCCAGGGTAGGACTTTCTATAAGTTGAAGGTCAGCCGAGAACGGGCTCATCACGTTTCTTTTCAGCTCCGCTGACTTGTCAATCAGCTGAGTTTATAGGATGGTCCGTCATCCGCCCGTCCTCAATTCACATTTTCGACTTGTCAAAAATCGTGCTCTTCCAACGTGGCGGGGATGTACTTTTGATCGGTTTCAACCACATTTGTTTAAAGGGTCATGCTCCAGTGATATTTAGATTTTTAAAAGGATATTTTTGGGGGGGGTGGTTATGTTTTTAAAAAAAAAAACTTTAAAAAATCATCTACTCTGAAACTGCTTTGCCAATTGCTTGAAAGTTGGATAGGCACACTTCTGAGGACTCTTTTTAATTAGTTGAACTAGTGGCACTGCGTTTTTATACTTTTTAAACGGATTTTTGTGTGGTTTTACTATTTCGACTTCTTCAAAGCAGTCACTTAAATTGTTCTGAAGTTTACTGGAAATATACCTTGTGGAAGGGTCAAACACAGTTGTCCGCTAGATGGTCATGTTCTTTATTCCTTATATGAACTTTCTTTAATATCGATGCTAGTCAGTTTATTTATACATTCCTTTTGACTATTATGTGTGTCTATGGGAATTACAAAAGGAATTCGTATTTTCGGCTTCTCCAAAACCTTCAGCTAGATTCACTTAAAACCTGGTAGGGGTATACCTTGGGAGGTTTCTTCCATGTGTGCCGAAATGATTACTCTCCAGGGATTTTTATATTGTTTACATTTTTTGCTCCTTTTTGGCATTTTGTTTTTCACGGAAACACGCGTCACTCACCAATTGCTTGCATGCTTCCAAGGTGCATAGGGACACTTCCGATGATCCCTACACCTTCATTTACTCACCAGGTGATTCTGCTCCTTCTACTTCTTTTTATTATTATTTTAAGCTCAGTTGACTTGCAGTCAGCTGAGCTTATGTTATGGTTTTACGTCCGTTGTCCGTGCGTCGTCCGTCAACATTTCCATTTTCGACTTCTAAAATAAAGGTCAGCCAGATCCACTTCAAACTTAATAGGGATGCGCCTTGGGTAGGTCTCGGACCATTTTTTACACTCCAGTGATTTTTTTATATTTTTTAATGATAATTATCTTTGTTCTTTTTTTGGGGGGGGGGGGGGGAACAAATCTTTAAAAATGTTCTACTCTAAAACCGCTCACTTAATTGCTTTCATATCACACAGGAAGACTCCTAGGGACTCTTAGTTCCTAATTTGTTCCCCGGGTGGCACTGAGATTTTTCCTATTTTTTAATGATTTTTGGCGTGTTTTTGCTATTTTTGACTGCTTTCGTTACTCGGATAATGGTGAAAGTTTGTGGATAAGTTCCTTGTAGAAGGGACAAAAATGGGTGTTCACAAGGTGGCACTGCTGTGGATTTTAACGATTTTTTTAAAAATTCAGATACTTATCGGTAAATACAGTTTTCCTTTTCATTACTACGTACTACTTTGTGGATATGTTCCTTGTGGAAGGGTTCAAGAAAGTTGTTCACTATATTGCACTGCTGTGGATTCCTGATTTTTAAAGATTTTTTTTTTTTTTCAATTCGGGTACTTATCAATAAATGCACCTTTCCTATGTAAGTCAATGGGCATTCTAATGCTAATTCATAATATCGACCTCTCCTCCGAAGCCTTTATCCAGATTGACCTCAAATTTGGTGGCAATGTACATTGGATGGGTCTCTACCAGGTTTGTTCAAATGGTTGTGCTCCAGTGATTTTTGGATATATATTTTTTTTATACATTTGTCTCCTTTTGGGGGGGGGGGGAGGGAGGCAAATCGTAAAAAAATCTTCTCCAAAACCGCTCACCCAATTGCTTTGATATCCCACAGGGACACTCCTAGAGACTCCTAGTTCTTAGTTTGTTCATCGGATGGCGCTGCAATTATATTCTATTTTTCATGATTTTTTTGTCTGTGTTTTCGCTATTTTGATTTCTTCTCCAGAACCATTACCCAAATTCAGCTGCTAATCGTAAAAAATCTTCTCTAAAACTGCTCACCCGATTGCTTTGATTTCACACAGGGACACTCCTAGCGACACATACTTCGTAATCTGTTCAGTACCACCTGATCTTTGGCAAAATCGTAAAAAATTCTTCTCTGAAACCACTTGACCAATTGCTTAGAATCGGAAACTTCTGGGTACCTTATATCTTAATTTGTTTAGGAGGTGGAGCTCTGATTAAAAAAAAAAAAAAAAAACTTTTCAAAATGATTTATGTGTTTTTGCTATTTTCGACATTTGCTCCAAACTGTCATTCAGATCATGCTGAAACTTGGTGGAAATGTTCCTTGTGGTAGGGTCAAAGAAATCTGTACACTGGGTGGAATTGAGCACAGGACTATGAAAATCCTTTTGTTTACGATTTTGGTGTGTTTTCGCTATTTTCGACTTCTCCGGAACCGCCACTCAGATTAAGCTGCAAATCTTATAAAATCTCCAAAACCGCTCGCCCCATTGTTTTGATATCACACGGGGACACTCCTAGAGACTCCTTGTTCTTAATTTGTTCAGCACCACCTGATTTTTTTCCGCAAAATCTCAAAAATCACATCTCAATGGCCAATTGCTTTGAGAATGCAGGGGGACACTCTGGGTAACCCTAGAACTTAATTTGTTCGGGAGGTGGGGCTCTTATTTTATTTCTTTTTTTTTAATGATTTTTTTGTGTGTTTTTGCTATTTTCGACATCTCCAAACCGCCATTCATATCATACTGAAACTTGGTGAAAATGTTCCTTGTGGAAGGGTCAAAGAAAGCTGTTTACTAAGTGGCATTGATCACTCCTGTTTGTTCATGAAGGGTCAGCTAAGCACAGGACTGTCACAGTCCTCTTGCTTTGTTGCTGTGTGCATTTTCGTTTTTTGACATCTTGCTTCCAAACCATATGTTAGATTCTCTGAAAACTCAGTACGGATGTACCCGTTCTTAATATCAACCAAATTTGGTCACAACATGATGCCAGTTTAATGATTTTCAACAAATTATCGAAATTAGAAAAAAATGGAAGGGGTGTGTGAACATGTTACCATTGTTACACTAGGGATTGCAGGGAATCCTACAATAGTGGTGACTGTAATATAAAATCACTGTATTATTATCAATAAAGCTCTAAAATTGGGTTTCATGGCTTCAATACGGTACAATATACAGAAAATGTGAAATCGTGAGAGTAAATATATTCTTGTATGTGTGCTTCGTTTTCTTCCCCTGTAAACAACCAGAAGTAAGGACAACATGCCGAAATATCATCTCCAGAAGCTAAAGATAAATTTAGGGCATGTTGTATATTTCTGTACGGTAAGGTAATTAAACTCCTAAAATATAGCTCTTTTTGGGAGTTGGCCGCTCGCCTATGACGCAAATTCTTCTGTTATCACTTTTATCAAAACACAGAGCCATTTATATTAAGCTTTACGTTGTATAAACGTGGAAATTTACCGAAAAGTTAATAAAAGGTATAAATAAAAAAAGAAGAAAAAACGAAGCTTGAAAGAAAAAAGACCATCTCCTTGCCATTCCTTATACTGCAGTGAAAACACATGGTACTGGACCATCAGTTTACCATTTTCAACAGTTACACTTGATTAAGAGCAACTAAAACATGGACCTGACACCAGTGTTCCCCTCCTAATCATACTTCATTTTGTTCGGCTAGCGCAATTCTAGAATCGCTCTGCGCGATTCCGGAATTGACGCGCGTTTTTGCAATTCCCCAAATGCGCAGCGCGATTCCGGGATCGCAAAAATTCCCACACTGTGCGGAACATATATACAACAGGTCCTTGGAGTTATGAAAATTACGCCTTCGGGGTTTATTTTTATTCATATATTACTTTATTGAAAATTTAGATCAATCTTTAATTCATAAATAATTAAAGCATTTCAGCTACAAACATGTGCAAAGGAACTTAATGGGGTTTTTTTCGATTTCATACTTGTATTTCTGCTATTTTCATGTTGTGGTCCACCATGATAATAAGTCAAGGCAAGATCCCCTTGGCATTTGGTACTCCCATTTCATGTATCATAGTTTGCTGTGCTTTCAGCAATTATACTGCACCGTCCTGGCTTATATGTGTGCATAAAATATTATCAATCAACGTTCAGCGATAAAAGTTAAGTACATTCAGGCCTAGTGATTATCTTAATGTATTTTTTCTTGTTGCTTTTGCAGAGAAAATACACAACTTACTAAATGCCGGACAATTTATGTTAATTTTCTCCGAATTAATAAACATTATATTTGTGTGCAAAAGTTCTCTAAAGCCTTACATGTATAAATACAAAATTTGTTTGATATTAATTGAAAACATGTTGTTTTTTTTAAAATTAATTTTTACTAATTTTCATCAGATTTTTGTACAATCTGAGGGAAAATAGCCAAATCAGTACAATAATGACTAAAATGTGATTTTGTCAACCATCTGAAGGCAAGATACTCGAAACTCCCCAGAATGCACCATTTTGCATGCTCAAATTCGATTTTTTTTGGGGGGGGGGGCGCGCATGCCTTCGGCCCTTTGGGTCGTGTAGGTCACATTTGGGCCACTGAAAAAAATTACGGACTTTTTATGGTCACTTGGGTCTCTGACTGAGTTTGTAGCACTGGCCTGGGACGATCAGTATTTATTACTAGAGAAGGGCGGCTTAAAAGTGCTTTTTCTTTTTGTTCCATTAATTTTAGGGTTGGGCCTTTTAGTAGGGTCTGTCATGTTGCCGAAGCCACACACAAATTTTGTTAGGCCTTGGGTAGCTTGGACATTTGCTGAAACATGTTGAAAATGGATATTCTTTCCCCTTTTGCACATTACCTCTTTTGATGTCAGTCTAATTTGTTACATGGGCGCAGCCGCAGGAACTTGTACTTTTATTATTTTCAGAGGACGTGGATATTGAAGTGAAGTGAGTGGCCGCTAGAGGGACCTAGCGACTAGGTGCTTACTGGCAGATCAACGGACGTCATTATTGATACTCTCAAAGCTTGCGCTGTGGTTGAAGTTTGTCATTTGTACAGATTTATATCGTCGTAATTAGTGCGAGTCATCATTTCCTTCATTTAATTTTCTCGTTAAACTTTTGTGTTTGTCACTCTCAGCAATGTTCACTTTGTATTGAATAAAGCAATGAAGTGTCGTCTTGTATCGACAATGTACCATAGCTTACCCACATTACTGATGATAAACTATAGGAGACAGTGTTTCTCATTGAAATATTAATGTGGCCTGTGTCTGCCAGGATAGACAAATATTTATGCATTAGCAGTACTAACCACAGGTTCGTTGAAACTACATAGCAAATGACCTGACAAAAAGGTTGAACTTGAATGATCAGGGACGGTGCGCTTATGTTAATGATGCATGGGCAGAACCACCCATTCATCACAATGTCGCTGTGAATATGTCTCAGGAGGCACTGTAAAATTAATGACAGTCAGCGACTCCGGAGTCGTCGGGCTCTTTGCAGGGCGTACTCGTGGCGATGGCATTGTCACGGCTGCTGCAGTCTGGCGGTTGCTGTTGAGGCCACGCAGCGAGGCGCGGGTGTGTGAGTGCAGGCAGAGCGGATTCACTTTTTCATTGATGAATGGAGGAATGTTACAGACACGGTATCCATCTCCTTCCTCGAACATTCAGGACTACTTCAGTGTGCATTGAAGTGATGGACTTAAACCTGTGGCATGATCTGTTGCCTTGATGG
Source organism: Hermodice carunculata (assembly GCA_964020975.1). NCBI lineage: Eukaryota > Metazoa > Annelida > Polychaeta > Eunicida > Amphinomidae > Hermodice > Hermodice carunculata. The sequence goes on from OZ026627.1 coordinate 28,942,591, forward strand.
AAACTGAAGCCGCAGCCATGGGACAACTTAAAGGTAGATTGGATTGTATCTGTTCTGCAGGTTCACCTGGATCAGCACCAGGGCATTCTAATTTCTGGGTAGGATCAGCAAGATTTCGGGGTGGCTCGGTCAAAATCTACACCATTAGTAGGCATTACTGATGTGAATAAGGACTGTTCACAATATCACTGGTGCAGCAGGTTCTAATTTGAAAATCTATCTACAACCTAGTACACTTAGCCTGAAACGACATTAACACTTGTTTGCTGCACAAACTCATCAGTTGGCCTGAAACGACATTAACACTTGTGTACTGCACGAACTCATGAGTGTCAGTAGTATATTGTATAATTAGTACAGAGCATCGTATTGCGTCAAGCCAGCTCTTGCCATTTGAATTGAGATGAGTGCTGTGAAAACATTTATTTTCACGGATTTTAATTTTCACGGTTTTTGCACTTTTGTCCTTCCACTAAAACTTTAAATTCACAAGTTTTTTTTTTTATTCCCATTAATGCCATGTTAAAATGATTCACATGGTTCTTATGTTTGCAGTTTTGAAGCATCAGTGTTATATTAGCGAAAATAAAAACGGCGAAATTAAATTAATTCACAGTAGATCTATCTGCTGACTACCACTTGAAAATCCCACCTGTCTGTGGTTCATTGGAAGAGTTGTCAAAGGGCCACCTTGCCTCACAACAGAGACCCCAACCTGCATAACCCAGCAAACTGAGAGTTAATTTGAAGATTAGATTGTATCTGGTCAGCAGGTTCACCTGGACCAAATCCCCATTCTCAAAAAGAATGGTTCAATTTCCATTGAGCCATTCTTTTTGAGAATGGGGATTTGGTAGAGTGGATATGTGCGTTTCCCACTTCAGCTAGGCAACTGGTGCCAAAGGTTGCAGGTTCTAGTCCCGCTTGTTCCAAACATAAAACATGATTATGAAAACAGGTGCTCCCAGCAGGAGCACCTTCAGTTTACTATAATGATAATACAGTGGCTCTCCGCTTGTCTGCCGCGGTCCTGTGTCACTCTGTGACACAGGTGGCCTAGGAAAGAAAAAAAAAATCCATCCATCCCTCTCACACCCTATCCCCGCCTATAAGGCTCAGGCTTTTCCCATGGGAGCCCCCATGGGAGCCCTTATAAGGGCTACCACCATTCCCATTCCTTCCCCTCCTTGTACTCTGGGATTCTAATTTAACCTGTTGCCTTCTAACTCTATTATTTCATTCCTTTTCTCCCAGCATCCTACCAGGTAGTCCTGTACATTTTTATTACCTTTCCTGCCTCCCAGAAAGCCACCTTTCAAACCTAAAATCCATGCTATACGTTCCTCTTCCTCTAAACCCTGAACCTCTTCTAAACCCTTGTAATTGTAATCTTCTCTGTGCCACTTTCTGAAAAAATCTTCCCTTATCTCTCTATATGCATCACACCACAACAGCCAATGATCCACTGTCTCATCTGCCTCTTGTCTACATGACTTACACTTTCCATTACTCCCTGTTGTCCACTTTTGATTTCTCTTTATTTTATTTTATATTATATTTTATTCCATCCTAACTCTCCTAGGACTGCTTCTGTTGCTGACATGGTGGTGCTCCTAGTATCCATTTCCCCATCTCATTCTGTGCTTTCTCCATTCCCTGGATATCTCCCTCACTCACTGAAATCACATCTAAGCCATATATCCATCATTCCTGGTATTGCAACTCTATCCCATAATTAAGGTATCTGGGGAGCACTCTGAATCAAGCAGGAGGTTGTAAAATCTGAATGATTTTCATAAGAAAATCATTCAGATTTTACAAGTTGGGTGAGATGGAGTCTCTGGCACAGTGTCCATGCATCTTGTATAATATATAGAAAGTTAAGGAATTTTCAAAATTTGGCCAAAAGTCCTGGAAAGTCATTGAATTTGTGAATTGTTCGAACATTATGAAATTGTGTTACACATGTAATTATAATAGTGTTCATGGGGGGGGGGGGGGGGGGAGGGCGTAAGGTGTTCTCCGTACTGACATACTGGGCATTTTTATTTGCCATACTTACTTGCTGGAAGCCTTTTTAATTTCGGTACTTTGGTACTTTGTAGCTACTGTTACCATATCTGTACCAGTGTACTAGCCCCCCCCCCCACTATATATTTCATTGCCATGTTGAAAAAATTTTCCTTGAAGCAGCATGCATTCTTTTTCAATAAACCTTCCCTAAAATGTTCACAGTTGCTCCATGAAGATGCCCACTTTGAGAAACAAATTTTTCCTCTTGTAATCTTGTTTTGAAAGAGAGTCATAGAAAATGTCGTGGAAAATGACAACTGCGGTTGAATCGAGACCCTGCTTCTGCAGTCATGTTTGTCACATTTTATTTGTTGTCTTGGCTACCACTAAGCCTAAGGCAAGAGATAGCCAGGCAGCAAATGGTCATATCGTGTGACCACTTCCTTTTTTCACCAGATGTTGTGTCTAAATATGGCAATCACTTTTATTGGTTATTGTACCCGGCACTGTGATTTAAAAAAAAAAAAACTGTTCGTCATATTCCACAGTCCAGAAAAAATATTTGGCAGCTCCATACAAAAGCACTGTAAAGCATGTTTATAAAATACACAGCAGAAGTGTGTGTTACATTTCAAGAGGTACTCTTGTCACACCCAGTTGGTGATGTGCTGACACTGATTCATGTTGCCTGAAGAAGCATCATATTGCATGATAATAAGTGCATAGATATTGGTCCAAAGCAGTATTGTATTTGAGTCTTTTTGTCCAAAACCACTTCCTAGTAGTCATTACCGCATTCCGCAGTCCGAACTCTTTACTCTCCATAAGCTAACCTGTCCCTGTCTAACTGTTGCACTTTGATGAGAGTGGTTGTTTTTGTTGGTACGTATATCAAAATTTCCATATAAAATGATGAATGTCTACAAAAACCAACTTGCTTGGTATGTTCACATTCAAATACAGCAACAAAAAAAACGAAGCTAAGGCAAAAAGGAATTAATTTAACAGTACATGAATAACGCTGGTGCACCCAGGTATTGATATTATACAGAAACTTTAATATATATACAGTGGTACCTGCTCTAAAGACCACCTCTCGTGAAAGACCGCACTAGTTTTTAAGACCGCCATTTCAAGACAATGGCCTTTAATTTCTTTGTAAGCTTACCTGCAGTTAAAGACCACCTGCCATATGTGACCACTTTTGTCTGGCTTTAAGGCTGGTCTTAAATAGCAGGTACCACTGTATATATATGTATATTTGATATACAGTGGTACCTGCTGTATGTAACCACTGCCGTGAGCAACTGCAGTGCTTTTTGTGGTCACTAGGCTCGGACATAGGAGTCAATTTCTTTCTATAATTTACCTGTGGTGACAGGTCACCTGCTGTATGTGGCCACTTTTTCTTGGCAGAAGGGGTGGCCACATAGAGCAGGTACCACTGTACATATACATGTATATAAATAGCACTAAGACAAGTTCCATAATGATTTTACATTAAAACTGCATACTTATCAGTGTTTCCACTAGGAAATTTTTCAGGGGTCACAAGAAGGGAAATTCAGGGGAGAAGACAAGATTTTTGCCAATTATACATATAAAATAAACAAGACTTGTGACCCTTCAGAGTTTTCTCAGAGGGTATTATTGGTTTTGAAAGGTTAATGTATCCCAATTTGGGAGTAAACGGAAACACTGCCTATTAGACAGTAAATCATTGTGTAAAATCAGTGTTGCTTATCACGGCTGGGAATCATACTGTAAATTGCTTTATTTTTGTGTGTTTAAATTTTCACTGTTTTTGTATTGACATTTCACTATGGTTTTAAAACTAATTTGGACATAATTCCTTTTCAAACAACGTTAAAATACTATTTCACCATGTTTCATTTTGCAGTTTTGTAGCATGAGCAAAATAAGCGAAAGTAAGAATACAGCAAAATTAATGCAATTTGCAATATGTTTCAAGTCACTGCCTCTCCACTGGCAGATGTCTGGCTTTTTTCACCTTTTAAAATCTTTAGAGTATAAATTTGTTCTACTTTGCACAATTTCTCCCATGCAAATTATACATTTATTTATATTTATATTTTGCCCATCTGGCCATATGTCGCAGAGCTTATGCGATCACTCATGTCTGTCCATCAGTCCATCCGTCCGTAAACTTGCTTGTGGATGTGATGCAGTGAACAGTTTTCATGCTGGCCTCATATAATTTTCAGGACCTATTAATTAAGTGTATAAAAATCTAGGTTGAGTTTGGTTTTGGTGGTGCCACCTGTAGTATTATAAATGTAATATTTGGGCCAAAAAAGAAATATGTTGATAATTCTCTTTTATTTTTTGAAAAGTTCTTCATGAATGATCTCAAAACTTGGTGACAATGTTAATCTGACAGGCAAAAATAAATTGCACCAAAATTTAGTCATGCAAACTTCAGTACCTCAGAAGATAGGGACCAAAAGGTGTTGAAAACATTAAATTCAAGAAGTTGAGAATATATAAGGCTAATGATACCAAATGTGTAAGGTATATAGAGTTTTGATATTGCATAAATGAGTGACCTTGACCTACTTTCTCAAGGTCACGGAGGTAATACGTGTCAGGAGAATTTACTTTTGTGGTCATTATGTCTGAACATGTACACACATATCAATATACCATCACAGGAATATTATACAGACAAGAGAGTCCTTACTGTCAAGTCAAGTACAACTGCATACTTATTTGCATCTTGTAGACTTGTAGTAAACTGAAAAGAATTTTTGGTAAAAGTTTTAGTGTGAAATGACAAAGTTATCAAACTGTGAAAAGATGTCAGTTGTAAAAGATGAAAAACATTGTGAAAAATTATACAAGATGGAAAAAAATATTGTGTAAGCAAAATGACAAAAATGTATACTTGAGCAATAAGTTGTGAATCAAGGAAAAACATTAATAAACAGACAAAAGTCTATGGCATAGAGTCATGGTGGCACCACTGGTGATATGAAGTGGAACTAGCATCACAGGTATTAAAAGTACATTAAATGTAATATTATATTTATTATAAATTGAGATGGAACTTGCAAATTTACACCAAATATGAATGAGGCTGATAGTCAAATTTTGGGTGACTCTTACCTATTTTTCAAGGTCATTAAACACTTGTGGAAAATAACACTAAATTCATTATGTTGAGAGACAAGAAGGTTAAAAATGCCAAATGTACCACTGTAAATGTATATCATATATTAGTTTGAAATGTCATAATATGGGAAACTGTGACCTATTTCTTCAAAGTCATGGAGAGAATGCATATCAAAAAATGATTTTATTGTGATGCCCATATTAAACATAGTCAATTTTGATGGAACTGCAAAATTTACACTAAATATTCATTAGGCCAATAATAAATTTTGTAATATGTTGTGTGACCTAGACCTATTTTTCAAGGTCAATGAACACTTATGAAAAGGACACTAAAGTCAATGTGTTGATGAAAATAAGGGGAAGGATGCCAAATGTACCCTGAATTTGATCGTGTGGATGTTTGGTGTTGTATTATATGGATGACATTGACTTATTTCTTAGGATCTTGGCAAGAATGCATTACAGGAAATGAATTTTTGGTGATAGTCATCAGATTATACTGATTGTGTTGTTTTGTGTTATGTGTGGGTCAAATGTTTTGAGCAGAGCAATATTAACAAGCATTTGAACTAATAAATATTGGCAATTTGGGTGCATGCGTGCTGTAATACTTGCTGTTTGTGGTCATGTTATCAAAGCAGGCCACTTGCCCTTTGATGCCAAATGTTATGGCCACAAGGGGCAATTTCTGTGTCACTTTACCTGTGGTGAAAGGTCACCTGTTGTTTGTGAACGCCTCTATTTTAGCTCAGGTGACTTCATTGTCACCTGAGCTAATGCCGCCACTCAGGCACAGTCCTCTGGCATACATCACAATTTACATTTTGACTTTGTCTCAAAAATATTGCCCCGATTTTTGTGAAATATGAATTCCGAGGAAGTAGACCTTGCATGACTTACCTCCCAAGTTTATATTTTCAACAAAAATATCTTCTCACACTGTTTAGTTCATTGCTTTGATATTGCACAGGGTGAATCTTTGTGCCTTTGTAGCTCTGCTGACTTAAGCTTGCAGAGCTTGTACAAGCTATCATGTCTATGCACCTGTCCGTCCTTTCATCCATCAATTTTTTTTTCTGTGAATGTGATTAAGTCCACAGATTTCATGTCAACTCCACATAACTTTCAGGACTTATAATGGTATAATGGGGGAAAATGTGGTCAAATTTTATATTGGTGGTGCCACCTTGAGCTTTTTCTTTCTTTCTTTCTTTCTTTCTTTCTTTCTTTCTTTCTTTCTTTCTTTCTTTCTTTCTTTCTTTCTTTCTTTCTTTCTTTCTTTCTTTCTTTCTCCCTTCCTTCCTTCCTATCTATCTGCCTGTCTGTCTATCTATCTATATATCTATCTATATATCTATCTATCTATCTATCTATCTATCTATCTATCTATCTATCTATCTATCTATCTATCTATCTATCTGGGTGCCAACCCAGATATATTGTTTTTCCGCACGTTCCATGGCACCCAGATTTGTCCGGAGTTTTCTCAGACACTATTATTCCCCAAACCACCAAACTTGCCATGGTGACTGACCTACCAATGAAATTTTGCCATTTGGTTTAGTCATGATGATTAAAATTATGCAAATGAAGGGCAATTAAAATTTTAAAAGCTCCATATCTTCCAAACTATTGCAGATGGACACAAAGTTTTAACTTACACATGTAGGTTTGAGGCAACTGGCAAATCCAATAGCATACAAACAAAAGTTGGTAAATTTTAATGCATGCTAAATTTTACTGCTGCATAGACCTTCATGGTGCTAGGCAACTATTTTGCATTCATAGTAAATGAGCTTGAACCTGTTTCATATGCAGCCTTCTAGCAATGCATGCTGGGTGTATGATATTGAAGGTTTGGGTCCTGTAGCAGATTTTTTTTGGGGGGTGGGGATGGGGGGACTCCCATCAACTGTGTAATGAGGCTCTCAATAAAATACAGAGAATCCCTTTCTGTCAATGCAACAACAGATCTTCTCCATGCTGCCATATGTACCAGGCAGGCTATACTTCCCACTAGTGCTGTCAGTGCATCATGACTGTGACTGGTATTCTAGCTGGTCTGTTTTGCCCGGGGCTATGTCAGTCTGATGAGCATATCAGTCCCAAAGGATCCAGCCAGCCTCTGGACTTCTAGGCAGAACAAGCCTGAGTGCACCCTCTGTTAAAAATAGACTACTTCACCCAGCCTGTCCTTCATAGCCAATACTGAGACAGTATAGTTCTTGTCTCGGGTCACAGGTACATGTACATGTAGTTTCTTGACAGCTTCTGTTAAAATTTATTTATGTAATAAAGGAAGAAAGACAGTTTTGTATTGCATGAATACACCTCTCCTTGAATTATAATATGTATACACTGTACATGTATATGTGCATGTATAAATAATGTACACTTATATGCACACATACTCATCCATACTGCCCAGAAGGGCTGACCCTCTCAGGAGTGGACACTTTTCTCTGGTCCCAGGGGTGACTTTTCTCCAGTCCCAAGAGTGCCCACTGTAGAGAAGTTTAACTGTATAAGTAAACACTGGAATTCTTTCTTTCTTTTTAAAGTGTGTGTGTCAACACACACTTTTCTGTTCTTTCTTTCTTTCTTTCTTTCTTTCTTTCTTTCTTTCTTTCTTTCTTTCTTTCTTTCTTTCTTTCTTTCTTTCTTTCTTTTGTCCGACACTTTTCTTGGACACTATTATACATAGAAACTCCAAACTTGGCATGATTGTACCTCCATACAAGGAGTTTGGCCATTTTATACAGAGGAATGAAGATGTTTAAAATTATGCAAATTAGGGGCATTTGAAATTTTAAATCTTGAATATCTTCAAAAGTATAATAGATAAAGATGTCATTCCAACTTCTACTAGGGTGTTATTGACCAATGCCCATCCAATGAATTTAAAACAAAAGTTGTAACAATTTAAATTATGCTAATTAGCAGCATTTGAAATTTTAAAACTTGAATATCTTCAAAACTATTAAAGATAGAGATGTCATTTTAACTTCTACTTTGGGGTTATTGACCATTGTGCATGTAATGAATCTAAAGCAAAAGTTGTAGCCATTTAAGTTATGCTAATTAGCAGCATTTGAAATTTTAAAACTTGAATATCTTCAAAACTATTATAGAAAGAGATGTCATTTCAACTTTTACTTGGGGGTTATTGATCATTGCGCATGCAATGAATCTAAAACAAAAGTTGTAGCAATTTAAATTATGCTAATTAGCAGTATTAGAAATTTTCAATCTTAAATATCTTTAACACTATAATAGATAGACATGTCATCCCAACTTCTTTTAGGGGGTTGTTGACCATTGCACACCTAATAAATTACAAATAAAAGTTGTAGCAATTTAAATTATGCCAAATATCACCATTAGAAATTTTAAATCTTAAATAAGTTCAAAGCAATAAAAGATACAGACGCCATTCCAACTTCTACCCCTGTGTTATGGAATAGTTGTACATTGCCATACCAATATGCTTTGAAGACACACACACACTGATTTGCTATGCAGCAAATCATCTTTCCTAGTTTTCTTTATTTCTTCCTTTGTCTGTTTCTTTCTTTTCTTTCTTCCTCATGACCAAGTTGGTCTGGAGATTTTCTAAAGCACTATTTTTTCGAGTACCACCAAACTTGCTACGGTGACTGACCTAACCGTTGAAATTGTGCATCTCATTTTGAATCGCCATGATGTTTAAAAGTATGCAAATGGGGGGCATAAAAATTTTAAACGCTCCATATCTTCCAAAGTGTTGCAGATACTGAATATTTCAATGTGCATATATAGGTTTGTGACACCTGCCAATATAATGGATAGTATAAGTTGTACAATTTCAAAGTACGGTAATCAGGGGCTTTGAAAAACTTCAAAGTTGAATATCTCCAAAATTATTATACATACACATACCATACCAACTGCTGTTTATAGGTTTGTGGCAAAGCCGCATCCTACCAAAGCTGTAGGATTTTAATTTATGCAAATTAGGTGAACATGCAAAATATAAATCTTGAATAGCTTCAAAACTATTATAGATAGAGGTGCCATTCCTACTTGTGGCAATGCCCCATGCAATTAACGATACAACAAAGTTGCAGGCTTTGCAGGGACACTTCTCGGAACCCCCAGACCTTAATTTGTTAAGCAGCTAGTGCTGCAATTTTTTGCTATATTTTTATGAATTTTTGTGCATTTTTTTGCTATTTTCGACTTCTCCAAAACCATCTGTCAGATTGTGCTGAAACTTGGGTGATATGTTCCCTGTGTATGGGTCACACAAGGTTGTTCACCGGGTGGCGTTGGTGTGGATCCCTGATTTTTAACGGATTTTTCAATTCGGGTACTTGTTGGTCAGTGCATACATTCCTATTGTATACTATGTGAGTCAATGGGAATTGCAATGATGGTAGTTTACATTTTCCACTTCATCTAAAAAACGTTAGTCAAATTCACTTCAAACTTGGTGGCGATGTGTCTTGGGTGGATCTCTACTAAATTTATTCAAATGGTCATGGTCCAGTGATTTGGGGGTTTTTAAGGAATTTTTCTTGTTGATTTTACATGCCTATTGATTAACATGCAAGTCGATGGGGATTGCAAAGTCAGTAGGGTTTGCAATGCTAATTGAAGGTTTTTGACTTCTTCTGCGAAACCATCTGCTAGATTCATTTCAAACTTGGTGGGGGTGTTCCTTGGGTGGGTTACTACCAAGTTTGTTCAAATGGTCACAGTCCAATGATTTTTGGATTTTTTAATGATTTTTTTGTTAATTTTTGGGCCAAATCTTCAAAAGTCTTTATCCTTGTGTATACTCAGCCAATTGCTTTGAAACTGCATAGAGACACTTCTGGGTATGAGGGTGATACATGTATAGTAGGAGAGTGACCTTAACCTCATTTCTAAGGCTACAGGGCGAGCTGCATGAAATTCACTGTTTCTAGGGTAACTTGAGAACTATTAAGGCTAGTACATTCATATTGCACACGCTAGTTGTGCTTAACAAGGGCCAGACTTGGCAGTAGATGAGTGACCTTGGCCTCATTCCCAAGGTCATAGGGCCACTTGCTCAAATTTTACTGTTCACCTGACAAGTTGAGAGCTATGTGAACTTGGACCTAGATGTTGAACACGATGGTTGTCCTGAGCAAAGGTCAGACTTAGACAGTACATGGGTTACCTTAACCTCATTTCCAAGGTCACTGGGATCCAAGCAATTACATGAATTTTACTTTTCACATTGTAACTTGAGATCTGTGGAAGGTAGGACTTTGATGTAGAACTTGTTGTTGGTCCCTGATTTAAGAAGGATTGAGACGGTGACCTTGACCTCATTCTCAAGGTCACTTGCAGATGGGGATGTCCCTCCATGAAAGTTACATTCAGAATAGTCAGTGACCCTGACCTCATTTCCAAGGTCATAGAGCAACTTAGTCAGCTGAGCACAGGGCTGTCACAGTCCTCTTGTTTGGAGAGTTTGATATTTTCTCAAAAATTGTTTGCCAGATTCACTTGAAACTTTATTTTTAAGAGTGCAGATGTACATGTATCCTGGATTAGTCCCTACCAAATGTGTTCAGATGGCCATGGTCCAGTGATTTTTGGATTTTTTATGAATATTTTGTTCAGTTTTGGCAGAATGTTAAACAAATCTTCTTCAGAAACAACCAAGCCAATTGCTTCAAAATTGCATAGGGACACTTCTGGGAACCAGCAGACCTTATTTTGTTCACGGGGTAGTGCTGCAATTTTTTGCCAATTTATAAACAAATGTTAGTGTGTTAAAGTTATTTACAACCTTGACCTTCACTTAGATTCCTCTGAAACTCAGAGGAAAGGTAGCTTGTGGAAGGGTCAAACAAAGTTGGTTCAGTAGGTGATGATGATATGGCACATCTCTTATTTTTTACAAATTGTTCAATTTGGGTACTTATCAGTTACATTCCTATTGATTACAATGCCAATCAATAGGGATTGCAATGGTAGGTCACATTTTTGACTTCTTCAAAACAGTCAATCAGATTTACTTCAAACTTGGTGCGGATGTACCTTGCAAGATTCTCTACCAATTGTGCTTAATTGGTTATGCTGTAATGATTTTGGGGAATTCTGTAAATTGTTTTTGGTTTATTTTTAGGGCAAAACGGTGAAAATCGTGGCTAAAATTATGAAGCCAGTGGCTTTGAAATTGCCTAGGGACCCCCAGACCTTAATGTGTTTGCTAGGTAGTGCTGTAATAATTTTTATTATTCTTTTACAATTTTTTGTGTGTTTTGTTTTTTGGACTTCTTCCCAAAGGCCATCACTGGGATACTTCAGAATCTGGACATGTAACTTGTGAAGGGGTCAAATGGAAATGCTCACCAGGTGATAATATTCTACACCTCCTATTTCAAGCAAAATTTTTCAGGTTTGGTATGTGTCCATTAATGTGTGCATTCCCAGTGAATACATTATGCAAGTCAATGAGGATTGCAATGGTACATGCAAGTTACTTTCTTTGTCTTCTTGGTCATGCTTCACTGCTTTTTGGAATTTTTATGGATTTTTTTTTTCATTTTGGGGCAAACCTTTAAGAAAGTCACCTCTGAAACTGCCAAGCCAGTTGTTCTGAAATTGCAAAGGGACACATTTGTAGACCTCTAGACCTGAACTATTCAACAGGTGATGCTGTGATTTTTTTCCCCCGAAAAAAAGCAAGTTGGACTCTCTTCAGACTTATTAGGATTGTCCATGGACTTGATCCCCGTGAAATTGGTTCCCTACATGGTGGTGCTGTCATTATCTGAATTTAGCTTAGCTTGCATGTCGGTTAGCATCTTGCTTTAGGAAGATGCTCTATCCTCCATTCACAATTAAAAAATTCGGTTTGTAAATTCCCCAAAACCACTGGCCAGATTCACTTCAAACTTGGAATGTACCTTGGTGGCGCATGGCCAAGATTATCCAAACAGTCATGGTGCAGTTATGTCTCCCCGTGCAACGGGGGACACATTGTTTTTGCGTGCGCTTTTTCTTCTTCTTCTTCTTCTTCTTCTTCTTCTTCTTCTTCTTCTTCTTCTTCTTCTTCTTCTTCTTCTTCTTCTTCTTCTTCTTCTTCTTCTTCTTCTTCTTCTTCTTCTTCTTCTTCTTCTTCTTCTTCTTCTTCTTCTTCTTCTTCTTCTTCTTCTTCTTCTTCTTCTTCTTCTTCTTCTTCTTCTTCTTCTTCTTCTTCTTCTTCTTCTTCTTCTTCTTCTTCTTCTTCTTCTTCTTCTTCTTCTTCTTCTTCTTCTTCTTCTTCTTCTTCTTCTTCTTCTTCTTCTTCTTCTTCTTCTTCTTCTTCTTCTTCTTCTTCTTCTTCTTCTTCTTCTTCTTCTTCTTCTTCTTCTTCTTCTTCTTCTTCTTCTTCTTCTTGACATGGTTGTGTTTGTTGGGGACGCGATAACTCGAGAAAGATTTGACTTGGGAAGTTGAAATTTTATGTAAAGATGTTACTATATAAAAACTTACTTGGGATTGAAGATGGGTGACCTGGACCTATTTTTCAAGGTCACATGTGCATGTCATGTAAAATTGATGCGGACACAATAACTCTGCAAGGATTTAACTTAAAAGGTTGAAATTTTACATGATTATGTACCATAATATGAACTAGGTTGCAATTGTAGATGGGTGACCTTGACCTATTTTCAAGGTCACATGGCCACTTTTAAAAATCATTGCAGATGCCCTTAAGAAAAGTTTGACTTGAAGAGGTTGATATTTAGTGTGATTATGTTTCTATGTAAGATTTTTGTAAGACTTTGCTTGTTACTGCAGATGTATGACCTTGGCTTATTTTTCAAGGTCACGTGGGCATGTCATGTAAAATTGACGCGGACGCAATAACTTCGCAAGGATTTGACTTAAGAGGTTGAAATTTTGCATGATTATGTACCATATGAACTAGGTGGAGATTGCAGATGGGTGACCTTGACCTATGTTTTTAAGGTCACATGGGCATGTCATGTAAAATTGATGCAGACTTAATAAGTCTGCAAGGATTTGACTTAAGAGGTTGAAATTTTGCATGATTATGTACCATAATATGAGCTAAGTTGAGATTGTAGATGTGTGAATTTGACCTTTTTTTCAAGGTCACATGGGCATGTCATGTAAAATTGACGGGGACTTAATAACTCCGCAGAGATTTGACTTAAGAGGTAGAAATTCTGCATGATTATATACCATGATATGAACAAGGTTGGGATTGTAGATGGGTGACCTTGACCTATTTTCAAGGTCACATAGCCACTTGTAAAAATCATTGCAGATGCACTCCAGAAAAATTTGACTTAAAGAGGTTGATATTTTGTGTGATTATGTTTCTATGTAAGATTTTTGTAAGACTTTGCTTGTTACTGCAGATGTATGACCTTGACGTATATTTCAAGGTCACATGGGCATGTCATGTAAAATTGATGTGGACTTAATAACTGCAGATGTATGACCTATTTTTCAAGGTCACATTGGCATTTCGTTTTAAATCAATGTGGACGTGATAACTCAAGGAAGATTTGACTTGGGAAGTTGAAATTATACGTAAAGATGTTCCTATATATGATCTTGCTTGGGATTGCAGATGGGTGACCTTGACCTATTTTAAGGTCACATGGCCACTTTTCAAAAATCATTGCAGATGCACTGGAGAAAGATTTGTCTTAAAAAGGTTGACATTTGGTGTGATTCTGTTTCTATGTAAGACTTTTGTAAGACCTTGCTTGTAACTGCAAATATGTGACCTTGACATATTTTTCAAGGTCACATTTTGTCAAATATCAACATTTTGAAATGTTAATAAAGAGTGTACCTTCACCATATCTGTAGATTATTGGAATTGGTATGCCTATTTATAAAAATAAGGGTGACAATAGTAAGGGCGCACAGGGAGACATTTGATTTTCTTTTGGAAAATCGGCCTGTTCTAGTTTTTTTATTGTTATTTTGAATATGTATATGATTTTTTTTTTCTTCAGAAAAATCTTCTCCAAAACTGCTCAGCTAATTGCTTGCATCGGTTCACTTCTTGGAACCTTAGACCTTAATTTGTTCAACAGGTGGCACTGCAATTTTTTCAGCGCTGCTGACGTGAGGTCACAGGGCGTATAGCATCATTTATGTCTGTCCTTCTTCACTCGTTCCTTGACACTAATAGATTATAGTAATCTATAGATTTAGGTAAGGCTAACATAGAAGTGGTGGTAGGGCGATAGTTGGTACACAGTAAAGTTCACTTAAACCCACCTAGAGATTTCCTCTAATGTGTCTACAGTCAGAAACCATCATTCATTGTTGGCTCATTCTATTTCATCACTTGGGTGAAGAATGACTATAACATGTGGCAGGACAAATCTGGACTATGAACTCAGTCCGGATCTGTCCAGTAACATAACTCAAAAACTATTCACAAGTATTGTCTAATATCTATCATGTGAACATATCTGGTCCTTACCATCTTATAAATATGAGAAAAAAAATCCAGTAATCTATACTTTTTCAGATACCGAAAAAACCATCCCATTGGATCCCATGGGATCCCACAGGATATCCCATAGGATGACCTTGTATCCCATTGGATCCCATGGGATCCAATTGGATCACCAGCTTCTGGTCCATCCCATTGGATTATATTTTACACCTACAAATGCAATTAAAAGTCATAAGCCATTCACATTCCCTTCATACATCATAAGTCACGGGTTATTGTCTGTGGTGCCAATTTTGTGTAAAAGTTTAGATGACCATAATTTAGACACTAGATTTGATTACAGAGATTGTTTTGATATTCAAATCTAATATGATTTCAGTTTGATACCAGTTTGCCTTCAGGTGCTTCCAAATGTTTTTATGGATTTTGTTATTTTCAAAGAAAACACCATCCTTCTTTGTTTGTACATATTCAGTCTCATTCCTTAGGACTGTCCCATTGGATTGTCCCACTGGACCATCCCATTGGATGCAGTGCAGAAATTGCACAAGTGTCAAACTTAGTATAAGTATCAAATCATATAGTGAACAATAACAAATATACAATCAAACTATTTAAAATAAGTGGTTTTTTTTAAGAAAACACCCATATTTTGTTCATTAGTCGATATTCATCTCCATCCTACAGGACCATCCCATTGGATGCAGTGCAGAAATTGCACAGGTGCCAAACATGGAATAAGTAGCAAATCATATAGTTAATAATAAATATACAATCAAACATTTAAAATGCATGTTTTTTTCTAAAAAAAACACCCACATTTTGTTTACTAGTCAATATTCATCTCCATCCTACAGGACCATCCCATTGGACTGTCCCACTGGATGCATTGCAGAAAGTGCACAAACATCTTTTACAAGTATCAAGCCAAGTGATTCACTACTATTCCAAATATAATAATGAGTTTTTGTTTTGTTATTTTTTAAGAAAACTCCATATTTTGTTCATTTGTCAATATTCATCTCCATCCTACAGGACCATCCCATTGGACGGTCCCATTGGATGCAATGCAGAAAGTGCATAACTACCTTTTACAAGTATCAGCCAAGTGATTCACTACTATTCCAAATACAATGAGTTTTTGTTTTGTTATTTTTTAAGAAAACACCACTATTATTTTGTTCATTTGTCAATATTCATCTCCATCCTACAGGACCATCCCATTGGACGGTCCCATTGGATGCAATGCAGAAAGTGCATAACTACCTTTTACAAGTATCAGCCAAGTGATTCACTACTATTCCAAATACAATGAGTTTTTGTTTTGTTATTTTTTAAGAAAACACCACTATTATTTTGTTCATTTGTCAATATTCATCTCCATCCTACAGGACCATCCCATTGGACGGTCCCATTGGATGCAATGCAGAAAGTGCATAACTACCTTTTACAAGTATCAGCCAAGTGATTCACTACTATTCCAAATACAATGAGTTTTTGTTTTGTTATTTTTTAAGAAAACACCACTATTATTTTGTTCATTTGTCAATATTCATCTCCATCCTACAGGACCATCCCATTGGACGGTCCCATTGGATGCAATGCAGAAAGTGCATAACTACCTTTTACAAGTATCAGCCAAGTGATTCACTACTATTCCAAATACAATGAGTTTTTGTTTTGTTATTTTTTAAGAAAACACCACTATTATTTTGTTCATTTGTCAATATTCATCTCCATCCTACAGGACCATCCCATTGGACGGTCCCATTGGATGCAATGCAGAAAGTGCATAACTACCTTTTACAAGTATCAGCCAAGTGATTCACTACTATTCCAAATACAATGAGTTTTTGTTTTGTTATTTTTTAAGAAAACACCACTATTATTTTGTTCATTTGTCAATATTCATCTCCATCCTACAGGACCATCCCATTGGACGGTCCCATTGGATGCAATGCAGAAAGTGCATAACTACCTTTTACAAGTATCAGCCAAGTGATTCACTACTATTCCAAATACAATGAGTTTTTGTTTTGTTATTTTTTAAGAAAACACCATATTTTGTTCACTAGTCAATATTTAACTCCATCCTACATTGGATGAAAGGCACTTACTTCTTTTTCAGGCGTCAATTTGTACAGTTCACTGCTAAAACTATATGTATTCAAATAGTTCTAATTCCTAATGGGAGCATGTTGTGTCATTTTCAAAGAATCACCAGGACCTTTTATTATATTTGTAAATACTGAACTTCATCCAATATAACCATCCCATTGGATGAAATTTATACACACTTAACACTGGCATAATCAATTCAGATATTCCAACAAATACAACTCTTGGTCTAGGCTGGCTCCTGGCAGTCGCGTAGGTGGTGTGATCTTGTGTGACCCAACAATCAACTGCATGCCAACCAGCAAAATGGATGTGTATACGCGCTTTTCACTGTGTTCCGCATTTTAAAGCCAAAACTTAGCGTTAAGCTGGACTCAGCTACAAGAAATGAAACCACCATCATGATCCTACTGACATACACTATCCATCTTTTCATTTTTAATTGCTGAGTGCGGCGCAAGGAGTTTTAATGCATGCAAATTGGCCAACTTTGCATCATTTTGTGCTGAAAAATCGCAAAAAAACTTGGCTTTTTATTGGCTGATTTCAATGAAAAACACATCAATGGACCTGCACGGTTCTGACTCAAATGATGAGACTGGTTGTGCACACATAAATCCCCCGTTTTTGAACTTGGTACATTAGGACACCAGATGTAAGTGACCGGATACAAGCGAAAGTGGAACCATAGATGGAACAACAAAGGGATGATACTGAACACGCTTTGTAGTTGTCATGCCCAGTTGGCCATAAAATGAATTAGCACTCCCATAGGTAGTCCATCTATAGCACATCCCTGGTAAAACCCTAAAAAGTCCCCGCATAACAGCTAGGGTCTTCATTTAAGGAACTTTCCTTAAATTTAAAATGGCCTATCATTTAAAAATAAGGAAAGTTTCTTAAAGTCACTTTCTGTAGACTTAAGGAACTTTCCTTATACTGGTCTACAATTGAAGAATAAGGAAAGTTCCTTTAAATGGCTAAATCCGATTCTGTGTAGATTTCAGAAAGATGTATAGATTTAAGGAACTTTCCCTAAAATGGTCCTCGATTAGAAAATAAGGAAAGTGCCTTTAAATCACAGGAATCACATTCTGAAAATTTCCTTAAACTGGTCTATGGTTGACCATTGTGGATGTTTCTTTAAATGGATAAATCACTATCCTGAAGATTTACAGACATTTCCTTTAAATGGTCTATGATTAGAAAATAAGGTGAGTTCCTTAAAATATAGAAAACACATTCTGATGAATAATTAAGAGAACTTTCCTTAAACTGGCCTATCATTCTAAAATAAGGAAAGTTCCTTAAATATGTTAAAGTGACAAAATCACATATTAAAGATTTAAGGATTTTCGCTTAAATTGGTCTTGGGTTGAAAAATTATGGAAAGTTCCTTAAAGCGATCAAATAACATCCTGTTGTTTTAAGGAACTTTCCTAATTTATTTCTGCTTTTCTGCATCTAAACCATACAGTTCAGCTATTAATGACAGGCAAAAATTGAAAATAGACCTATTCTCAAAACAAAATTCAGGGTAAAAAAGGTACACATCCTGGGAAAAAAACTTTCCATTTTGGAAAGTTTTATTTTTTTTTATTACTAAATATCTACAGGTATGTTACATATTTAATCACCAGGCAGACTGATGAGTGCATCAATGTTAATGTCAGATATCTCAACTCAATCAATTTGAAAGTCAAACGGATTTGCCCTATTTGAATCATGAGTAGAATTGAGGAATAAAAATATTCTTTGTGCATTGCCATTAGTTATGTGCATTATATATAAGGCTTGACAAATATGGACTAAGAATCGGGTCCGGATCTGTGCCTGAACATTGCAAAAAACAAAACAAAGTAAAAAGCTGATAGTCTGCATGTTAACAAGGGTGACCATTGTTGTTGTGTATGTATATATATATATATATATATATATATATATATATATATATATATATATATATATATATATATATATACCAAACAAAATTTCCTACGGTGTCTCAAATTCCAGATATTGGAAAATTACCTGGAATACCATGATGTCCTGTGGTATCCCATTGGACAGCCCATGGTATCCAATGGTATCCAGCTGGATCCTATCTTTTCATTCATCCAATGGGATCCCATAATTTTTTTTCTCACACAAAACTGCTCAGAACTAAGCTATATAAAGCCACATATTAAAATTTTACTGGTAACACATTTATTAAAGATTATCTACAAGTTTGCTTGAAAAGTTCAAACTTATTGATCAAAAATATATATAGATGTGTACATATTATTGGAGACTGTGAAATCCCAAGGTTAAGCCCTTTCCAGTAATGGTCACGTCTCCCATAGGAACCATCTTTTCAGAGTTCCTACATGTCTTGTAATTCATTAACATGTTGTGTTCTATATTTAGAGCATTCATCACCTATAAAAATCTACATTTCAGAGTCTATTTTGTGGAGAGTTCATCAAAATGTACATTTTGTTTGGTCCAACTGTACAGTTTAATTGGCTTGACCAATGGGATTTTCCAATTGAAATATCCATCTGGACAATAACATGAAAAATGTCTTCTTTTGATTGGACAATAATGTACAATTTACTTTTAGTGCATAGTACCTGTTGCCTTTAGAGGTCACAAGTTAATTACAAAAATGTGCAGTGTTACAAACATATGAATTGAGTTGGATTGGTTGCATGTACCTATAACAATTTTGGAGATATTCATGATTTAAATTTTCAAATGCCCCTCTTTTGCATAATCTTCAACATATTTTCATCTTTTTATTAATAGGCACAAATTCATGTATAGACCTATATCCATGCCAAATTTGAAGTTTCTAAGTGTAATAGTGTTCCAGAAAAACTGGCGAACAAAATTTGGTACTAGAGAGGAAAAAATGAATGAAATTGAAGAAACACAATGTCTGTGTTGGCACACACAGACGTAAATATGGTGGCATTTTGCAATACATTTAATGTGTGCAGGAAAAAATTATTCACATGAACAATTTTTAATGTCTGTATATCATGTTCAGAGCATTTTAAATACTTGAACACTTCTGTATCTTCCATTGATTATGTCAAAAGAAAGAGAATCATTATGTGCAGGGACAGAATTGAGAATCATTACGCGAAGCATACTTTGAAAGTCAGAGTATGATCTCTCTGAACTTGAAAGGAAAAGAAACTTCAAACTTTCCAACTTTGTTGATACATAAGGTACAACCACATAAGAAGAAAGCTAGCAACAATTCAAAAGCTTGAATAATAATGTTCAAGCAATATATCATTTCCTGTAATCTGATAATTTCATGTGCCTAATTAATGTGAATTATCAGTTGAATGTACAATGACTTTGTGCTTTAAATTGAACTTGCTGGTAATAACATGCACTCAAAAAAGTCATGAACCTCATTATGCACATGCGCTTTTTTATTTTGCATTTTTTTGTTTTTTGTTTTTTTAAATTCTGGCCATGTTCTATGAAATACTTCAATCAAATACCAAATCTTCAAGATTGTGTTTAGGCTGCTACTGATGACTTTTATTCTATAAGAAATACAAGACTCACCAAAAGGGAAATCTGACCTTGTGTAATTAATGACACAGCTGCAATTGGAAAACTTGGGATCTTTTTGATCCAATTGGACAACATGGGATACTGTTGGATCCAATTGAACAACATGGGACACTGTTGAATCCATCTGGACCTACAGGGTACAGTACCTTGTTTTTAACAAGTCTCTATTACACATCTGCTCAAACATATATTTTTCGAATCTCAGGAGGAGGTACAGTGCATCTGTTCCACAGAACTTTGAAGTTAGTTTGTAAATTTATAGAACACAAGTCCCCCCAAAAATCTCCCAAAATGTGTTCCTCACAGGATTTCTGGACCTACAATTGATCACAAATTGCCTTAAGTTGGGATTCCATATGCGTGATTTCGGAAGCGAATGCCGCGCGTCAAAAATAGAAACAGCAGCATTTCTTTTAGTTGATTCCATATACGCCGTTCACGGGCTATGGTACACGCGACATCAGGCGCACCACAACCAATCGCTCCATGTAGCAATCGAAATGGCAACCGCGTGTGAAATGCACAGGGAATTCCATCATTGGCCTATTTACGTCTTGTGATGGAAACAATAAATAATTGGCCCTGTTTTGATGCAAGAGATAACAAATTTTAGAAATCTTAAATGGAGCTGGCATTCGACAGGGATATTGTCACACAACAAACTAAGGTGCAGTGAGTGGTAACAGTTATATCAAGTACATGTAATCTGCAGATACATTTACGCCACACTGTGAAAATCTTTTCCACATATGTTGTCAAAAAGTCCTAAAGAACACAACCGTACACAGACATATAGAAAGATTAAAAAAGCCGGTACTTAACATGAGGAAATGTTTTGTCAAACTCAGCGATAAGCAAATTGCACTTGTTAAACATATCTCCAATTGCATAAACAATTTGTTTCTTTCTATTAATTGGTTACCAAATTTATTTCCCAAATGTTGGTCACTTTGGATACCGTTCAAAGAATGCAGTACTCTTTTGCCGCCTTCAATCTCTTTTGCTGTAAGTGAATAGGAATAGTGCCCCATAGTATCAGGTATAGTGTATGATCAGAAAGCTGCTGGTAGCCTGTAGTGTAAGAGATCACGGCCATTTTGCCACTCATCAAATAATTTCACAAATGGAGATCTTGTCATAAATTCAACAAATACTACTATTGTACACTTGACCTACTTTTGATTCATGACACATTTTTTGGTTATGATACATGTGTGTATAAAATTTCATATAACTGACTTAAATACTTCCTTACGTTTACCAATACCACCATTGTGCACTTGACCTTTACCTCAAAAAGTAGGTCAAATATAGAGCTATGACGTTGATTTTCAATAGGCTTCTAGATCACTCTATGAAGCTTCTTGTGTGTAAGCTTCAGATTGCTAGATGCAGGCTTTCAATAGTTAGATTGGTAACGTCACTCAGCACGTGTGACCTTGAGAATTTGGTCAAGGTCAACTATGTTTGTTGCACACAAAGAAGGCCATATAGGAGTGTAATATCATGTGCAATTTGAAAGTCCCATCTCAAAAATTTCTAAAGTTATGGTGGTAAAACCATGGGACAGACGAACGGACGGCGTTCCCCTCTTGAATCCCTCCAAGTATATACAACTTTACATGTGTAGGTAGGATCAGATCTGTGGTTAAAATTTACTGATCATTGTAAAGACCTAAGTTTCAAAAGTAATGTTGATAGTTACATTAACCTTAGGGAGGGGGCGGGGAGGGGGGCATACCCATATTTTAGGATGAGTAGGCTCCACTGAGGTTATAAAACCCAGACCCAATGGGAACTGAATCAATGTTATTAACAGGGGTCTTTGGGAGCTGGTATTTATAAAGTTAGTTTGTTGGCCACTTCCATTTGGTGGGGGGGGGGGGAGCAATTACTCAGACCCATTACAATATACAGTTGACTATTAAAAATGGGGCATTTAGGACCAATAGTTTGAAAACTGGGGTATTTGACAGTGATAAATGCTAACAAAACAGGCAGTCTTTCCCTGCAAAGCTTCTCCCTAATGTTTAGTAATGGGAGTACACTCCCCACCCCGTACTCCCAGCTGAGGTAAATTTAAGCATGATAATATTACTGTGGCTCTCTGCTTATGCCCTGTGGTCCTGTGTGACACAGGTGGCCTAGGAAAAAATAAAAAAAAAAGAAAAGAAAAATAGATGAGGTGGAGGAAACCATGGTTATCCTAACAGCTTGTGCTGCCATGTTTTCCAGGACCACAGCCAAGGCAAAGGGTCCACCACACACTCTCTCACAGCTGTGGTGGGCCCCTGGTCCTGGATATATCCCCCAACACTCATCGCTTGTAGTCCCCACCCCCACCCCCTACAAAAAAAAAAGAAAAAGCAACTCTCATACACCCTATCCCTGCCTCTAAGGCTCAGGCATTTCCCATGGGAGACCCCATGGGAGACCCCATGGGAGCCCTTATAAGGGCTACCACCATTCCCGCTCCTCCCTGCACTCTCAAATTCTAATTTACCCCGTCGCTATTATGCCCTATCAGTTCATTTTCTTTTCTCCCAGCACCGTACCAGGTAGCTACTCTTGCAGCTAGCTGCCCAGTTACAAAAAATGTTTATTTGAAAGAGATGATGCTGATAACATTTGATACAGCTTGTGAGGAGAGAGATCACATTGCGCCTTGCCACCATCAATGCATGCATAAAGCTGTGCCTACTTTGTCTTTGGGCCAGGAAGGTCAAAATCACACTGAGCCAGTGTCCACAGTGCTGGCAGTCTCTGTGTTTAGACCAAGCAGACTAGAGCTTCATGGACCTCACTGATCTTAGTAGTATCCCATGCAGAAGTTTAGCCCATCAAAACAGACCTATGTTATGGACAATATATATATATGTGTATATATATATATATATATATATATATATATATATATATATATATATATATATATATATATATATATATATATATATATATATATATATATATATATATAGTGCGTTTTTTCTTTTGTATTGTTTTTGGGGTTATTTTGTTTTTTTTTTGTTTTGTTTTTTTGTTTTTTTTTTTTGTTTTGTTTTTGTTTTTTTGTTTGTTTTTCTTTGGTTTGTTTTTGTTTTTGTTTTGGGTTTTTTTGTCAGTTTTTGTTTTGTTTTGTTTTGTTTTGGGTTTTTTTCTGTTTTCTTTTGTTCTTGTTTTTTTGTTTTGTTTTTGTTTTGTCAAGGATACAATGTGAGCTCCAATAAAGTTTCCAAATCAAATTTCTTTGGATAGGGTAAATGTCGAATAGTATTGCTAATTTTTTTACAGAAGTTACATGCTTTGAAATAAGTTTGAAATGCTATAAAATGTTCTTTAAATTTGTATTTTTGACATATTACTGTACTTTTAATTTCCCTATTTTGCAAACTATCCCTATTCAAACAATTTTATTATACTGTTAAACTGTGTTTTTTCTTTCATGGTTTTGAGCCATCAGCTTAAGGTGAAAATAAGAGAACAGTGAAATTAAAGCAATTTACAGTAGTCATTGCCACTTTGGCACTAATAAAATAGGCAAAACATTTGTGTTCCTTTCAAACTTAATGAGTGTGATATTTGAAAGGTTAATCGGGTTTGTAAAGTTCAGCTTTTGTGATCCACATTGTAAAATAATGTGAGATTTCATGAAAATAAGCCTATATTTCTCCTGTTTTAACAAGTCACATTCACATTATATCGTAAACTTGGGCATTTATCTGTCTGCTACTATGTTTCACTTATTCCATACTATAATGACAGGAATTGGTCCGTGGTTCTGGCACTGACTTAAGACTATAGGCATGTTGGTACTTGAATGAAAGATCTTTTCATTCAATTGCCATCTTAAGTCTAGGTTAATATACGGAAAAATGAGGGGCTGATATGGAATGAGTTTACAAATACATGTATGTATGACTTCAAGATTATAGTATTCAATCTCTCTCTAGGCCCACATAGAGGGAGAACACACATTATTTAACTGTTTAGTCTTTTACTTGATTAAATACCAGTAGACATCAAACACAGCCAGTGATGACTGATAATGATGGACATTCTGGTACAGTGGAACCTGCTATTTAAGACCACCCATAATGCCAGACAAAAGTGATCACATATGGCAGGTGGTCTTTCACTGCAGGTAAGTTAGTAAAGAAATTAAAGGACAGTGTCTTGAAAGGGCAGTCTTAAAATCTAGTGTGGTCTTTTACAAGAGGTGGTCTTAAGAGCAGGTACCACTGTATTATCAAAGCCACCAAAAGCATGCTCAATTCCATGCATTCCTTATTGCGAAGTATGATATGTCCCAGAATGTCACGTGACAATCAAAATATAACAGGCAAATGCTCTTAAGACCCTTTCGACTTCAATTTGATAACACCAGGTGATCTTGAAAATAGGTCAAGGTCAATGAAAGCTGAGCTCAACCAAGCATCTGGTGACATGCTTCCATTGTCCACTGCATAAATTTCATAGTGGTTGCTCAATTTTTCAAAAAATTTGGTAGGTATTAAAGGGTAACAGCCTTGTCTATGTATATTGTAGTAAAAGGCTTATTCAATTTCCTCACATTCAGAGTATACATGTAGGCCTACTTTCAAGAGGAAGGGGGGTACCCCCCCCCCCCTTTGTTTTTGTTTTTTGCAATGTGCACTTGCATATTCAATCCCTTTACAATGGCCCATATAGGCAAGAACGTGGCCAGAATCTATAGTTTAACACTATAATTTTATAACAAGAAAAGTCCAAAATCTATATTTAAAACATATTGAAAAAGAAATTGGGAATGCAGGAGTTTGTGTAAAATTCAGTTTTGATATTTAATGAGTTGCACTAGATTGCATCATTTGAGGTCCAATTTTTTCAAACATTTCCTTAAGAACGGGGGGGGGGGGGGGGGTAGGGACGGGAAGGGGTATCCTCTCCCTGTACCCACCCATCTCCTCACACTCTTCACTCTGTTCAAATATCCTATGTTTTTTTTCAAAAATGTTAACATCCATGCCCACTAATAAAAAATGATAACAATTGTGAATGCCCCCATACAGGAATATTGTATAAAACCAACATATAGGGTTATTTCAGGTCTGATGGGGTGGATCCCATATGCTAGTTCAAGGCTGATTCTTTACAAATCCCCAGTAGCTTTCTGTGGTTTACTGATCAATTAGGATTATGGGTACTGAATTGGCACCAGTAGAATAAAATGTGATGGACACAACACAAAGGGTTCAGATCAGGTTTCCTCACCCTGCCTAAGAAAATGCATGTTAACCTACACATACACTCAGGGTCATGGGCCAGACCAATCCTTTCCTCCAGGTCAGTCCAAACAAACAGCTTATGCTCATTGACAAAGGGGGTAAGGGGGATTTCAGTGTACTAGTACAGAATATAATTTTGCTCCATTACATATTAAAGAAAAGATAGATATTCTAAAATGATGGATAGTGCAAAGTAAGGAAAATATGAGGCCTTCCAGTATGCTGCTGCAAAAAATAAAATGCCCCTGGTTGGCCAGTAAAGAAATACCTGATCCCCCTCTTTCTGATGGAACAGTGACATATGCCAGATCTGTCTGCCCACAAAGCATGTGCTTGTTTGCATGGGGAGAATTCATAACTACATGTACACATCATGTGTGATAAATGTTAATAAATTACAAATGACAAATCTAATTCTTTTTCCTCCACTTGTTTCTTTCAGTGCAACCCCCAAACTTCCAACTATTTTTTGCCACACTGAATGTGTGTGTCAGTCCATCAACATAACCTCCTTTATGTGAACGTTTTTTATTATTATAATTTATTTGGAAATCAACAGTATGCATTATAACTTAATCAATGCTCAAATTTGGCCATAGCATTTATGTAAACCTTGGATTTGTCGCTGTTAAATCAGCTGGAGCCCTGGAGGAAAGAACACAGATACAGGAGACCATCGGTCAGTTACAGTTAGCTGGGGAAGGGAGACCTGTAATTGAGACTCAATTTTGCATTGTGCACAGATGCCAACTAGGAAAAAAATGTGCTTCTCAGTGAATCTGTTTGGCTCTATAGCAGCCTTGACTGGACAGTGTAATACTTGTTGGGCATAGCAGTTGTTTGACGAGTGCCAACATCAGAAATTTTACCCAGTCTGGGAAGCTGCTACTGAGGCATCAAGTCTGTCTCTGCACTTTTAAAATTTGCACAAATCAAAATGCTACAACTTTGGTTAATTGGATAGGCATACAGCACAATCCAATGAACTGAACCTAGAATGGAATCTCTACCTATTATAATGTTGACTATATTCAACATTTATGTTGGTCAAGTGTCCCTTATTAGCATTAATTGAAATTCTACAACTTTAGTTTTTAGCTCTGCTGACTAAAGGTGGCAAAGCTTATGCGGTCACTCATTTCTGGTTGGCAGTCATTCTGTCGTTCCATCTGTAGACAATTTGCTTGCCAACACGATAGCATGAACAATTTTAAAGTTAGCCCCTTGAAATTTTTTGGACATGCTCTACGAGTGACAGTCTAGATTCTTTGCATTATTGGTGATGCCATCTACAGGATTACGTAATATACAGGCCAAAAAGTGAAAAAATTGAAAACACTATAGAGTCCTTGATTTGTGATGGATCTTTATAAAATTTGGTGGAAGCATTTGGGACGCTTATTTGTGGAATCTGAACAGTACTGTTGGCGCTACATACAGGTAAATGGAAATTATTGAGCCAATATGTGCTCAGAGCTATCATGAGAAATAATCAAGCTAACTTAATCAAATGTCACAGCATATCTGTTTCATGTCTGAAAGTATATTACATAATATGGGTGACCTTAGCCCACTTTCTCAAGGTCACTGATGGAATAAATTTCAGGAGATGATATTCTTGTGATGGTCATTCTATCTTTACATGTGAACAAATAGGCATTTTACCATTATAGGCGTATTATAGAGAAGCACGTTTATGATGAGTGGAGTGCTGGTGGTTCTACCGATGGTTTTCAATGGAACTAACATCATAGGTGTAAAATAGCCACAGTAAATTCAGTATTATGATCATAAATAAAGATGGAGCTTTGAAACTTACACCAACTATGTATTTGGTCAGTAATCAACCTTTATGAAAATTTGGATGCCCTTGATCCAGTTTTTGGTCAAAATACAAATTACAGATGTCATTGATAATTAAGTACAAAATATTGATATAAGTGAGCTAGGGTTACTAAATTGATACAAAATATGCAATTTGCATGAGTATTTTATAATCCATAAATCACCTTTAACCTGCTTGTTTAAATTGATCGATACAACAACCCACAGAATACAGATATACCACAAACGAACTACAAAAAAAGATTAAAACATGCATAAATATTCTCCTAACTTTTCTAGTTAAATAAAATGATATGTATACATACATTATCTGATTTATCCTTTTGTCTGTTAATATTCATTACAAACATATTATAACGTGATAAACTTTCCAATAACATCATGCAAATTAAAGCCACCTATATAATTGACCTTTGCATTTTCTCAAGTTCAGAAGCCAATTGAGGACACAACTTTGAAATGAAAATGAAGGTGCAATATATAGCCATGATGCTAGCTGAGCATTAGGTCCATGGGCCTCTTGTTGGTTCCTAAGATGTGTGTACAACACAAACATACAAGTTGGAAGTTGCAATTTCACCTCTACCTGTAACAGTATTCAAGATATCCAACATTTAATTTATTCAAGCGTCCCAAATTAAAATTAATTAAAATTCTACAAGTTGTGTATGCTGCTCATGTGATACATGTATAAAAAAACAGGGGGGGAGAGGCTCTTCTACTTTTTATGGTTCTGAGTGATCACTTTCTTGTGATAGGCTCAATTTGAAATGTGAGCACTTGGAAGATGGAGGAAGGCTTTAAAACTGTATTACCAGTTTGCTAATGCTTTTTTTAAAAAAAAGAAATTGGACAGTTTCATCAAAAACTCAAAATTTGGCAGGGTCTTATCTCCATGCATGGCATAAAAATTGCCATTTCATATGGAATACCTAGATGTTTAGAATTGTGAAAATTCGGGGCATTCAAAATGTCAAACCTTGAATATCTCAAAACCATAGTTGTATGCAGATTGAGATAGGTTCCTTGACTAAGCCATGTCTGAGTGCAAACCCAGATATTTTTTTTTTATAAAAAATGTTTTTCTTTCTTTCAATGTGCATGTAAAGGTCTGTGACACTTGCCAATATAATGGACAGTAACTGAAAGTAGTAGAATTTTAAATTATGCTAATTAGGGGCACTGAAAAAAATTAAAAGTTGAATATCTCCAAGACTATTGCAGATATAAATGCCTTTCCAACTTCAGTTTGTAAGTTTGTGGCAAAGCTAAATTCAACGAACCATGAACCAAAGTCGTAGGGCTTTGATTTATGCAAATAGGGTAAATATGCAAATGTAAATCTTGAATAGCTTCAAAAGTATTATAGATAGAGGTGTCATTCTAACTTCCATGTATAGGTTTGTGACATATTCGCATCATACTGAAACATGAACCAAAGTTGTAGAATTTTAATTTATGCAAATTAGGTGAATACACAAAATTTAAATCGAATAGCTTCAAAGCTATTATATCTAGAGGTGCCATTTCAACTTTACTATATAGATTTGTGACATAGATGCATCCAATGAACCATGAACCAAACTTGGAGGATTTCAATTTATACAAACAAAGTGAATATACAAACCTAAATTTTGAATTACGTCAAAATATTATACATAGAGGTACCATTCCAACTTCAATTTGCAGATTTGTGACATAACCACATCCAGTAAACCATGAACCAGAGTTGTAGGCTTTTAATTTATTCAAATTAGGCAAATACACAAAATCAAGATCATGAATAGCTTCAAAACTATTACAGACAGTAGTGTCATTAAAAATTCAGTTCATAAGTTTTTGACATGGCCACATCCAATGAGCCAAGAACCAATGTTATAGCATTTTAATCTATGCAAGTTATTCTAAAAAACAAAGTTTAGATTATGTTGAACAATGGCAAAGTCTAGCATTTCAAATTGTTTTCATTTTGAAGGCACCCAGACAGATTTGCTGTCACACAAGTCCTCTTTTCTAGTTCATTTTTGCTGCATTATTTTCAAGCTTGGAGTTCACCAAGGCTGCCAAGCATTGTTGCACTACTAGCCGTAATGCAATGAAGACAATAAAGCGTGCTGGCTAAGCATGCTACAAATAATAATAATAATAATAATAATAATAATAATAATAATAATAATAATAATAATAATAATAATAATAATAAAAAGCTGGCATAAAAAATGCACTTGGGATTCCCTTAAAAATTTATAAGCTAGATTAATTCAAGTACATGAAAAGTGCTTGCATTTTATTAGCATATTTGTTGTATCTGTATCATAAACATAATACATTTTGCCAAAGAGCCCACTGTACAGCAAACCCATCTCTGGTAAAAGACTAGCACCCATGTCAACTTTAGAAATGCCCAATCTGGTCTATGTATTCTGACCATCCGCAGGGTCCCTGCAAGGCAGGATATATTTAGCCAGAGAGACAGGTGTAATAAGATCCAAAATGTAGGGCATAGCTGTTTTCTTAATGTTCTGTCCTGCCCACATGATTAAAGCTTGCTGGCAACAATTATCATCTCAGTACCCATGACAGGCCCAATTATCTACTTGACTGATAAGACCACCAGTGCAGCAACCAGTGGTCCATGCTATGAACCCCTGCCATTATATGGGTGTATTTGAAATTTGAAGTCACAAATTTGTTGCAAGAAAGTTTATACTTACATCCATGGTAGGTCCATTTATGAAACTGATAATGGGAATGGGGGTTCTTCTCTGCTGAGTTATTGGTACACCATTTTATTTTGTTGTGTCCCCCCAATTCCAGTATGGTAAATCCATACAGTGGTTCCCTCTCTTGAGAGACCACTCAAATGAAAGGCAACCTGTCTTGAAAGACCACTTTTCAGGATACTTTGCTCGGTACTTTTCATATCATTTATACCTCTCATGAAAGACCACTGTCTGGAGAGACCACAATTTGGTCATCCCCAAAAGTTGTCTTTGGAGATAGTTTTTCACTGTACTGCTACATAGGTGTCAACCCTTGGAGAAATCTCACCTTGAGGATTGACTGAGGCAGGGTGCGGGAGGGGGAACCCCCTCCCGGGGGGGGGGGTGAGCCTCCCCCAGAAAATTTTGTTTTTTTAGGTTCAAAATGGTGCAATCTGGTAGCATCTGGGCGTAACCGAGTAGCAAGGGGCATCATGGCATCACGGTTATCATGTTATTTTATGACTTTCGGATCGGGAAAGTCATCGGAAGCCAAGATTTTTTTGAAAATCTTTTAATTCACTTGATTTTTACTATTTTTTTTTTACATCGATATTTTCTGTTGAACAGGAGACGAATGTGAGATTTGAAGTGTCCGTAAGGCAAGTCCTCAAACCGTGACTCCCATCAGACTCACGGTCAAAACGTGAGAGTTGACACCTATATATGCTGCAACCAGCATATTAAGTAAATGAGATATCTTGTTGTAAGACCGCCAAAACTCCTAAATATAATTTGCATTCTATCGGGACATTGATTTCCCAGTGATCTCGAGAAGCTACTAAAATGTAGGCTAGACTCAGTCTTAAGAGAGGACTGTTTATGATGTTACCAGCAACTTTAAAATAAATGCTGATCAAAAAAAAAAAAAATGTTCTAAATAGTGGTCAGTACAAAATACAAAAAAATTAGAGGGTTTCCAGCATGTTTGTATGGGTAATAAAAAGCCCCAGCACAGCAGTACTGCAATACCCTTTAATACCCTCCGCCCCTTTTCCAGGATAGTAATATTGAGAGAGCAGTACCTGTCACCAAAGACCAGGCTTGTGAAGGCGTTTCACATGAGACCACAAGTAATGATGCCCAAACATGGAGCGAGTTTTCTTGAATTTATTCCAGCATACGTAACTTGCATGCATGAAAAAAAGGAGGGTGCCACGTCCAGGCCCGTGCCAAAGCCAAAGCCAAAGCCTAGCGATGGCCGATGTCTCATTGCCCAGGATATAAATAACTTGCCTACAAGGGTAAAAGTCTCTGACACGCTGTACCCAGCGAAGTGACCCAAGCTATCGAATGTCCTAATGTCTGCATTACACAAATGCACTGTGTATCACTGAGAGCGTACACAAGGTAAAATGGTAAAATGTGGTATTATGAGAGGTACATGTACAAGTAACTACCCCCCCCCCTTCCAAAAATAAGTGACGTCTGTGAAAAAGTGGTTTTAAATGACCAGTGGTCTCTCATCCGGGTGGCAACAGGTACTAATGTACTCAATGTAAATTATACAATATTATTCAATCAAAATAAAACATTTTTCATGTTATTGTCCAGTTGGATATTCAATTGGAAAATCCCATTGGTCAAGCCAATTGAACTGTACAGTTGGACCAAACAAAAGTACATTTTGATAAACTCTCCACAAAAAAGACTCTTAAATGAAGATTTTTATAGGTGCATGAATGTGTTGATACAGAACACATGTTAACTAGAAAAGAAGATTTGCTTCAAAGCACATCTGTCTGTGTGCCTGCAAAATTTGTAAATATTGAATGTTACAACTTTTATCCTTTCGTACTTCACATTACATTAAGCTTATGGCTGCAATGCAAATTTCAAAGTCCAAATGACCTTGACCTTTGACCTTCACAGGTCACATGTAAATTGCGCAGTGTTACAATACCCACAATTTAAGCCCAACATGAACCAAATTTGGTGAAAATTGATCAACTTATGACAAGATGAAACTTTCAAAGGGCCAAATGATCTTGACCTTTGCCCTTTTGAGGTTACATGTTCTTATAAAAATGTGCAGTGTTGCAATACCTACAATTTGAGTCCAACATCAGTAGAATTGGATGGAAATTGGCCAAGTTATGACTGGATGAAACTTTCAAAGGTACAAATGACCTTGACCTTTGACCTTTAGAGGTCACATGTAAATTTGGGTTACAATAACTACAATTTGAGCCCAACATGATAAAATTTGGATAAAAATTTACCAAGTTATGGCTAGAAAAAATCCACCATTGAAAGTGGCCTTTGACCTTGAAATGACTTTTGGCCTTGAGATGACCTCTACCTGAAGTGTACCTTGATCTCAAAAATGACATTTTGGCCTAAATTGACCTTTGACCTTGACATGACCTTGACATTTGAGATGACCTTGACTTTGATATCAAACTATATACATGGAACCACATCTACTATAGTATATAAGATAGTGAAGATTTAAAACTTTCATTAGCCCCCATTTGCGTAATTTTGTAAAGCATGACATGTCAGAATAGAAAAGCCAGACTTTATCTATAGAAGTATAATTGTGCCAAGTTTGGAGTTTCTACAAGTAATAATTTTCAAATGAAATGTCGGACAAATTTGCCTGGAAAGAAAGAAAAGAAAAGGAAAGGAAAGGAAAGGAAAGGGAAGGGAAGGGAAGGGAAGGGAAGGGAAGGGAAGGGAAGGGAAGGGAAGGGAAGGGAAGGGAAGGGAAGGGAAGGGAAGGGAAGGAAGGGAGGAAGGAAGGAAGGAAGGAAGGAAGGAAGGAAGAAAGAAAGAAAGAAAGAAGGAAAGAAGGAAGGAAGGAAGGAAGGAAGGAAGGAAGGAAGGAAGGAAGGAAGGAAGGAAGGAAGGAAGGAAGGAAGGAAGGAAGGAAGGAAGGAAGGAAGGAAGGAAGGAAGAAAGAAAGAAAGAAAGAAAGAAAGAAAGAAAGAAAGAAAGAAAGAAAGAAAGAAAGAAAGAAAGAAAGAAAGAAAGAAAGAAAGAAAGAAAGAAAGAAAGAAAGAAAGAAAGAAAGAAAGAAAGAAAGAAAGAAAGAAAGAAAGAAAGAAAGAAAGAAAGAAAGAAAGAAAGAAAGAAAGAAAGAAAGAAAGAAAGAAAGAAAGAAAGAAAGAAAGAAAGAAAGAAAGAAAGAAAGAAAGAAAGAAAGAAAGAAAGAAAGAAAGAAAGAAAGAAAGAAAGAAAGAAAGAAAGAAAGAAAGAAAGAAAGAAAGAAAGAAAGAAAGAAAGAAAGAAAATGTGCAGTGTTACAGTAGCTACAATTTGTGTCCAACATGATCAAAATTGGATGATAATTGACCGAGTTATAGCCACATGAATATATCAAATGTCAAAATGACGTTGACCTTTGACCTCTAGAGGTCGCATGTAAATTTTCTAAAAAAAGTGCAGTGTTACAGTAGCTACAATTTGTGACCAACATGATCAAAATTGGATGGAAATTGACTGAGTTATGGCTGGATGAATATTTCAAACGTACAAATGACCTTGACCTTTGACCTTTAGAGGTCACATGTAAATTACAAAAATGTGCAGTGTTACAATATCTACAATTTGGGTCCAACATCATCAATATGTTATTGTCCAGTTGGATATTCAATTGGAAAACCCCATTGGTCAAGCCAATTGAACTTTACAGTTGGACTAAACAAAAGTACATTTTGATGAACTCTCCACAAAATAGACTCTGAAATGATTTTTATAGGTGATGAATGTGTTGATACAGAACACAACATGTTAATAAATTAAGTGACATGCAGAAACTCTGACAAGATGGTCCAATGGGATGGTTCAGTTGGATGAAGGTGAATATATATACATGTACAAGAAAAGTTTTAAACTCTGATGTTTTCTTCTAAAATAACATGAAAACATTTGGAATCATTCACATTTTCTTACATTGAACAACATTTTCTTACATTGAAAATTGATATCTGTGACCTGTGTTAGCTGTGTACTAATTTCAGCCAATGAGATGGCCCTGTTGTATGAAGGCAAATATTTATAAATATAATAAAAGATTTGGGGGGATCCTCTAAAAAAAGACAAACCATGCAAATATTAGGAATTATTTGAATGCAAAGTTGTAGCAGTGAACTGTTTATATTGATGCGTGTAAAAGAAGTAGGCGCCTTTCATCCAATGGGATGCTTCTATTAGATGAAGGTCAATATTTACAAATATAATAAAATATCCTGGTGATTCCTTTGAAAATGACAGAACATGCTCACATTTGGAATTGGAATCATTTGAATGCATATTTTTAGCATTGAATTGTTTAGATTGAGACCTGTAATAGAACTAAGTGCCTTTCATCCAATGGGATGGTTCTGCAGCATGGAAATGAAAATTGACTAATGGAAAAATATGGTGTTTTCTTAAAAATAACAAAACAAAACAAAGACTCATTATTATATTCGGAATAGTAAAGAACCACTTGGTTTTATTCTTGTAATCGGTATTTGTGCACTTTCTGCATTGCATCCAATGGGACAGTCCAATGGGATGGTCCTGTAGGATGAAGATAAATATTGACTAATAAACAAATTATGCGTGTTTTCTTTAAAAAAACACATACTTTAAATAGTTTGATTGTATATTTGTTATTGTACACTATATGATTTGAAACTTATACTTAGTTGGCACATGTGCAATTCCTGCACTCCATCCAATGGGATGGTCCAGTGGGACGATCCAATGGGACAGTCCTATGGAATGAGACTGAATTTGTACAAACAAAGAAGGATGGTGTTTTCTTTGACAGTAACAAAATCCATAAAAACATTTGGAAGCATCTGAAGGCAAACTGGTATCAAACTGAAATCATATTAGATTTGAATATCAAAACAATCTCTGTAATCAAATCTAGTGTCTGAATTATGGTCATCTAAACTTTTACACAAAATTGGCACCACAGACAATAACCCGTGACTTATGATGTATGAAGGGAATGTGAATGGCTTATGACTTTTAATTGCATTTGTAGGTGTAAAATATAATCCAATGGGATGGACCAGAAGCTGGTGATCCAATTGGATCCCATGGGATCCAATGGGATACAAGGTCATCCTATGGGATATCCTGTGGGATCCCATGGGATCCAATGGGATGGTTTTTTCGGTATCTGAAAAAGTATAGATTACTGGATTTTTTTTCTTATATTCATAAGATGGTAAGGACCAAAGATGTTTACATGATAGATATTAGACAATACTTGTGAATAGTTTTTGAGTTATGTTACTGGACAGATCCGGACTGAGTTCATAGTCCAGATTTGTCCTGCCACATGTTCTATAGTCAATAAATGAATTACCTTAAACACTCACTTTTACGATCATTGTTAATACATAAGTGGAACATACCAGAGATACCCAACTTTTTTCTTTATGAGCAAAATAGCTTAAAAAATTTTGATGGAAGCCCAATACAACTTTCAGGACTTATAGGGCGTATGAAAATCTAAGTTACTTTGGATGTTGGTGGCGCTACATGTAATGTAGGGGTCAAAATGTGAAAATCTTGTGAACACTCTAGCCTCTTTATTGTTGGTGGATCTTCACCAAATTTGGTGGAATTGTGGACATTTTTAATTTTTAAGCATTTAGGTAAAGGACACATAATTCAATAAGTTGAGAAAGAATGCAGGATAATGATAACAAAATTACCGCAATATTATATCTCCATCATGTGGAAGTTGGAAGTTGCATAATATGGATGACCCTGATCTACTTTGTAAAAGTCATGGAGGGAATGCATTTCAGGAAATAGATTTTTTTGTGATGGTCTACCATGATCAGCAAAGCATTAAGGCCCCAGGGCCTCTTATAATAAGGGGATTAAGGTACATGTACATAATGATCAGCAAGAGTACATGTCATGATATTTACAAGGGAGATACTGGTCTGCATGCATGTAGTTTTGTTCAAAACTGCAGACCAGGTCAACTTCATAAAATACATGTACTTTGGGAAGGTCTCTGTCAAGTCTATTCCAGAGGCCACACATCATTGATTTTTTTATTTCATTGTGTTCGACGATCGAGTCCTATACGATAGCTCCGTGCAGTTGAATTTAATTATGTTGGAATTGTGATTGCAATGGAAGTAATGTGAATACACATCCCATGCCCTAGTGCCGGAAGTGGTGTCCTCAGGATGGACTCGGAAACCTTCCGTTCTTCCATTTGTGCTCTTTCCTGTTATAATCATGTTATGTGCTTCACTTTAAAGGTTGTACAAGTGTGCTGTTGGTGTGCCTGACTTTCCTAACCACAGATACACAAGGTAGGTTCAGCTATAGACACCTGTGGAGACTGTAAGTTGGACAGTTGACACATGATTGATATTGTGTGTTTTTGTACTCCCACAGGGAGTACATGTATATTGGAATCCTCATGTCCGTGTGTCCGCCCATCCCTCCGTCTGTCCGTAACACTGAACTGGTATCCGCAAGTAGTCCAAGGATTTTCATTGGATCCCTTTCAAACTTTGCACACTTAACTGGCATGGTGTGGGCCAGTGCATATAACATTGCTGTGTCACTGCTTTCATTTTCTGACTTTCAATGATTCATTGAAATTTTACAGATCCAGGGTAAATACACATGTTCATATTTATAGATGGGGCTGAACTTTTATCCACAACTAGTCCCTCGTTTTTCGTTGGATCCCTTTCAAATTTGGCAAACTTCATTGGCATGGGCTAGGCAAGTGCATATTACAATTTACATTGGCATGATACTGCTGTCATTTTCTGATTTTTCTGATTTTTTTTTCTAAATGATAGGTAAACATATATGTTAATATTTATGAAGGGGGCTGAACTTGTATCCTCAACAAGTCTCAGGTTTTCCAGCAGAAATCTTTGAAATTTGGTAGACTTTACTGACAAGATGTGTGTTACTGTTAGTGCATTGAACTACCAGCATTGCAAGATCTCGTGAGGGGAGGGGGATAATCAAGATACCTATAGGTTTTCTCATGCACTTTTGGTGCTTTGTGCCTGAAGTCTGCAAGGGAAGCTGTTGATTCAGTATTGGGACTGAAAGGGTTAATACTCAAGCATTTCAGCCATTTCTTTTAACCAGTAATTAATGTTAAAATATTTATAGCCATTTATAAATTTCCATGGCCAGACTCGTGAAACACAGAAAGCATTTGACAAACTGGTGATTAGTGTATGTATTAGCAGCTCTGACATTTGTGTGAGATGTAATGTTTGCCTCTGTCGCCTCTGCAAATATCATGGAACTGCGTGTGCTTCTCAGAGTTTGTACTTGTAGTTCCATCACGTTTCAGCAGACAAGCTATGGGTCAGTTCCTTGATTTGAAAAGTGACAATATCCCACAAATTGCACCCATGCTGTACATCGTAAGTACACTGCAGGTTCTTTTTCCGGAAGGTTAACAGCTTATTGCTGTCGGAAAGCTTTTAAAAAAAGGTCCCATTTAGCTTTCACCATGACCAAAAAGTTAAACCCTTTCTCCCTTGAACTAAGGCTGAGTCAACAGCTTTTCCCTGACCTGGGGCAGGTGATCTTGATAGGTCGCATCTACAATCCTCCATTGATTTGTTTTTCAGTACTGTTGAAATTACATGTACAGTAAAACCTCTCTAACTGAACACCTGCATAAACCGAACACCTCTCTATAGTGAACACCATTTCTCTGTCTTGTATACTTCCAATGTAAGCAAACCTCCCCGTACTGAACACTTCGCTATACCACACACTTTTTTCCAGTCCCAAGGGTGTTCAGTATAGGGAGGTTTCACTGAAGTTGAAAACACTGAAGCAGACGACATTTGACCACCATCTGGGTTTGGCTGGTTGATCGTGAAGGGGCAAAGGATTAAAGTGCTTCCCATAAAGTTATGTTTCTCAGAGGAAATGCATTAGCAGCTCTGACATTTGTATGAGACGCAATGTTTGCTTCTGTCATCTCTTCAAATATCCTGGAACAGACTGAGTGTGCTTCTCATACGTTCCATCATGTTTTAGCAGAGAGAAGTTGTGTTTATCAGTTCCTTGATTTGAAAAGTAACTATATCCTAATAGTTCTCCTGACTTGTCAGTCAGTTGAGGTTACAGCAAAAGAAGAAAGGTGAAGCATGTCAAAATTTTAAAATTGAAAACTGTTCGTCACAGTAAAAGTTCTAGGAAAAACCTGACAAGCAACTAGAAAAAATAAAAAGTTGTTTTCTCTCTATATAAAATGAATTACTTAATTATTGAGATATTTGTCTTCCAGCATGAGGTCCTGCATCTTCGCTGTCAGTTGTTTAGAGTGTGTAAAAACTGCAAACATGACGCATGCATAAACAAAACAGTCACAGTCGCATAAACAGGTTTTTTGGACATAACATGACGATCGCTTGTCGTGTTAGACAGGTTTTCACATTGTAGCAGAAAACAACATAATAAATTGGCTGGTAGGACCAGAGATAGGTCTCAGTAGACAAGAAGACTCTTTATAGGGGTGGTCACATGGGCAAGTTCCACTGCATATGTTTATATATATATATATATATATATATATATATATATATATATATATATATATATATATATATATAATATCAATGTACAGTGAAAACTCGTTATAATGACACCATCTGTTCCCGTAGAAATGTGTCAGATAACTGAATATGTCAGTATAGCTTCAAAGGTGACTGCACTGTAAGTACCACATGTCCATGTTTGTTTCAGTCCATCAGTTTGAAACTTGCATTGGTGTACAAATAATAATAACTCCATAATTACATCAGCTCAGGCTTTCCTCATTGCAAATATTAAATACCTTTTTGAGGACTAGGATGGAGTTTTACATGTATGTAGGTGACCTTGTTCAATTTTTCAAGGTGTGAAAAAGACAAAACAAAGGCAAGGCTCCGTGAAGTGCAGAGTGAAAAGTTTGACCGGGTTCGCTCAAGTGGGGCTCTTCAGGAACTGAAAATATAACAGCTGCAGCTCCCTACTTCTCGAGACATGACAATTGTTTTAACGTCTTGTATTGTTCGGTTTGATGTTAGTAACATGTGTTGACACCAGGAGTCATGCGCCAGCCTGGGTTTTCACACGCTATTTGAAAAAAGGTCCACCTGTCACAGATGGCGAGGTTTGCTGCACGTGTGAGTTACACCTGCAGCCTTAGGTACACCTGTCCCATGTTTGGGATTGTTTACCTGTTGTTAAAAATCGTAGGAAGTCCTAGTGATTTTATAGCACTGTCCCCATGTTTGCTGGGATAGAGCTTGGTACTGGGATGAATTGGACATCCCGTGTCATAGTGGCAGCTGTTATATGCTAGATAAGGGTTTCTCTGGCCACTGGCATTCTGTCAGTCATGGAAAAACTATTTTTCAAGGTCACAGTACAATTGTCAATGGCAATGCACTTTTCTAAATTTTTTCTGTCAAATCAAAATGATAGGTTTCCTCCAGCACAATTGTCACCTCAGTTAACTGAAAAGTCTGCTGAGTTTATCTTTATGGTCCTTCATCCGACAACAATTTTATATTTTCTATTTGTGCTCAAAAAGCATTGACCAGATCTTTTTAAACTGTGAAAGATGCACTATTGGTGGATCTTTGCTACAATTAAAGGAGTCACTGTGCAATGATTTTTTATGTTTGTTTATGAATTTTTCTGTTCACTCTATGGGAAAATCTTACTATTGGTTTTTGTTTAAAATGTTCTCTGTGACCATTCAGCCTGTTGCTTGGAAATTGCATGGAGACATATGGGTACCATCAATTTGTCGTGTTAACTTTTACTGGTCAATAGATACATGCATGGACAACATACATTTATCTGTTGACTAGTGAAATTACTGCAAGTTTTCAGAAAGTTTTTGTATGAGTTATATGTGTTAACTAGTCTCCCAAACCGGGATTCTTTTCAAAGTTGCAGTCAGTGTACATTCACCTTGACTCAGTAAAGCTGGTCACTAGTAACAGAGCCCACTCTGACCATTCGCTATCAGTCAAATCAAATGCTATTGTTTCTTCAATTTGGTTGATGAGGTATTTAAATGCCTAAAATATTTTAAAATGAAATATTAAAAGGCTGCAACAAAATTGGTGTTAATTATGCTAAGATACCCAATTGTGGCTTCACATTTTTGAAGATTTGATCGGTCTCTGAGATTATACATGTTGGGTGCTGTCATTTTTAAATTGAAATTTGAAAAAAAAATGGTTACTGGTTAGAGTCCATGCATTGCTGGTACAGTGTATATTGTAGAGCGATACTGTGTCAAACACAACAAATTAAAATTATTGCTCTTCCACATTCAACGACTTGATTTTTATCAGAAGAATGAAAGTCATATTCTCTTAAATGCATGTACCCACTGAGCGTAAAGTCACCATCATGTTTAAAACAAATATTTTTCATCCCATAAATGTCAGTGCTACATGTATGCACCACTGGTGCATCCC
The DNA here is from genome assembly GCA_964020975.1 of Hermodice carunculata. Taxonomy (NCBI): domain Eukaryota; kingdom Metazoa; phylum Annelida; class Polychaeta; order Eunicida; family Amphinomidae; genus Hermodice; species Hermodice carunculata. The sequence goes on from OZ026627.1 coordinate 28,983,197, forward strand.
GTCAGTAAACCACAGGCATTCACAGCGGATGTTGATTGCCACGGCTTGATGACAGCACAAGCAATTTTTTTCAGGAAAGTAATATGCACGTGTCGTGTTGGAAGCGGCATTTGTCAGACCCTGTTCAATAGCATGCATGTAGTAGCAAAATGTGTCCTTTGTTTTGCCCGATTTTAACGTATAAAGAGTGCTCTATTTCTGACAGGAGACACAGCAACAGAGGATAAAGACTGTGTATACAGATGTCTGGATGGCACGTGTGTCAACGATCCTGATGCTTTTTGCCGTAAGTTACATGACTCCTTAACGCTTTTAGTGCTAACATGGGAGACAGAGGCAACATCTTTCCCAGTTTCCCTTTGACGCAATGTGACCAGAGAGCACAAAAGAAAACCATACTGGGCTTTTTTTTGGGTACATAGTGAAACCTCTCTTGAAAGACCAGCCACAAGTATGACCAAATTGTGGTCTTTCAGGACAGGCGGGCTCTCGTAGGAGGTAAAATAATATGAATACTGTTAATTTAATATCTGTAAAAGGCCATGTTTATGAGCAGGAGGTCTGTTATTAGAGTTGTCTCTCAAAACAGGGACCACTGTATTCAGCTTGTGAATGCTAGTCCCAACAATGGCCACACATACCTCAATTATTTTGATTGCATACTCAGAAATCTATCATTCAGATACCAACCATGGCCTTAATCTGGCATACTCCAGAAAAGGTTAGTGGTCGTATTCAACAGGTTTCCACGGCAGTACATTTAAGGTGTATTGCATCCAAAGTAGAGCATAGAAAACAGTAGATGCAGTCTTGAAATCAGAACATGAAGCGTTAATGTATAAATGCGTGCTATGGTTGGCTGAGTGCTAACATTCTCGCCTTTTACTTCCGCTAACTCAGGTTTGAGACTCGGCCTGCTGAGTAAGCACAGACAATTTCTGTCAGTCTGACTGTGCCCAGCATTTTTATCAGATTTGTCTGTCCAATCAAAGAGCAGGAAGTCCATGTATACATCGCTGTGTACACCTGCACCATGGACAAACACGTCAATGCTTTTGCTTCACATTGTAGTCCATGTCAAATAAGCATATACTCTTTTTTTCCCCCATCCCTCATACATGTATCATGTTTATTGTGATACAGACCACAAAAAAATCAATACACGACATGGGTTATTTATGGCCGTACATGTATTTCACTGGTAAGGCTTTTAAAATGCTTCTGTGAGTGCTCAGAGACACCTGCATCATATTCTAGTCTTATTTGTTCTCTGGACACGCTCTCTCCTGGGTCATTTTTGAAATCAATTTAGGACAAGTGGACTTAAGTAACAGATTTATTGTATCGGAGTTTTAGCAGGAGACCTCTTCACAGACAGGAAGTCACCAAAATGCATTACAGTACTACCCTATTTGAGAGGCCTGGCCAAAGTGCACCAAACGTGGCTTTGTGCAGAGGCATGGTCTCTCTCAGGGGTAGGGGGAGTAAAATTAAAATATACTTGCTGAATGAGAAGGGACCTTGGCAGAGGGCTGGCATCTAAATGGTTTGGGTGGGAGGTGCACATGTGTGTGTGTGTGTGGGGGGGGTGCTTATCAGAGAGGGACCACTATGCTGAAATAAAGAATCAGCTGAAATTAAATATTTGTGTGATTCACAAGAATTACAATGGGAAGTACAAACATTGATATTTGCATACTGGGAGAACGCAAATTTGCCCCAGGACCAGATATAATGAAGTACCCTATATGGAAAATAATAATTACACCCAAACCTGTTTTAAATGTTTCACACATGTATGTATGTATGTATATATGTATGTATGTCATGCACGCATGTATGTATGTATGTGTGTGTATGTGTGTATGTATGTGTGTACATGTATGTATGTATGTATGTACCATTATTTGACTGATCTGATCATGCTAATGGCAAATGACAATATTAGTATTTGTGTCACAGGTCTATGAAGTGATGTCACAAAATGCACACTCCCAAAACATCACAATTTTTATATCAGTGGAACTGAGCAGCTTCAATGTACACAAGTGGCCATTTTAAACAGGTTTAAGATTTTATTAAAGTGTGTGTGTCAACACACACTTTTCTTGTTTTTCCTGAAATTATGTCTGTATGCCAACACAGACATATTGTTTTTCTAGGAATTCTTTCTTTCTTTCTTTCTTTCTTTCTTTCTTTCTTTCTTTCTTTCTTTCTTTCTTTCTTTCTTTCTTTCTTTCTTTCTTTCTTTCTTTCTTTCTTTCTTTCTTTCTTTCTTTCTCCCTCCCTCCGTCCCTGCCTGCCTGCCTGCCTGCCTGCCTTCCTTCCTTCCTTCTTCCTTCCTTCTTTCCTTTCTAACTAAGGCCAATTTTAGGTCAAAATATCATTTTAATGGTTAATGTTCAATTCAGGTAGAGGTTGTCACAATGTTCTAAGGTCATTTCAATGTCAAAGGCCACTTTCGTTGGTGGCTTTCTTCTGGCCATAACTTGGTCAATTTTTATCCAATTTTGATCATGTTGGGCTCAAATTTTAGCTATTGTAACACACTGCACATTTTGAAAATTACATGTGACCCCTAAAGGTCCGAGGTCAATGTCATCTGGACCTTTGAATGTTTCACCCAGCCTTAACTCGGCCAATTTCCATCCAATTCTAATCATATTGGACTTAAATTGTGGGTATTGTAACACTGTGCATTTTTGCAATTTATATGTGACCTGTAAAGGTTAATGGTCAAAGGTCAAGGTTATTTGGACTTTGAAATTTTCATCCAGCCATAAGCTTAATGGAATGTTAAGTACCAAAGCACAAAAGTTTACCATTTAATATTTACAACTTTTTGAAGGCACATGGACAGATTTGCTTTGAAGCAAATCTTCTTTTCTTGTTCTTTCTTCTTTACCAGCAAACATGTCCGACACTTTTCTCGGACACTATAATACATAGAAACTCCAAACTTGACATGATTGTACGTCAATACAAGGGGTTTGACCGTTTGACACAGAGGAATGAAGATGCTCAAAATTATGTAAATTAGGGGCATTTGAAATTTTAAATCTTCAATATCTTGAAAAGTATAATAAATAGAGATGTCATTCCAACTTCTACTAGGGGGTTATTGACCAGTGCGCATCTAATGAATTTAAAACAAAAGTTGTAGCAATCTAAATTACGCTAGTTAGCAGCATTGGAAATTTTAAAACTTGAATATCTTCAAAACTGTTATGGATAGAGATGTCATTTCAACTTCTACTAGCCGGTTGTTGACCATTGCGCAACTAATGAATTAAAAATAAAAGTTGTAGCAATTTAAATTATGCTTAATAGCACCGTTAGAAATTTTAAATCTTTAATGCTATAATAGGTAGAGATGCCATTCCAACTTCTACTCAGGACTGTGTTATGGAATAGTTGTACATAGCCAAATATATGCTTTGAAGACATGCACACTGATTTGCTATGCAGCAAATCATCTTTCCTAGTTTTATTTATTTTCTTTATTTCTTTTTAGTCCCCCGCCCACTTGGTGGGGGACTATAGGTTTGCACCTCGTCCGTCCGTCCGAAGCTTCTCCGGGCCATATTTCCAACACCATAACACCCACAGCTACCAAATTTAATGTGGTTGTACTTCCTAGGATAGAGGTGTACGGTGTGCCAAAAGTAGGTCACTAGGTCAAATATCTGGGTCACAGAATACATATGTATGAAAAATCTTGTCCGGGCCATAACTTTTTTGTCCTTTTACTTAGAGTCATGAAATGTTACACAAATGTGAAGCTTAGTCTAAGAAAGTGTCATAAAGCAAAACTAGGTCACTAGGTCAAACATTTGGGTCACCGATCGATATGTAAATATACAGAAACAAATTTTGTCCGGCACATATCTTCCCTATATTAATGCTACCTCTTCAATTTTTTTATGGTGGGTAGACCTTAGGTAGTAGGTGTGCATAGGCATTGTTTTGTGTGTCTAATTACTTGCATTAATTAATTATTTAACAAAGTTCGTTAAGCAAAACAAATTTTGTCCGGGCCATATCTTCTAAACTATTAATGCTAGCCCTTTGAATTTTTTTGTGGTGGATAGACCATAGGTAGTAGGTGTGCATAGGCATTGTTTTGTGTGGCTAATTACTTGCATTAATTAATTATTTAACAAAGTTCGTTAAGCAAGACAAATTTTGTCCGGGCCATATCTTCTAAACTATTAATGCTAGCCCTTTGAATTTTTTATGGTGTGTAGACCTTAGGTAGTAGGTGTGCATACGCATTGTTTTCTGTGGCTAATTACTTCCATTAATTAATTAATTAACGAAGTTCATTAAGCAAGCTCAAGATAGAATACAAATTTTTGTCCGGGCCATATCTTCTAAATTATTGATGCCAGCCCTTTGATTTTTTTTATGGTGGGTAGACCTTAGAGGGGATATGGTAATGGGAACTGTCCGTGTGTCCGTCCGTCCGTCAAATATTTGGGTCACAGTAATACATAAATGTACAGTATTTTCATGTCCTTACTGTAATTCTTGAAAAATTTTGACTTCTTGTTATAAAAGTTTACTGATAATGTATTGTGACCTAAAAGTGTGTTACGACGTAAAACTAGGTGACTAGGTCAAATATCTAGGTCACAGTGTAAACTCCATGTAAAACCTTGTCCATGCCATATTTCCCTTACTATAATACCTACAGCTACCAAATTTATTATTTTAATACTACCTGGGGAGTTGTTGTGTCACATGGGAAAAGTAGGTCACTAGGTCAAATATCTAGGTCACTGTGAAATCCATTCAAAATCTTGTCCGGGCCATAACTTTTTTGTCCTTTTACTTAGATTAATGAAATTTTACACAAATGTGAAGCTTAATCTAAGAATGTGCCATACTTTTAATTTTTTTTTTTCATCTAGGTGACACCCCTATATAGTAGTCCATTCAACCCCGTGGGCGACGAGCGGGGGACTGTGTATTGCTCTGCAATACTCATTAACTTGTTGATAATGGGAACATTTTAAATAAGAACTATAAATTTCAAATGATATGAAAAGAGCATTTATTTGGTGCGTATGGCCTAAATATACAGTGAAACCTCCCTATACCGAACACCCTTGGGACCGAACAAAAGTGTTCGGTATAGGGAGGTGTTTGGTTTAGGGAGGTTTCCACATTGTGGCCTCGTGTCTTACCAACCGTACTATACAGATACCAGCTGAGATCATTATGGTGGGAGATACTCATGTTAACTACATGTACATCATTAAATAAATGAACAACAAAGAAGTAATTTTTTATTGTTTTATAAGTTGGGAAAGATGTACTGACTATGATAGAGCAAAGTTCAGGTGTGTACATGCATATGTATATATAATTATTAAAGAACATTATAACATCTAGTGTATGTTAATATTAAAATAACATGCATATGACCTTGCACCTATTTTATCAGAGCTGTTGCTCATTTCTGGTACTCCTTGAAATTAAATACCCTGGCTTTGGTGAGACAAACATAATGACTTAATTTGTAAGTTATTGTTTGTTAGAATGATTAAAGAAAACACCCAAAACTGGTCCAATTATCCCAGGGAGGATAGGAGCAAGGTGCTAAGTGACATTGACACTTTCACCCTCCACCCCGTTGTTGCCATCTAAAGAAGTGACAACAGGTGTTCAACAGCTTGCCATTGGATTGTTTCTATTGCTGCTGGTATAAGCAATAACTAAACCTGTCTATGAAGTTAATCTGGTTAGTTTCAGCCTTATCAGTAATTACTCCCTGCAAATACACAAAAATACGCTGAATGTGTGTTCAGTATAGGGAGGTTTTTTTGGAAAATGGTGTTCATTTAGGGTGTTCATGTTCACTATAGAGAGGTGTTCAGTATAGGGAGGTTTGCTTATAATGGAAGCATATGGGAAAAAAATTGGGACCGAGAAAAAGTGTTCGGTATAAGGGGGTGTTCGGTATATAGAGGTGTTCGGTAAGGGAGGTTTTACTGTACATTGTTTGTGGCCCTTGCTTCCCATTATATACAGTTGTCTGTTTGACATGGGATTTCTTGTTCACTCCCTTGTATAATTTTTGTTGTTGTGCTGATGAATTCCATTTATGTGGCAAAGTACGGATACTTAATGCAACCTTTGCCCCATTGGTGATTGCCAATGACATGAATGACTAGTGTATTTAGGGGTGTGTGAGTTAATATGTCTTCTAATGAGTGTGGTCTACTATAGACCAATATAGGCTTCTGACCAAATGCAGTGAACAGAAGCTCGAAGACACCTTGATACATCATGACACTGTGATTTCACCAGAACCACTCCAGATATTTTTAAAAGATGAAGTCTCCGTTGCGTCCATTTTATTTAATGATTGAAATATGATAAAGTTTGGATTACTTCGCACCCTGATAAAGCGACTTGTATCCAGAGACAGTTTTGGGAGGTACTTATTTTTATTTATGTTCGTTTATTTATATATTAATATTTATTTGTTGTGGGATTATGCCCCTGTTCTACTAGAGGCGGGGCATGTAGTAATTGCTTTTTTCCATGCGTAGGTCCATCAGCTTTTTGTGTCCATGCTATAGGTCACTAGGTCAGGTCTGGGTCTCTGCAATGCATGTCTGGGCTATAATTCACTTGTCCTTTAACTTAGATTAATGAAACTTTACACACAGGTGCATCTGGACATAAAGATTTGTCATGAATCAAAAGTAGGTAATTAGGTTGAGTATCTGGGTCATAGTGCCATATTCTTGTAGAATGGTGTCCGAGCATTAATTCCTTTACTATGTAACTTAGATCTATGAAACTTTACGCATAGATTCATCTATTCATAGTGGTGTGTCATGTACCAAAAGTAGGTCGCTAGGTCAAGTATCTGGGTCACCGTGAAATATATATCAATGTAAAATCATGTGTTAGCTATTATTCCTTTACTTTTGAACTAAGTTCCATGAAACTTGACACGCACGTATCTTGACCTAAAAGTGTGCCATGAAAAAGTAGGTCATTGGTCAAGTATCTAGTCTATGCGATTCATGTCTGGGCTTAAACTCACTTGTCCTTGAACTTAGGTTAATCAAACTTAACACACAGGTGCATCTGGACATAAAGGTTTGTCAAAAGTAGGTCACTAAGTCAAGTATCTGGGTCACAGCAACATATTCTTATAAAATTGTGTCCAGGCTATAATTCCTTTACTAGTTTACTAAGTGTCATGAAACTTCACACACACATATATCTTAACCTAAAGGTCTCTCATGAAACAACAGTAGGTCACTAGGTCAAATATCAGGGTCACGGTGATAAATTCATGTAAAACTACATAACAATAATTCATGCCCGGGCAGTAATTCTGTTTTCCTTTGACTAAAAATCATAAAACTTTACACACCTGTGTATCTGGACACAAGAGTGTGCCATGCATAAAAGGAGGTCACAAGGTCAAGTATTGGGGTCACCTTTATAGCCTATTTTTGCTGGCTGCAGTCATTCCAAAATGAGACCTGTGATTAGCAAGGTTATAAATGAGGCGAGTGGGGCATGGATCCAGCAATCTCTGATTGCTTTTCAATTTGATTTGTTGATGGGGTGTACTGAACAAAAAAAGAAAAAAATACAAATGATGATATTAGAAAAAAAATGGAAATGAAGCGTATTTGGACAATTATTATGTGGTATATTAACACATGGTATTTCAACATATTTCAGCTGATATGTGTCATCCTGGAGAGAGGAGATGTCCAAACGGTGGATGCACAAAGTCTGTTTGCTGTGAGTACATATCTTACTATCAGGTGGGAACACAATGTGTGAGCTCACCTTGGATTCCAGCTGTAAATATGACACTGTAACAAGAACAAGCAGAGCAGGGACAGATCTAGGCCTTCAAATTTGTATTCAAATTGGGATATTAAACAGTAATCACTGTAGAATTGGACCCAACTCTTATATACAATAAAACCTGTTTTGAGAGACCACCCGGAGCATACCAAATTGGGCTCACATAAGGCAGGTGGTCTCTCAATAGAGGAACAGTAACATGGAAGAGATAGCAAAAGGGACTTTGGAAATATGGTCTTAAAAGGAAGGTGGTCCTTCATGACAGTGGTATCTCAAAACAGGTTTCATTGTAATTCAAGTTAAGATAAATAAGCCATTTGCAAATTTCTTCAGCCAAATGACTGAAATATTAGCATTAGGCTAATGACACCAGCAGTCTCTAACAGAGTTCATGTGTCTGTACTTTGTGATACCTGTACATGTACCATTGTCAACATCCCCATACTTTAATACACTTTGTGTATGTATTATTGCTTCTTTTACGATGATCATACAGTTCAGGTTTAAGTGTATGTGAGTCCATCTGACATCCAATGGCTACCCTCCTATACATGTACACCAGTAATGTTTTTCATGACAGGTCCTTAGCAGGCAATATCTTCCCCATGAATATTTACCCTCAGCACATAAAGTGTCAGGGGTATTGTTGCCTCCTGCATCATCCGACTGTACATCTGAACCCTGACAATACTGTGCAATATCTGCAAAAATATTGCACATAGTTAAATGCCAAATTTTTGTGAAACATTAACCGTAGAATGGACCAGAAGTTTTATTTGGATGTCACCTGACTGGTGCTGAATAATATGATATGACTACAATATTTTCAGAAAGATTAACCACAACTATATGAAGGTTTTGACAGACATGTCCCTTAGGACAGACCAGAGCCTTATTGAAAACTTCTGCCTGTCAACAGGTGATCATCTTTTACAGATTTATTTGATGAACCATCAGAATTATCAGTTTTTGCCAAGTCCACATGCCCAGTATTGTTGTATTCTCTTCACAGACAACTGCCACTCCCAAGCAATATTATCAGAGATGTAGAGAAGGCGTCTTTCCAAATCCTCCAGAAACTAGACAGATGGAAAGCCTGTCAGCTGGAGTACCAATAGCAAAAGTTTAGCACAAGACACATAAATCATGCTTCAACAATATCTGTAGTTTCTTCGTTTTCCTCCTTTAGAATTCATATGTGCATGTAGGTTAAAAGCTCGAAGATACAGTCTTACCTTTTATCTAAGTCCACCCCTTCTGCCAGAAAAAAATAGTCATAAATAACAGGTGGTCTTAAATGGGAGGTATGTTCACAAAGAACTGTACAAGACACATAAATCATGCTTCAACAATATCTGTAGTTTCTTCGTTTTCCTCCTTTAGAATTCATGTGTGCATGTAGGTTAAAAGCTCAAAGATACAGTCTTACCTTTTATCTAAGCCCACCCCTTCTGCCAGAAAAAAAACGGTCATAAATAACAGGTGGTCTTAAATGGCAGGTATGTTTACAAAGAATATAGACTGTTGTGCCCTCAGAAATGTAGTCAAAATGGCAGGCGGTCCTTCATGGCAGTGGCCTCAAATGGTGGATATCACTGTAATATAAAATTTTAAGACCATATTCTGAGTACAGCATGGTACAGGGAAACCTTTTTTAAAAGGTCACCCTAGAGATGGCAAAATTTTGGTCTTTCAAGAACAGTGATCACCCACAGAGATTATAAATACAGTGGCACTTGCTGTATGTGGCTACCCCTTCTGCCAAGAAAAAATGGCCACATACAGCAAGTGACCTGTCACCACAGGTAAATTTTACAAAGAAATTGACTCTTATCATGTGTCCGAGCCTAGTAGCCACAAAAAGCAATGTGGCTGCTCACAGCAGTGGCTGCATACAGCAGGTACCACTGTCGCTTAAAAAAGTTAGAACCAGAGGATCATGAAATGGCAGTCTTTCAATACCAGTGGTTTTTTATTGGAGTTGCATCAGAAGACGGGGACCATATATTGTGCCCCACTGACACAGAATGTTTTATCTTGCAGCCACGGCTCTGGTCACTGAAGAGACACGGTGCAAGTATCCATGCAGAGATGGGAAGTGCCTGTCAAGTCCTGAAGGATTGTGTTGTAAGTAAACTGACGGCTACACTTGAATTTCACTTGTGGCAGTTCCACTAGGGCAACTGCCAATTTTGTATTAACCCTTAAAGCTCCAATTAAAGGCTGAATCAACAGCTTTCTTCGGGGCACTTTGCGTGCAAAGTGCCCCTGAAGAAAGCTGTAGATTAAGCCTACTTTTTGCTTTAGACCAGACTTCCTGGTATTTGAATGATAGGTATCTTTATGAGGAATTTGAATCTTAATCATTATATGTTTATCGGGAATGAGAAAACCACTATAGCAGTGATTAGCACTTTAAGGGTTAATAGGTAAGGCTGATACATGCAGGTAAAGGCATTTAGCAGCAGTTCAGTTCTGAATATGATATACACGTGGTCAACTGCTCTCCGGGGCACTTCCACTGTGCGTACTGTGCATTCGGTCAGAGTGTGGTGGAGACAGCCATTGACTCGTGTCTCACACAGCTGATATGTAAATTAAAATATAGTGCCCCAGTAGTGTGTCCTCAGAGAACCAGCAGTTTGCACGAGCGCCCACTACGGAAAGCAATATAGCAAGTCAGAGGGATGCAAAAGATGCAATATTGGGCCAGAAAACTATATTCAACCAGCTCCAGTTTGATTTCCTTTTTGCACAATATAAGTGTCTAGATCTGTCGAGAGAAAATTGGAGTGTGTAATAAAATGACATGTAAAGATAAACATAACTTAATTTTTGCTGGAACCATGTCAGTATCAGGGGCACTTGAAACAACTTGCTGGTCAAAACAGTTCAAAGATGGAGAGAAGGATATACAGGTACATTATTAAACTAATTACCTTGCATTCAGGAAATGGCAATGTCCTGACTAATTTAAGTAGAAACAGAGACTTCATCTGTGAAAGAGTCATGTTCTTTGATAAATGTTTGTACTGCCCACAAACAAAGTGTGGGAATATGCATGGGCATACATGTATACTGTTTTTAGCTTGTCGGACTGTCCGTCCATAGCAGAAACCTTGCAAGCAATCTAAAGTGGGATCTCCCTATTTACACCACTTAAGAGACTGAAAAAATGTGGTCCTCATAGGGGAGTGGTCTAAATATATAATTTAATGAAGGATAAACAAAACTGGTCTGTGAAGTGATGGTTTTACTATAGTAGTGGTCTCTTTATGAAGGTGGTCATAATTGGAGATTCTGCTGTATGTCTATATTCATGGGCCATATCAAACTGAAATATGTCGTACCATGACACTATTTCTGGATCTTGTTACATTTTGGTGACCATTAGCATATTTTCAAGGTCACAGACCCATTTGTGCAAAGCAGGGTGTATTTACCAGTCAGCCTTTGAGCAATGACAGGTCTATTTTATTTTGAAAGAGTTATAATTAGCTGATGTTGATCAGGTTGCAGACCTTATGCTTCTTTCAATTTATGCAGCTGATGGTTGCCTGCAGAAAGAGAGAAGATGTGGAAATGGACAGTGCGCAAATGCCTCGTCATTATGCTGTAAGTCAAATTGTATCTGCATCTTGCTTAGACTTGCTTTGGGGGTTTAGTGGTAACCCTGAGACTGTAAACCTAATGTATCGGCATGCAACTTTTTCCCATTAAAAATGCCAAGAAAATTTTTCATTTTCATGAATGCCAAGTGCTTCCTTTTTTATGAAGAGTAATGTGGGTGATAGTCAACAGAAGGTAATGGGCCACATTCAATATAATAAAATGATATGGACCAGGTTTATCATTTAATAGTGTAGTACAAGTTTATCAAAATAATAATCCATTAAAAAGTTTTGCAAAAATTAATGGGAAAGATTGTAAGATACTCTCAGGTAGTCTGTGTACTGTATAACAGGCTAGTATTACTCAGCTGGTCATTAATGTCGATGGAAACTAAAAACAATGGCTGCCCCCTTGTGTATTAGTACCTCTGACATCACCTGTTGCAGTTTGTGCAGAAAATGAGTATCGCTGTGATGATGGGGCCACATGTCTGCCACAGGACATGCAGTGTGATGGCGTGAAAAACTGTACTGATGGGTCAGATGAGGAGGACTGCAGCAGTAAGTTCATCATTTTGTCAAATTCCCTACTATCACATGCACCATCCCATTTGTTTTATCATTTACATAGGTGGGGGGAAATGTCTCTTTCCCCCTTGCTCTTATAATATTTCTTATGGAAATACTGGACATCTTATTTTTAAATCTGTACGAAACAAATTCTATTGAATGTATTCATTTGATTCAAGACTTTCACTCAGAGCATTCAGTGAAACATGTCATCAAAATTCAAATGGAAATCTCGAGTTTGGGAGGTAAAAAGCATGATACAGCCTTGAATCTGATATACTGTGGTGTTACAGTGATTTATGAGCGGCCACAAATATTCAGTGACCAGTTCTTTTTCTAATATATTTTGTGTGTATGGCATTGTGTTTTGTTTCAAAATCATGAGAGTAAACTTGGATTCATTGTGATGGTTGGAAAAACATTTAGACAAAATGTATTGTGGTACCTTTTTGTTTCATGCAAAATAAGGCATACATTTTGTATAAATGGCAGGAGACACAAATTTGTGGACATTATCTCTTAGCTTCTTTTAAAAAAATTATGCACACGACTGCAAAACATCGGCATCTCCATCATTTGCTGTTTGATTTTATACATGGGACATGATGGCTACAGCTTGCTTAAAACTTATGCACATCTTATTCTTAGCACATCAAAGGGTAACTAGATTGTACATGTAGATAACATCTTTTTTCAATTTCTTTATGTTCACTTATGCTAATGAATCTGATAAGGACAGTCATTTTCCAAGCTGGGACTTTGTGGCTACATAAGTTCATTTGTTTGTCAATAATATGAGAGTCCCACAGGAAATTAAATGTTGCATATAAAATACTCAGTTCATGTTGTGAGCTTTATGGTGGTGTCACCAGCATGGTAGAGGATATAGAAAATCCATCACAGGAATTGAGCAAGGATTAGGGCTTGCCTCAAGTTTATATCTTTCCAAGGACACGTTCCTTGAAGATTTGCCACACAGAATGTGTCCGAACTTGCTAACATGAGCATGGGTTGGCATAATGAGAGCATATGTGATTTCCATGTACATAAACTCTGTAATTACAAAGGAGGGGGAGGGCTGAATGGACTGACCTATTGCCACTAACCATTCATGGCAGTAATGAATTAAACATCAAGCATTGCACTGGAGCATGGGAGAAAGATTTTTCAATTCTGATATTGCATGAAACGTGTGGCTAGTTTCAACATTGCATTTGTATGACATCACAGCATACATGTGGCAATAACGTCATCTTGTAATCATTCAGCAACACCCTACGTCAGCGGGGAGTGAGAATTCACTGGACTATTGACATACTGAACACATTTTGAAGGCAAGATTTCTTATGCTTTTCAAGGAATGGCTATGGGAGAAGGAATCAAATCAGCAGGTGTGGTCTGCGAGAGAAAAGGAGTGCTGAAATATGTACTTTTGTGTTGCAGATGCAAGTAGGTTGTCGTACCTGGCAATTCTGGCAGTAGCGATTATTCCGATTTTGATTGGTGTCTACTGCTACTGTCAGCGCGCAGACAGATACAGGAGCCAAGGTAAGAGTCCTCATGCCATGCCTTGCACAGAGCCACAGATACAGTAAAACCTGGCTTGAAAAACCACCCCTAGGGATGATCTGATTGTGGTCTCTTGAGACAGGTGCTCTGTTATAAGTGGTGTTTATAACATGTAAAGTATTCAGAAAGGTTATCTGACATGGAGGTCTGTAAAGGCAGGTGGTCTCATTAGGGTGATATTTTAAGAAGGAGACCCCTGTGTGTGAAGCACTGTGTGGGTTTTACAGCAAATTGTTATGGTTTTATGTGGGGCTGTGAATCAGCCCTAAATGTGGAAATCGATAATCGAAGTGACTGTTTCTATCTAACTGAACTCCACATGATCAGTTGTAACCTAATGTGATGAGTGACGTACGCCTAAGACTACCGATCTTGTTTACTACAAGGAGAGGATTTAAAACCTACGTGTGTTTCATCAAGAAAAGTTTATGCCTATATTACATACTATTTTCTTGCACTAATCCTAGCTGCTGAAGCTCCTGACTATCATTGTTTTTTATGTTTTGAAACTTCAAACTCCAATGGGCCATGCTATATACATCATGCATACAGACATCATGGCTATTAAAATCCAGGCTAAGGTATGCAGAATTGAGTTCTCACTATTAAACTCTCGCCAGAGCTAGAAGCCGCTGCAGTGTTAGTATTGAGCATTAAGATAGTGCAGCATAGCTGAACAGGTTTGCATGCGTACAGCGTACGGACTTGTTTGACAGACAAATAGAAACATTGCTCTCTTGCGAAAAAAAACTGGAATTCAGCTCAGTTCACTGATAGAAGCAAATAACATCACAGTAGATTAGTTTATTTGGTGAAAAGTGCATTAACATGATTGTCTCGCCAGCATAAGCTGTTGGTGAGACTAAGCACTCACTTTCCCGACACCCATTCTTCCGTTCGTCAAAAAAAAAAAAAAAAAAAAAAAAACAACTTCAGAGTGGCATTATTTCACTAAATACACTGGGTAGGGCTTTTATACTTGGGTAAATGATTTATAGTGATGGTCACTACAGATGTGGACCATCACTGCCATACTTCATTGGTTACCTCATGCTTGAATGACCATTGCAGAAAAAACTTCAGAGTGGCATTATTTCGCTAACTACACTGGGTAGGGCTTTCTTACTTGGGTAAATGATTTTTTGTGATGTTCACTACAGATTTGTACCATCACTGTCTCACTTCATTGGTTACATCATGCGTGAATGAACATTGTAGAAAAACTTTGGAGCGGCTTGAATTATGCTGGCAAGGCATTGATGCCCCCCGGGCACAGCTCTGGTTTCTATAGGTGAATATCTGAATCCATCATCAAGATTGTGCAGATGAAACAGTGTATGAATCAATTATTTGTAGCATTGATGCAGCACTAGTTTTATGTTTGTCTAATTTAATTTGGCCTAGAGGTCAGCGTGTTGGACTTTACATTTGGCCAGGCGAGTGTGCCGAAGGTAGTGGGTTCGAATCCCATACAGGTCGACATAAATTTATCGTATTTTTCACTTAAACAAACAGTTCAATATAAAGCAAAACATAATCTCCAATGCGCCTAGTGACACATCCTGGATAGAATAGCACTGAGTCAACAGCTTTCCATGGCACAGGTCAGATGTACCCAACCTGCACTAAGGAAAGCTGTTGACTTAAAACATGATGTTCTGATAGGTCTGATAATATACAATTCTCATGCAAAATATTTTGTAAGACGGTAAATACAAGGCAGACAACATTTAATGTGCAGTTTTTGGGGGTAATTTGAGTGGGAAAGTATAATTCCTACTAGTAGAGAGAGGTTTCATTCAAGTTCACATGTACCTGTATCCTTTGTCTATGGTCCATGGTGCAAGGCCACCTGGAGTACGATCTGCTGGGTGGTGCCTACACTCTACCCCTTGACTGTACATGTATTGAGTTGAAACTCAGCCACATGTACTTTAATGCTGGGGTAAAGGCTGGCCTTTCAGCAATTAGCATAGGCTATAAACAGAAATTGCACTTGGCAAAAGACATTTACTATCCTTCAGTGTTGCCTGCTAAACATCCATTCTTGGCGGTCTACTACCCCCAGGCGAACGTCTGCCTTTCTTTGGCAGCGTCACTGTCTGGAAGCAGGCAGCGCCGTCCTGGCATGGCAGCCAGCGAGTGGCCAGGTGTGGGGATGCGCGCAGTGGATTGTGGGATAGTGACTCTGTGAGCGCCATTTTGTTTCTAGGCTATTACACGGCCCAGTGGGTATTGACCACATGCCGCTCAATTAACTGTTTGGGTTCACCTGCTGGGAAGGTGTGAACAACATAATGGGGGTAACGGGATTAACACCTCTGCTGTGGGATATCCAGCAGGGGTCACATTAAGGATTTTTCAGTGTGGGTCTGTTGGACCCATCTTTCTCCATTTTCAGGAAAAATAGTGGGTCCATGAACTGAATCTATGGGTCCAGTCTGAAATTGTGCAAACTGGACTTCACTTGATGTAATTTGATTAAAGACGTTCGGTACACTGGTCAGAAGAATTTAGAAATCTCTGGTTTTTGGTGTGAACCAAGATATTGGCATTTGAAACAAAATGCAAGCAAAAAATTGGCATGTCATGGTGCTACTTTTGTCGCTAGGTGGCGCTACATGTAAGGACTACAGAAATTTTATAGCAAACATTATATATGCGGGTAAAAGCTAAAAAATAAATTAAGGATGCAAAAATATGCATAAAATTACTCAATATGAATGTATGCAATGTATATCAAGCCTTTTAATAACAAATATGTGAACAAAACATGCTGGAATGTGACTTTAAATTCATCTCGTCTTGCAAAAATGTATAAGTGCTCACATTATTTTTCAAGTTTGAAGTAGAAAAAATATTTACAAATCCCTGAAAAATTGTAGGGGGTTTCCAAAATATGCACTGATTTCATTGATTAACAAAAAAAGGTATCATACGGTGCTATTTTTTCCGCAATTGTACAAAGAATTCATGCATGTTGACTGAATTTGTTCTAAGTTCATAGGTACAAGGTATCCATTCATTGTCTAACTTCGATACCATATCAATATACATGTATGTAGGTTAAATAAACGGCAGTACGTCGTTAATTTTATATTCCAGTCATAATATATACTTTCATAGTTTTACTGAGTAGAGGCAAACATTGTAAGATTCTCTACATAGTGCAATACAGCAATGTGGAAAAAGAGGTAAAATTAGGAATATCAAAATTATAGTTGCCTTAATACATTGTCGAATAGTAACACAGGCAGCACATTGTCAAATATGCCTGTGCCACCTTTTGACGCTGGGGAATTACTGCGGCGCCCCCCCCCCCCCCCCCCCCAAGTTGGGACAGCGTTTATCTTACCGCATTCACAAGAAATGTAAAGTACACTGGCCACGCCATATCGTTTTTCTGATTCTGTATTTTTAGGGACAATGTTTTTTTTTTACATACCTCGCATACAAGATTATCGGCTAGTACAGTTAGTTCCACTATTCTACGACCTTCGTCCCAGTTATTACTGTCAGTGTTTACATGTGCATGTGGCATTGGGGAAGGGGGCGTGGCACTTTCGACGGTGGCTTGGTCAGCGTTCGCTGATTGTGTACATGAGTTTTGGTCTACCACTGCCGTGTTTCGACGTATTCTGCCTTGTTTTAAAGCATTTAGTCCTTTGTTTTGGCACTTGTTAACAAACGGCCCATTCTTTTTCTTTTTCACTCTTCGTAAACAATCCATATTTCTCAAACGGAACTGTGCAAAATAGGAAAAGCGAACAGCAGCTAGTGCAGGTATCGACAAATACCAGCTCTAACTGCATAGAGGCATTGGACCATGAATGGTTGCGCATAATGCGGTGTACCGAACGTCTTTAATTGATTTTATTTGGTATAATTAACATATATCACAATGATAAATATATAAAACATGCATGTAACTTAAGCCTAGAAACGAACATAACATAGGGTCTGTATGCTCACGTAGGTAACTCTTATTATAAAATTTAAGATTGAATAAAAAGTTACCAATATGCCAACTTGATGTGAAAGGGTCTAAAAGTTGTTGACGATACCAAGGATGGATTCAATCTACCCAGGAACCTGCTATTACGACTAAGTCTGCATAGCACATCCCTGGTCTACCAAAAAAAATGTTTGTGAATGGGGCTTAACCCCTAGCACTCTGCCACTGTGCCAGTATCTGGTGTTGTACACCGTGTGCCACCGGACAGTTTTTTAACTCGCTTGCACAACAAGCAGCATGCATGATTGAACATGCCTGGGCTCTGTCACGAGATTGATAATGGTTGATACAAAACACCGTGACCGCTTGGGGTAATTTTTGCAGTTATATCTTTCAAAAATGCATCGCGTTTTTGTGCGTGCGTCCACAGAGACGCAAAATGACAATGTTTTATTAATTTCCAGGCATCATTTCTTTATTTTTTGCGTCTATGACGCAGGACGCAAGCTTAATGTGACCCCTGATCCAGCTACTGTTCTGCCATGTACGGCAACTGTGTTACGCACTCAGCCCAGTTGTAATTACTAAATTAGCTGCTTACGAACAGCGTCAGTGTCACCGGAAAAAAGTAAGCAATGGATGAGAAAAAATTCTGGAAAGTTCTTGAGGATTGTTGGCAAGAGATGGGAGTAATTATCAGGCGACCAAACACCAGGACCAAGCATTATTTAATGTTATTGTTGAGAAGAAAGACACTTTTGTAATTTTACCAACAGGCAGTGGAAAAAGCCGAATATTCCAACTAATACCTGACCTGGTGAAACGGAAAACACCTATTCCAGCCAAACCTGTAGTAATCTTAGTTTGCCCGCTCGTAAGTCTAATGAAATCTCATCAGCAAGAACTGAGCAAGTAAGGGGTTTCGTCTTGTATTCTGGGTGAGGGTGACGCCGGGAACAATTCCCGATCGCAATACACAGCACCCTGTTCCATTCTGACATCTTTTAATCCAGTAAGTCACAGATGCACAAGCAGGTAAACCACGTTTGAGAAGGTGTCAATTGGATTACTCCCTTGGGTCCTCGACCTCGTGGAGTTGTTTTGACTGCTGTGTGGGAAGTGACGTGTTGCTCGCATCTGATTGGACGACGCACAGCTCATTAATAATGCAGTAGGCAACTTTCACGATAAGCGAAGTACAATTCATTGGCCCAGCGGCGCCTGACAACATTATCGCCAGATCTGCTAATTGCCTCTTGAAATGGTATTGCGACACGGCCGGGCAGACTTTCGCTGGGGGCCAACATAGTGTATCGCCCCAAGAAAGTCTGCTTAGGAGGCAACCTTCAGTGGGATTAAGTAAAGAAATTTTGGGGTTTTTTTACTTGTGATTGAAGAATGTAGACTTCATTATGTGACCTGCCTATTTATTGAAGAGTTTTTATTTTGATAGGAGTAAAGCAAACATTTTACTCATTTTAACCAAAATGCCTATATTTTATAATTCCTAAGACTAGCCAAGTTAATGTACATGTATACGTGCATTGATACTCTGAAGCACATAATTTAGATTGCCACATGTATTAAGGTATGTTGCTTTTGGTTGTGTTTTGTGCAAATTCAGGTACATGTAATTGGATCATGACTTTGATACAATGTATGTCAGTGTTCAAAATTATTTCTTTACCGTGATACTTTTATGACTTGTAATACATACATTGTAATTCAATGTTCTTGCCATTACAAAGATTCTTGATATTGTGTTTTTCCCACAAAAATGATCTGTCATTTTTTTTTTTTTTTTGGTTTAATCTGTCTCTAAATTAGAAGCAGATTATGAATCTTGACAAGAAATTAAAAAAATGAAACATTCAAGCAGAATTTTATGCAATGTTTTACGGCTTATTACAGGAGATGATGCAGGAACTGCAGCCGTGGGAAAATTTGCTGCACATGCAAGTTCAGAGCACACAAGAAACGGCGCAGGCACAAGTGAACCTGTTCATCAATCTGATGAAATGGCCTTGAAGCCTGTAGCAGGGAAGAAACAGACCTTACCAGTTCTTAATTGCAATCGGAGTGCCAATGAGATTCCTATAATAACAGTGGATACTGGCACTCCTCTGTTGCCTCCAGATGACAACCCACAAGGCCTGCTGGGACCACCTCCAAAATACAGCGATGTAGTGGACGACTCTCATAAGCAGCTTAAAAAATATGTAAGTGTGGTTTTTAACATTTGAGACTGATCATAGGCCTGGCCCAATGGGAGTGAAAATTTTACCTCATTCATTTAATAATTTTCCATCCCTGCACGATTTTAAAGTGCATGTAAAGCAGATATGTATATTAATCAATTTGTAGAAAAAATAGTAATGTTATTCAGTATTTACGAAATGTTATTAGTAATTGTTTTTTTACCCCCTCCCCCACGCACCCACCCACCTACCCACTCACAAAATAAGAAAAGAGAAAAGAAAAAAGAAAAACCCTGTACCAGACTAGTCAAAAAAAAACAAAAAAGACAATCTGCTGATCCAGATGGCCAAATATTTTGTCAGATTATTTACCTGAAATATAATATTCAGTCTACTAAAATTACTCTGGACTCAAAGATTTTTGGCTTAGGCCAAAAAAATATAAGTGTGTTTCCCGTAACAAACCAAAATGTTTGGGGTAGGTCGGTAGGCTTTTGTTTTGACAATTTGGGTGGGTCAGTATGTTTTCTTTGTTCAATATTCCACAATTTTGGGTAGGTGTTTTTATTTATTTTTTTGGTCGGAAGTAAGTTAATATGCTGGGGTGGGGGGTAGAGATGGGTCTGTCAGGCTAGGGAAAACCAACAATTAAGGAATAAAATGGCCAAAAGTTGAATGTAAAGACTGTTAATCATGTATATACATAGAAAACAAAGTTTTGCTTATAGGCAATCACTAATTGAAAGAAGTCTGTATGCACAATACATATGTGGTGAGAACACAATGTAAGCCCTCACAAATTAAATGCTTAGTTTCTAGGGCACTTCTGAAATAATTTTGATAAGGAAGGAATGGGGACCTGAATTGAAAATTGACATTTCCATTTTCTCAGCATTTACTGTCTCTTCTCCCTTATGAATGGCATTGTGGGAAGTTAAGCAGCATTAAGAAAAGTACAGTTTAGTATTTTTTCCAGAAATATGTGCAAAAATGTGGGAAGGGGGAGGTAGAAGGGAAGATGAGGGAGGACATGAGAAGCAGACATTTTATTTTATTTTGCCTAAGAGTAGTCATGAACAACAGCAATATTGAGTTTTATCTGTCTGTCTGTCTGTCTGTCTGTCTGTCTATCTATCTATCTGTATATATCTATCTATCCATCTATCTATCTATCTATTTATCTATCTGTCTATCTATCCTCTATCTATCTGTCTGTCTATCTATCTATCTATCTGTATGTAGAGCGAGAGAGAGAGAGAGATCTATCTATTATGTGGACAAAAAAGTCATGCTAGGAGAGCTTTAGTCATGAAAAACCTATGCCAGATGAGATGTTGCCATTTGTATTGATCATGAAAATTTTTGGAGATGAAGTCTTGCAAAATATGCAGAGCTTGTAAAAGAATTTGTACGCACACTACATGTATAGTTTCTTTTTTAAATAGGGACCTTTGATTTTTTTTTGTTTTTTTTTTTGCGCAGGCGCCTCCATCATATGATGCTGTGGAACAAGTATGACTTGCCGAAGTCTTCAGCTGTGAGTGCAGCCATGTTATCCTGAAGTCTGGTACAAGACAGTTGATTGCTTCCTGTTAAATATGCAGACGCAAGCAACCCACGAACAGTTTGCTGTGGCCGTGATTGCTTCATGTACTCCAAATCTTTCATAAGTTTCTGAAAGATTTCTTCAACTTGGAGGAAGCTTGTACATGTAGGTCAGTAATGAATGAATTGTCAGAGACAAAGGATTTCTTCTGTAATTGTCCAATATGAGGAAGAAAAGATTCATTTAATTATTATTTTTTTTTTTTTATGGTAACACACTTATATAATTGTAATTATATGTGCCGGTGATTGTGATATAATTTTTGTGTAGTAGAGCATGAACTTAAGCAGCCTCGAACTGTGCATCTGCTTGGTTGGTGAAAATTTATCTGTGTGTCCACTGCACCATTGTATTGTGAGTGTGTATGTTTTTAATTTTTGAGTCAAGCCTGTGTTTATACAATTGTTGTACTGTTTGATGGTATAATGCCAGACAACACATCACTCTTTTTGAGATGTTGCGGCATGGACCCATCGAAGACTCGCGTTCTGGAGTGGACCCTTGGGACTTCTGTGATGGGATGGTGTGGACTCTTTGGAGCATGATACAGTGCAACAGGTGCCCATCTTGTGAGATCAGCACTACTTTCCTGGAGAAGTGGTCACAGGCGGGGTTTACTCGGGGGGGGGGGGGGGGGTAGGCATTGTAGTAGAGTATAAAAAAAAATGGCTGTAGTCTAGGCCATTTACCGAAAACAACTGCGGTGAAACCTCTCTTAAAAGACCAGCTCTTGCCACCAAGCACATATAACAATTGGCTATAAATATTACTGTCTGCAGCTACTTATACACTACACTGAGGTGATAACATTGTCTGCAGATTGCTATGTGTTTATATAATAGGCACTGGGTGAAAGTAGATTGTCTCAGGAGTTGAATTGCATGTAATTATCTTGAAAACCTATCACGTCACTGCATGTTTACCACAGTGCATCTTGGGGGATTGCGGGGGACAGGGTCAAAGCAGCGCATATAGTACAACACAGCTGTGGTTGCAGTATGGCTGTTGTGCTCGTAATATAAGTGAAAAACAGTGTCTCCAGTACAAAAAGCTACCTTCTGCAATAGTAAAAGACAACTCTAAGGAAGAGCTACAAGAATGGCTGTGCCTCAACCTTGATGCTTTTGTTTCTGATCAGTTTGATCCAAGTTTTCCTCTGTGGTTTGTCGGACTGCAGCTGGTAAAAGCTGAGTCCAGGTGTCTTCCTCTTAGAACTTGTGGACTTCAGCACGCAACAGTTAATGTTCAGCATTTTTTAACTTTCCTTGATCGGAACTTGAACTTATGTTTATTTTTATGTTTGGAACGAGCGGGACTCGAACCTGCAACCTTTTGACACCAGTCGCCTAGCTGAAATGGGAAACGCACATATCCACTCGACCAAATCCCCATTCTTAAAAAGAATGGTTCAATGGAGGTAGTTATGTGTGAGTCACATTGGCAGTAGTCAACACTACATCTAAAGTACTTCTCCACTGTGAGTCTGAACTGCTGGCTGAGTTTGTCTCCGACGCCCCCCCCCCCCCCCAAAGATGAATTGAGGTAGACACGCGGTGATGTAAACAGGCGACAGGGTAATTGCCAATTGTTAACCTACACAGCATGGTACAAAGATCCCCACTAGGGCTTGAAGGGTACAGTATAATTCAATTAGTGTCTTGTGGAGTAGGCTATTGCAGTTGTTAACTATTTTGGAGGCTAAGAGGTCATCTTAGGTGCATGTACATTAGAAAACATTTTGACTGAAAGATGTACATTCTTGATGAGCTATATCAGGATAGTATAGCTACGGCAGGTTGCGTGATAGTTCACCAACTTACCACAAGATACCTTACTCAGTCCTAGCCTTGGAAAAGTCCTTCTTTCAGGTACTTTAGTCCCAACATTGTGGTAAAAATTGATTTGGACCATATAAATTATATGAATGTGTCTCAGGTGCAGAGTTCGTTGGGTAAAAAGATGCATGCATGGGAGGGAGAGCCCTGGTTCCAGTTGTTAATTACTGGCAACTGCCTGACATTCAAAAACCAAATGTATGGAAATCCTCAGATACACTGTAAATCATATCCACCGACATAAGAAGGCAGCCATGAATGGTCTCAAGACAAGCAGTTATCTTAGGCCTGAACTCAGTCTTTATTCAAGAGAGAAAGGTTTAGGCTTAGCAGTTTCTGTTACAGAAGAGGTGCCAGTTTTATAGATAGAGCAACCTGGCTCAGAGCTCTGGATGTATTTGTGACAAGTCAGGCATATGAATGAGCAGTGGGGCTGGGAGGTATTAAAAAGCATTACACCTATAGGGAACATAATAACCTGTAAGTCATATTGACAGGTATATGTACATATATACATGTGGAGTTACAGTAGAAGAACGTTACAGTAGAAGAACTTTGTATTTTTTTTTTACAGCAGGGATAGAGATTGTAGAAATGAAGCGAATGAAGTATTGTGATAGTGAGTCTGAAGGTTTTGTCTCTGCATCAAAAGTGTGATGTATTTAGCAAGAAACAGAAAAAACCATGTAATGGAAGACACTTCCTTATGAAGATTTGCTCAATATTTGGACTTGCTATTTGTTTTTATTGGAACTTCAAATTGTATCGAATTGTTAGTTTTGTTTACTTTAATCCTAACCTCACTACTTTAAATGAACTTGATGTTCACATAACAGGGCCAGAATTTCGCAAAATTTTGCGAGAATCCATTTGGATTTTTGTGAGTTAGTTTTGGTTTTAAAGAAAGACAAGTTTAGGAGAATCTTTACAAGAATGGATTCTCGGATTCTCGCCGAATTTCTGGCCCTGCATAAAAAGGTGCTTGCCATGTTTTGACTGGAAACTCTACTTCAGTATTAATGATTTTTGTCTCGCCAGCATGAGCTGTTGGTGAGACTAAGCAGTCACTTTCCATCTGTCCGGCCGGCCGGCAACAAAAAACTTCGGAGTGGCTTGAATCATGCTGGCGAAACATTCATGCCCCCGGGCATGGCTCTGGTTTAAGTTTGCAATGTCAGGTGCTTGATACTTTTCAACATTGGCGTTTTCACGCATAAGACGGTTTATCATTTTGCCCACTCACATAAATGGGTGCAATTTTAAATTGTGTAACCAAATGATAAATCTCAGCCGACTTGTTAGGCAGCGGAGGTTATTGGATGGGCTGATGATCTGTTGTCTGTTAATTCACATTTCACATTTTCAACTTTTGCAAAACCACAGGTCATAATATTCTTTTCAAAATTGGTGGGGATGTACCTTGGCTGGATCTGTACCAAGTAATTTCCATCTCCGATACTTTAGGGCCAGGGAGTAAATTTTTTGCAGTTTTGGTACTCAGTCCTATATTTTGTCAGGCTGAGCTTTTAGGAGGCTCAGTCGCCTGTGGTACATCTGTCTGTTCACAATTACATTGCCAACATCTTCTCCAAAAGCATCAGCCTGATTCACTTCAAACATGGGGGCAATGTACCTTGGGTGGGGCTCTACCAAGTTTGTTCAAGTAGTCACACTCCAGTGATTTTTGGATTTTTCACACTTCTTTTTTTTTTTTGGGGGGGGGGGCAAATCTTAAAACTCTTCTCCAAAACTGCTCACCCAATTGCTTTCATATCAAACAGGAACACTTTAAGTAACTCCTACATATTAATTTATTCACCAGGTGGCACTGCAATTTTCCCCATATTTTTTTAAAATGATTTTTATGTTTTTGCTGTTTTCGGCTTCTTTTCCAGAACTGTCACTCAGATTAAGCTGAGAGTGTGTGGATGTGTTCTTTGGGAAAGGGTCAAACAAAGTTGTTGACTGGGTGGCAGCACTGTGGATTCCTGATTTTTAACAATTTTTACAATTCGGGTACTTATCAGTAAATGCACCTTTAATTGCCAATTGATTACCACATGTACAAAATGTAAGTCAATGGGCATTCTAATGCCAATTCACATTTTCGACTTTTTCTCTGAAACTGTCAGCCAGATTGACTTCAAATTTGGTGGCAATGTACCTTGGGTGGGTCTCCACCATGTTTGTTCAAATGGTTATGCTTCAGATACTTGGGTGGTTTTTTTTTTTAAATTTTGTTCGGGGGGGGGGGGGGGGGCAAATCTGAAAAAATCTGCAAAACCGTTCACCCAATTGCTCTGATATCACACAGTAACACTCCTAGGGACTCCTAGTTCTTGTTTTGTTCACCATTTGGTGCTACAGTTTTTAGCTCTGCTGACCAAAGGTCGCACAGCTTATGTGGCCGCTCATGTTTGTCCGTCCGTGCGTCCGTCCATCTGTAAACTTTTGCTTGTTAGCGTGATACCGTGCACAGTTTCCAAGTTAGGCCAATATAACTTTCAGGGCTGATAGGGTGTGTGAAAATCTAGGCAGAGTTTGATATTGGTAGCGCCACCTTTATTATTATTTTTTTTAATTTAGGGGACAAAATGTGAAAATCTTATGAACATTCTAGCATCTTTAATTTTTGGTGGATCATCACCAAATTTGGTGGGATTGTGGGGGAGATCAAAGTCTAAGTTGCTGATAATACTGGTGGCCCTAACCAAGAATTTGACAGATATAGTGAGCCAAAATGGGTTTTAAGATGTAAAATTCTATGTTTAGAAAAGTAATTGCATTAGACTTGACAGATAAATAGGATATATAGACTGTGGCCAAAAGTAGAAAGTAATGTAATATCAGTGACCTTGACCTATTTTTGTGAGGTCACCATGCCTGTAAAGTTGAAAAAGTGATTTTGTAATGGCCAGGTGTAGCTGGTACATCAATGGCAAAGAAACTTGAGCCTCCAGAACAAAATTGCACTTGATTACATAACACATAAAACTGTACTGGTGATCTGCTTTTTGGGTCACGGTGACCCAGTAATTATGGAGTTTGGTGCTTGTCAAAGTTGATTGTCTTTCCTCAATAACTCAAAAAGTTATAACCCGATTTGAACAAATAGACTATATATGGAAAGCTGGATGTTGGGCACATATTTTGAATGTAACAATTTTTTAATCCGAGTTGAAGGTCAAGGTCAAATGGCCAGTTTGAATATTGGGGTCATCTTGTGAATGCTCTGCATGCTCTTGAGATAGGCCCATATAACATTTAGGAGTTATAAAGTGTATAAAAATCTTTGTGGACATCAATGTTGGTGGCGCCACCTATAGTATTATGTAATATACAGATCAAATGTGAAAATCCTGTGACCACAGCACTGTCCACAGTTTTCAAGTTAGCCCAATATAACTTTCTGGACTTATAGGGTGTATGAAAATCTGGGGTTTTTTTTTTCAATATTGATGGCGTCACCTACAATATTATGCAATAAAGAGGTCGAAATATGAAAATCTTGTGAACACTTTAGCATCTTTATTTTGTGATAGATCTCCATCAAATTTGGTGGGATTGTGGGGGACTTCAAAGTCTAAGTCGGTATTGATATTAGTGGCACCACATATAATTTGATGGAAATTATGAACCAAAATGTGTTTTAAGATATGAAATTCCGTATCTCGAAAAGTAATTGGATTAGACTTGCTAAATGTATACATGTAGGATACACAGACAATGTCCAAAGGTAGAATCACATTTAGTGTCATTGACCTTGATCTGTTTTTTTGAGGTCACCATGCCTGTAAAGTTGAAAGAGATGATTTTGTAATAGCAGGGTGTAGCTTGGACTTCAATGGCAATGTCAGCACAGCACCAGGCAGGCCTATGGGCCTCTTGTATTACATTATCTGGGTGTCCTTGGTCTTCTGTCCCAAGGTCACTGAGGACATAAAGTTAAGGTAGCGAGATACAAATCTCCCGAAATTTCGGCCAAAAAATGTTTTTTGATCTTTGTATGGATGAATATCTTGTGTATCTGTCATGTAAAAATCAAATTTCTGCTGAAATTGCAAAACAGAGAAAAACGGAGGTATTTAGTAGAGCTTCTTGGTGAGCGTTGACAGTCACACCAACCGTGTTTGTTGTTAGTGTGAAGGGGATGGGCTTGAGAAAGTGGTCACATGACCGGCCGTGGCAACAGCTCGTTTAAAAATGGCCACCGCTGTGTCCGCTCTATAGCGATGACGGTGATGCATTAGCGCCGTGGTTCCCAAACCATATGGTCATACATTTTGAGCATTAGGTCGCTCTTGTTACATGTACTTTGTTTTTTTCTTTTTGCAATCTTGAGTTTTTAACATTAAATCCGAAGAAAAGTGTTGAAGACAGGCCGTGCAGTCAGCAGAGATCATGACATGACTCCATGTCCTAATCCTACTTCAAGGGCATTGCTGTTTCAACGCCGTCTTTCATCACCGACGTGGCAGCGATTGTTTTCTCACCCAAAGAAACCAATAGTGCTAATCAGATTTAATAATTCATGCACAAGTTCTCATTACATTTAAATTCAACAGCAAAATTAAAGCATTTGTCTAAATTGTATTTGAAGTTCTTGTGAGCTCAGAACCCGCACTTGCGACTCGGTCATTGCATTGGTGGTCTCATCTTAGTACTTCCGTCAGGAGTTGTGTCGCTAAACTAGCACAATCAGTCTCAAAATACCTAAAGTTAAGAAGGAAAAATCAGCGATGCAGCCAGCAACAGATGCTACGACCAACGCTAGAAACAATTCTGGTGAACTGAGCTTGGGTATGTACAATTCAGATATTATAGTGGTAAGTGGGGTCCAACCCGCTAACCCGGTCCCAAAACTATCAATTAGGCTGACTAATCGAGTGGCAATTTGATCAAATATACATTGTAATTCAATATCGTTGTATTTGTTGTGGGTAAGTAAAGGCACAGCTTACTTCTTGCGACAAAACATCCCGTTTTATTTGATCCTTTGAAAGTACCCTATATAGGTAGTAGGAGCCTACCTAATGAAACGTTACAATGTTGAACAGTACACTTACATAGAGCACTTACAAAAACCAAGGTGGAGCCCCTCGTCATATAAAACACTTGCCATGCTTTGAAGATAATTTGTGATTTTTTTTTTTACCAAAGCGTTGAAAACTGCGGCAAGCTAGCTGTGATATCAATGCTATTGAAATGTAGCATGCCATCGTCAAGCAGAGGCCACACGACGATGATGGGCATCTCACGTCACCACGATTGGCCAAGCAAAATGAGGTGTAGCAAAGCGGTACCCTTGACAGGGAAACCATGTTTTGTAATCTAACCGCAAATAGCAAATAAACAAGGCGATTGAGCTCTTCAGAAGTAAACAACATGAGTGACAGTTATCCTGTTTGTTCAAACATACTCTGAGCTCTTACTCTGCAAAAATCCATGAGTGTTTGAGTAAAATTTCGCGAGTTATTGTTCTCAGACCCAGTTCAAAGATGACGAGTGAACCTTTGATTGCCTTTCCTGAACAAAGATGAAAGGCCGTCTACTCGAACTCGTTAATTTTATTTCGCAAAAACTTACCAGCGGATTTCGTTCAAATAAACGGGGTTGGAAAGGTAATTGTGTGGAGTTTAAAAGTGTTCATATTTCTCTGCACTTACTAGTTGGTTTTTAACCTTGTATAGAATGTAAATGCTCAATGCATTTAGCTGACTAAGTGATGCCACTGTGTTTGAATGCCTGCACTTACGCTAATAAAATACATACAGCCAAATTAAAGGACACTTTTGAATTTTGATATGTTGCCAATAAAATGGCATACTTGTCACAAGTTTTTGTATACATTAAAAAAATTATTAGGCAAGAGCACTGGGGTCTGAGATAAAAGACATGCTCTTCTTCATGGCTTGTTTATTCAACAATTCCAATCAGTATTTTCCCGATTTTTTTTCCTACATATAGTACAGAGCTAGAAAAATCCAAAAATATATACTTTTACTATGTTCATGTGAACAGCTTAAAAGTTCCAGGGCTGTAAAGTTGTCAATGCTGATTTGGACCACATTTGTATCTCGCTACCTTCAGGACTTGCTTATTGTTGTCTTGGCACATACAACACTATTCATCACAGGAGTTGCACAAATAAGTTATGATTACATGTGGAGTGAAGTGCCATCTGGTGGATAATTTTTACATTAAGCTTTATATGTTCAGAAGAAACCACTTGAGGACTCGCAGCTTTGAAATGAACAGGTGCAATATAGCCACAATGCCAGCAGAGCATTAGGCCCATGGGTCTCTCTCTCTTTTTTTTTTTCTTGATATTTTTGTGTGTTCGCTATTTTCGACTTCTCCATAACCATCCCTCAGATTAAGCTCTAAATTGGTTCAATATGTTCCTTGTGCATGGGTCAGGTAAAGTTGTTCAGTAGGTGGCACTGCTGTGGATTTCTGAATTTTAACAATTTTTTTTTAACTCAGGTATACTTGCCAGTAAATGCATCTTTCCTATTGATTACCACATGTATGTACTGTAAGTCAATGGCCACTCTAATGCTGATTCACATTTTAATGTATTTCTCTCTTGGCAAATTGTAGAAATACTTCAAAATGTCATCTACGCTCAGCTAAAGCTCAACACAGGTCTATTCAGCTGCAACTTTAATTTTGTGAACCAGCTTAGGCCAGCTGAGCACGGGCTGTTTACACAGCCCTCTTGTTTTTCCAATGTGATGGAATTTTTTGTGGTTGATCACAAAAGCATCAGTGACTTGGCTGCCTGACATAGGTTGGTACAGGTTAATTTTTTCTTTCAATATATTATTCCCTTTAATGTGATTTTCCTGTTTACCTTCATTTTGGGGTCTTGATTCTGTCATGTTTTTTACAACTAGGCCAACAAAATCACACTTTCAACTTTTAGACAGGTCATGTTCTGGTCAGAGTTTAGCTAATTTTTGTTCGTGAGCAAAAAAATTGATGTCCATTTCACATTTGTGCCATATACATGTTTATTAGTAAAAATCCGGCAGAACTTCCTTTCATTCACACAACTTTAGGAGCAACGAATGTGACAGCAATTTAATGTTTTTTGGGATAAATGTGGATGTACGTCATGTGACAAGGATGTTGTGTAAACAGTTATGGTATATGTCCGTGAATTTGTGTATAATAAAGAATGGTTTTTATGCTTAAATGCATAAGGTCTAATGCCACTGAATACCCTGGTAATTGCTCATATAGTTTTTTTTCTGTTGAAAAAATAATTATAAAGTCTCATTTTAATTCATTTATGTATCAAAATTTATCATTACTTCTTACTCCTGTTTTGCTGAAGTAACAAACAGATCAAGGAAATCTGCCCCATTGTCCCATGTAAACTTATTATAATGCCACTGTCTGTTCCCTGCAAAGTGTGTCAGGTATCAGAATATGTCCGCTAAATGAGTCAAATATAGCAAGGGAATTTGATTTTCAGTCCCACTAAACTTGTGTCATGAAAAGAATATGTGAGATATCTGAGGGTGAGATTTCATTCTGTTTTTTTTTTTCCAGTTGGTCAATGTACATGTACATGCTGGAGGCTTTGCAATACATATGTATATAAAATCTTAATGTGGCAAAGAAAGATCATGTAGTCTTTACTGACATATTTACACATTCCAGCAGTGATTGATACAAATTGATTGGTGTTGTCCATATTCTAGGTTGGATTTATCTGTTGAGGTTCAACTGTTCATGCACAGAGTGAACTCTGCTGTTTGTATACTATTAATTTCTTGTCTTTTTCTTTGCTGTATGACTGGAATGTTGCAGGAAAAAGAGCACTTGTACTCAGACACATTGTTTGAACAAGGTACCTTGATGATCAGTGGCCAATATACTGGTTATGTACCTATTTTGCTTATTCGGTCACATGTGGTCATGAGTTCATTGTATCGGAAAAGAAGTAATTTCTCTACATGTTAAATTTCTCACAAAGCATGACCTCCTATACATGTATGTATGGCTAAAGTCAGATCTTTCAGAGAATTTATTTTTTCATGTCATAATGTCAAACCCAAAATAAGGTCAAGATATATGACATGGTTCCAGTGTAAAGGGATGATATAGATAGAATCAAATATACCTGATTAATAGATACTTTAAAACAACTTAGTCATAGATTAGAATATTTAACCAAATGTAATGTCATTTTTAGTTGTATGGAGGCTATCATAAGACATTCTTGCCTCTGGAAAATAGAGATTTACGATCTTATTTTTGTATTTTTATTATTTTTACATTATATTGTGTAACTAAGAAGAAAGGCATATGACATTAATGTCACAGTCTCATTGATGCCGATTAAAGTTTACCATTGCCATCAATAATTGTTCTTCTACATGTACAAGTAGCTTAGTTGTATGGTATCTTGGCAGTTGATATTTAAACATTTAAACTGTCTAAAATGCTTTTTATATTTTGAAAGTATATATTTCATTACAAGTATATATGTATACACATATGTATTGAATACATTTCTGTTGTGCAGTTAGGTATTTGATCAGAAATATGTAGGGACCAAAGATCAAAAGGTTTTGTAGGCAGGGAGAGAAAAAAGGTTGAGCTACAAGTGCTGGAACTGACATGATTTGAAGTGTTTTTCATGCTATAAAAGTACTTTATGCTAGTTACAATACTTGGGTGCTCATTGACTATACAAGGATTTAGCAGGTGCTTTAACGTACGTCCTTGTGTATATTCCATGCACTATTAATATTACGCATGTACATGTATTTTATATTTGTAGGAAAACTGTATTTGTTTCTCATCGGTGTGCTCACATGAGTGTATTTTGTGAACTTCTGCAATGTTTTACACAGTGCAGCTGACATTTACATATATGTATATATATAGTACAAAAAGTAAATAGTCTGTTTTACTAGACTGTAACTCATATGTGATAAATACTTTAATCTATTCTGATGTAAGGAAAATACATTGATGTCATAGAAGCCCGATGATTGGTACTTATAAACATATAAAGCATGTACAATGCTGATACATAAATGAGAATCCAGACTGCCAGTACCCATGAGTTAATTAACCCTTTCCCCCTCAAACTGGCCAAAACCGGCTGGTGGTCAAATGTCGTCTGCTTCACTGTTTTCAACTAATTTCAACAGTTATGAAAACAATTTGACTGAGAAATGTACATGAGATTATCAAGATCACATTCCCCAGGTCAACAGCTTCCCTTGGCATGGGTTGGGCACTTAGTGCCCAACTCATGCCAGGGAAAGCTGTTGACTCAGTCTTAATTCAAGGGGGAAAGGGTTAAGGTGACATTTGATTGTAAACTAAGTATGAACGTACAAGATTTTAATTATATTTGGAACAACTTGATGTGCTGGAAATGTTACTAGTGATGTAAACCTGATACTTGTTGTAGATATACGTGCCATATGTAGCGAATTGATATTTTGCATGATACCAAGGCAGCTGGTTGCTAAATATAAACGCAGTCTGATTCCACCACATTGTGAAATTGTATTTTTGTCAGTGGCTTTAGTACCATATTATTGCTCAGTCAGTATTCATTTGCACTGAATTGCTTCCCATGTTACCCTGCAGTGCACACACAAGTTCCCTTTTTGCTGGCATTTTTAAATGTGTGCTCGCATGCCAAAAAACTTGTGGTAGCATGTGTGCGCATGCTTGCAGAGCCAGGCGGGAAAGTGCAAACCAACACCACTGGCATTTCATGGACCAAAGGCATGTAGCGAATGGCTAGGTACATTATGTTTATAGCCAAAGACATTATGCTCATTCTCAATTGCACATGCGCTGTGCCCACTTTGTGACCAACTGCCAGCACCCATGAGTTAATTAACCCTTTCCCCCTCAAACCGGCCAAAACCGGCTGGTGGTCAAATGTCGTCTGCTTCACTGTTTTCAACTAATTTCACACTTTGTGACCAACTGGGAATGTTGTGTGCCATTGAGTGCGTGCACATTTTGCATGTCACCAAACTCGATTTTTTTCGCACATGCACCAGATTTTATGGCAGCACATTTGAGCATGCTTAAGAATAATGCTAGCAAAGGGGGTGAACTTATGTGTAAGCTCTACTGTATTTCTGGCAAGCGCACATTGCACTTTGAAAATTTTTGCAACATATTTCTCAAGTTAACTATGTTTGAAATATAGTTTTAGCACAATTAATGATATAGATTTAAAACATTTGTGTCATTTTAGCGTTTTGAGCATCATAAAATGGTAAAGGGCATTGAAGGTGGAAGGGACTTTGCACAGGGAAAGTATGGTACCCCAACAGATTTGTAATTATTACCCCAAGTGCCTGTTGTTTTTTCCAGATCTGTAGCAAGACACTGGTCTTAAAATGTTTCTCCATTTTAGGCACTCTGAAATAAATTTCCTGTTTCTCGTAATAATTTTCACAGAATATTGGGTGGTCAGGAGGATTTTAATTTTTTTATCCCCAAAAAGCCTGAAAAGGGGATTATCGTAGAGCAGCTTATCAAATGGAAATTGAAACAGGAAATTTATTTCACAGGGCCTTAAATAAGATCGTTCATGCATATTTTGTTCAAACATCAAATTGAAGACTTTAAGTTTTACACACAGTGGAACCTCAGACTTAAGGCCAATTTTGGGTCTATGTAAAAGTTACCTCTATTTTGAAGTGACCTTGATGTAGGAATGTTACTGTATAACAAAATCAGGTTATGATAATAGTAACTGGTGTAACATTGTGTGGTGAAGATCAGCTGGTCAGAAGTTGAACACACCTGAAAGAAAATAGTCAGATTTTAAGGTATCAGCTCCCACCTTGAAGCCTTTCAATTAGCCAAGTTTACATTTCTATCACCTTGAGGATGATGAAATGCCAATCTAACAATATGCTAAATAGCTTCACTGTAACATATTTACTTTTATGCTGATCTAAATGCCAAAAAAATCTATCTATCTATCTATCTATCTATCTATCTATCTATCTATCTATCTATCTATCTATCTATCTATCTATCTATCTATCTATCTATCTATCTATCTATCTATCTATCTATCTATCTATCTATCTATCTATCTATCTATCTATCTATCTATCTATCTATCTATCTATCTATCTATCTATCTATCTATCTATCTATCTATCTATCTATCTATCTATCAGTACCAATTTCAGGCAGTTAATCAATGTAGTGGTGGTTAAAGGTAGCCATCCATGGAGATATTTAGGCAGGTGTTTACAATCAAAGCATGACCATGTGTGTTTTCACAGGTGACTGGTTATAATCTGCTTGGTTATCTTTGGATGGATGAATCTGTGTGAAATCAACAGGAATGGAAATGAGTATACAGTGAAACCTGTTTTGGGAGACCACCCCAAAGTCAGGCCAAAGACTGGTCACATAAGGCAGGTGGTCTCTCAATAGAGGTGCAATAATATGGAGGAGATAGGAAAGGGTCTCTCAAAACAGGTTTCACTGTATAACTAAGGGAACCAAATTTTTACCTGGTGACATGTCAATTTTGAATGCCACTTTCATAAGGAGCTTCAAACCTGAAAAAGCTGTCAAGCACTTAATTCAATAACGTAAGAACCATTCTATTTGATGACAACAAAATGGTTCCAATTGTCTGTGTATCAAGAGCTATTTCACATGATGCTAAACTGTTTCACCAGAAGGTTTGGAGTAAACATTTTTCTCCAAGTGTAAATGAGACGGCATGAATAAAATACCCTCCCACTTCACAAAGTAATTATACAGTCTTGATTATTACATGAAACATAACTACATGTACATGTATGGAGAAACATACATACATACTGCATTGTATATACTTTTTATTCAAGAGTGTCAAAACAGTGGCAAACTCTGTAGCATGTTGCCATATGTACATCAGTTTGGAGCTGATGCCTTAATGGTTTAGTCAGGTACATGTCTACAGACCAGTAAATGCTTGATTAAACATTAAACCCTGTTATCTTTGGAGAATATTGTAAGTCAGTGATCAAAGGATCAAAGCACTTTCTTTTGGCAAATTATGAAGGTTTTCCTTGATTGAACAGACTTTGGATTATCAATGTGAGGGGCATCACATAAGTTTCAGCAACTGCCTTGCCATTTATCAAATTGTACACAAAATTTATCCATTTAGGGCAGCCTGATAGCTGGGTTCAAATTGTTACAGGAGCTTGATCACATATGCCTGGAAGTACATTGTACCAAGTCAGTTATATTTTAAACCTGTAATGATAGGTTCATGCACCAAGCCAAGAACCTAGTCAATAACGATTTTACAGTAACAAAAAAGCTTGTTGAGTATGCAGCACAAATTGATACAATTTACCATACATTAAAATGATGTCCTGTTCTTCATATTGTACAGTCGTCAAGGGATTTTACAGCGGGAGAAAGCATGTTTTTCTCTAAGGTTTCCTCAGCAGACCTAATAGAGCTACGAGTCATTGTGTAAATGACTTTTTGGTACATGTTAAATGGATTAATTTGATTATGTGTTTTTATATGTGTTGCATAATGTATCCTGTAGCAAAGAAATAAGGATTGAACAGGATTGTCTTGTGCCTGATACATATGAATTCGTATTCCTCTGTTTGCTCATTAAATGAGCAACCTCTCGTAAACATTAATCTATCACCCAACATATATTAGGTTTTTAGCTCAGCTGACTTGTCAGTCAGCAGAGATTATGTGGTGGCTAGGCATTTGTCATCCATCCGTCGGCATCCACAATTCACATTTTGGACTTCTTCTCCAAAAGCACAGGCCAGATTCACCTCAAACTTGGTTGGAATGTACCTTGGGTGGGTGTCTAACAAGTTTTTTCAAATGGCTATGGTCCAGTAAATTTTGGACTTTTTATGAATTTTTTAGTTCATTTTTTGACCAAATCTTAAAAAATCTACAGTGCACTTCTTCAAAACCACTTGGCCAATTGCTTTGAAATTATTAAGTTAGACTTCTGGGACCTTAATTTGCTCGACAGGTGGTGGTTTGATTATTGAAACATTTTTTTATCTAGTGAAGTGTGTTTTCTTTATTATTCACTTCTTCACCAAAACCGTCACTAAGATTATGCTGAAACTTGATGGAAATCTTCCTTGTAGAGGGGGCAACCAAAATTGTTCACAAAATGGTGTTACTATGAATCTCTGAGTTAAATGAATTTTTCAATACAGGTACGTACTGGTTAATGCATAAAGTCTTATTGATTACAATGTGAGTAAATAGGGATCAAATTGGTAATTCACGATTTTGGCTTTTTCTCCAAAACCACAGGCCACTTCAAACTTAGTGGTGATATACCTTATGCAGGTCTCTACTGTTGTTCACATGGTCACGGTCCAGTGAATTTTGGGGTTTTTTTTGCCTAATCTTTAAAAGTCTTTGAAACTGCTTGGCCAATTGCTTCAAAATTGCTTAGAGAGGTTTCTGGGGATGTTGAGACCTTAATTTATTCAACAGGTGGCAGTGTGATTTTTCAAATATTTTTTATGTGAAAAAGTGTGTTCCTGCTATTTTCAATGTCTCTAGACCCATCACTCATACAATGCTGAAACTTGGTGGAAATGTTCCTTGTAGAAGGGCCAAACAAACTTGTTCACAAGGTGGCGTTACTGTGAATCCCAGATTTTTCAATGAAGTTTTCAATTCGGGTACTTATCAGGTGATGCACACAGTCCTATTGATGACAATGCAAGTGAATGGAGATTGCAATGAATTTGGGCAAATCTTTGAAAATCTTTTCCAAAACCATTTGGCCAATTTATTCAAAATGGCGTAGGAACACTTGAGGGCATGACAGCGGGAGTTGCACAGTACATGGGTGACATGGTCACAGGGTTACTAAGGTGTATTTCAGTGTACAGATGATAACTTGAGAACTATTTGTGCCTGAACTTTAATGTTTGTAATGGGTTTGATTCTCTTTGAGGGCGATGCTCAGACATTACATGAAGACCTTGACCTAATTCTCAAGGTCACAGGACAACAGACATGAAATTTACTGTTTACTTGATAACTTGAAATCTATTTTGAGTTAGTACCTTGATGTTGCACATGTAAATGTTTGTCTGTGAAGGTCATAGTTACACAGTACATGAGTGACCTTGACCTCATTTCTAAGGCCACAGTGCAACATGCATGAATTGTACTCTTCACTTTAGCTTGAGAACTACTTGACTGGGACTTTGATGTTGCACATGTTAGTGTTCTTCCATAAAGGTCAGATGTACTCTGTACATGGGCGACCTTGATCTTATTCCAAGTTCACAGAGCAAACACAAGTGTCGTGAATCTCTAGGTCAGTTGAGCATGGGCTGTTCTCACAGGCCTCTTGTTTTTTCCGTGAAGCACTACAAAGAGAAATAACATAGGCATTTATTTGTTTACAATGATAGTGGTTTAGGGATGATTCAATACCAACATGCGGTTATGGTGCTTCCTTTGGGTACATTAAACATATATATTTTTTTTAAGTAGAAAACACTTAAGGGGGCTAATACATGTATAATACCAGATTGTCGGACAAATACTGCCAATGTTGTTCGACAATTATCTTGCTTTAAGCAATTCAGGTATGAAAATAACATTCTTTCAGGTTTCCAAATCGCCACTTTTTAATGCTTGAATTCTTAGTTGGCATATATGTTTTAACAATGTAAATGAGTTTAGTGTCAACTGAAGAACACTTGTGTAACATTGTTTAAATGATGACGCAGTTGCCAAGATTTATGGTAAGACCCCCATATCTATATTTGACACCAGATGGTGCTGCTCTGACAGCTCTCTGGCAAGGGCCAGCCAATACATTGGGTCGCAGTTCCTGCCATATTGCTAGCCTGCAAACTGGAGCAACCTGCATGTTCATGTAATGTATCATGTGACGACTATTGAGTACCAGAATTGAAATCTTTTATATCAGTATGGGAGATATTTTTCTTTATATATCTAGATATGTTTTATCTTTTGTATAAATATGGGAGATTTTTTTTTCTATTTCTATTTATATATGTTTTACATGAAAGTATGTGCTTAGGTACATGTGGTCTGCATTTCGTGTGGGCTTGCCTGTGTCCACAAAAATAACGTGGAAGCCTTCGCTGTTATTGTGTCTTCCTATTTCTCAAATAAGGGTGTACTATAAGATGCTATGTGCTACCAAACTTCATTTCATCTATATAATTAGCTTGCCAATTGCGAAGACATTTTGATGTATCAAAATTGGATTGCATGTGCAGGTGGTGCTATTCAGCAACATGACAGAAAAGTATTAAACATCCATTGAATATATTGTGTATCTTTAATAATTTCATATTTCATGTGGGGCACTGTGCTTAATGTACATACATACACACACACACACACACACACACACACACATATGCATATAATTGAATGAACAAGTACAGATTCATGACTCTTGTTGTTGTGGATTAGAACATTAGACTTTCTTCATTGATATTTAATCTGTGTTTTATACTTGATTTATACATATGGTGTTCCCCATCTCTCTATACACAATAAATTATTTGTGCTACAGTGTTTTCAGTCTTTCCTTTGTCTTTCCAGAAAACGAATCTTTTATTCTGTCGCTGACAACTTGCATTTTTATGGTTTTGCCAGTAGGTGGTTCTGTCAGCATAGTAGAGCAATTCTAAATGTCTGATTGTTGTCTTTTTTTTATTATGCATCTCCATAGAAGGGGATGCGTTTAGTGTGGTCATCTGCCATCTCCGCTGCAGTAATCTCCACATTTTCCTATGATTCTGTCACTGACAATTTACGTTTTTACGGTTTTGCTGGCAGGTAGTACTATCAGCATAATAGAGCAATTCTAAGCATCTGATAGTTTTTCTTGATTCATTATTATGCATCCCCTGCAGGAGGGGATGCATATAGTGCTAAGTATTGTCGTCCACTGTCTCCACCATCTCCAAAGTGTATCGTATTTTCTTTATATTTTTGTCCCCGCTTGACCAATAGGAGACATTCATATTTAACTGCGATCTTGCTCACTTCCTGTGTTGCCAGGGCAACAGACTGCTGCTTCCACCATGATCAGGGCAGATTTGTATTATATAATACATAAACATCCGTAAATAACACCTTTTCAACCAAAAGACAGCCCATTTCTTATCAATTTAGACATCCTTTATGTTTCAAATATATGTTCATACATTTTCTTAAGATTATTCTGTGTTCGTGTTGTTCATTTTATTGAAAAAGCACTTTTGACCATGCTAAATACATGGATCTTCCCTGATGCAGGTGGCTCCCTCTTTTGCTCAATAGGTGTTAGAGTAGGACTGCATTTGAATATGAATACATCCTATTGTCTCCACATTTTACAGATAATCTGGGTCTGGAAAACTTTTCCCATAATATTATAATAATACATAACCTTAAGGTCAAGGTCAATTCCTCACTACATTTTTCAGCTGACTCTGCAGTTTTCACATATTGACTTCTACCTTCTTAATGGTACATCGTAGGCCCAAGATTACTATTTAATGTTAGCAGGAAAGTACCCATGGGCTTTCAGTGCGCATGGTTTATTTTAAACCTGAGTGACCTTGAAAGGTCAAACTGTATACATTCCTTTTGAATACTATGCCTGTCAATGGGGATTGTAATGCTAATTCACATTTTCAACTTCTAAAGAATTGGCCAGATTCAATTCTAACTTGGTGGGGATGTACATCAGGTAGGTATCTACCAATGACATTCAAATGGTCTTGCTCCAGTGATTTTGTTTTTTTGTTTTTTGCATTTTTTTTGGGGGGGGGGGGGATTTTTGCATTTCTATTGACTACTTATGTGAGTCAATGGGGTCTGTAGTGGCAGATACTCCATAGATTTTTTTGCATAAAATTGTGCATGACATGAAGGTCATAGGTAAAGGTCACAATGCTTTGCAAAATTAAATGGTTTCCTGCCACATGGTAAAATGATTATGGTTGAAGTCCACTCAACATTGTCATCCTGTACAGGGTGAGATTTCCCGTAAATTTTGCTGAGAAGTGACCTTGAGGTAAAAGGTCTAGATCAACCTTTCTGCAGAAGAATGGTGGCCTCTTGTGAAAGGTACTTGCTCGGGGATGCATAATGTTTTTAGCACAAAAAACTAGTCATTTTTTTAAACATTTTGCCAAGTATCTGTGAACGTTTTCACGCCAGTTGTATCTTCATTCATTCTCTTTGCACTTTTTTGCAACATCTTGTACATAATGCACAGGCCTGCCATCTTTAATTGTTCATCCTACACAACAAAATTACTGTGGACACTGTAATGCAAAACACCAATTCAGTATTTCAACTCAAAAGGCAACATTAAAGCTAACTTCAGATTATGATTCACGTAATCTGTGGTCGTTTAAGAACTGACCAATCAAGATCATTCATTATGGTAAAGGTGCCTGAAGCTGCCTTGGCTTTTAATTTTACATTGTCACCACCTGGCGTAGTAATCGAATTCACAGTCGAGAACTGGTGCACGAATACCTGTACAAATTATTCCATCGATCAAAAGGGCTAAAAATTCTACAAAATCACGGGATTTGTTTTCTGACATAGTGATATGCGTCCATTGTTGTTTCCCCGTCCACTGAAGGTGGTATAGGGGGACAGGAATAGAAGGGATGGAGGCTGCTGTCTGTCTGTTTGTCGTGTCCGCGGGGTCTGTCACAGCCTGTAACCAATAATCATTTCAGGTAGAACTATGAAATTTATATCACCGATGTATCGTGTGCAGGGCATGTGGCTCGTGCTTAGTTCTTGACCTTGACCTTGACCTCTTTTCCAGATCATAGGGCTCCTTAAGGTGTATTTTGCAGGATACCTTTTATCCCATATTTCAAGTCCTATTCGAGCTAGGCCTTACATTTTGCTAACAAAGAATCGTTCCATAAAGGTTTTATGTATGCCTTGTTTCGGATGACTTTGACATAATTTCAAGGTCGGGTGACCCAATACATTTTTATGTGGGGAAATTAGGTATCCTGGCACCTTTCCGAGTGCGTATAACTGATTGCAGTAAGATGGTCAAACCAATTTTGACCATACTACTTTCATATAGATATCCATTTGACTCTTATTATGACTTGTGTCTATTTTGCACTGTTGTATTGTGACAATACATGATGTGGTGGGGGGACACTGATCCTTTGGATCATGTAGTTCTGTGTTTATACAGAAATCCTGGAAGTACCCTATAATTTTAAACCTAGTAATTATTGCATATTACGTTGACAATATACATGCCTATGATAAACATGGGCTGAAAATACATGAGGCATGGTTCATTTGGTCATAATAGGGATAAGTAATGAAAAATGACAATTTTCACCTTAAGCAAAGAAGTGGTCAATTTAGGAAGTTTTGCACAAATGCAGCAACTGAAACGACATTTTTCAAAAAGGAGAATGTGAAAAACAATGATTTTTTTTACCTTTTAGCAAACAGGGGTTAATTTCGCCAGCATTGCACAAATATGGCAACTGAAACATCACATTTCAAATTATTACAGAGCTGGCAGTTAAAATGACAATAGTGATCACATATAAATAGCAGTGCATCCAGAATATTGACAAAGTTACCCAAAACCTAGCCTCTTGCCCCTTAATTTATATTATTTTGTCACATTTTCACCTTAAAATGACACGAAATATATAGATGAACACCAAAAACAAAGAAATAATGAATGCTGGTTGAAATTCACAGGGCTGTTTTCAAGAAATATATCATTATATGATGATTGAAAGTGACAAATGTTTTGTGGTATTTTGCAAAGAAGCGGCATGTTGGACGCAAAAGCTGCAACTGCAACATCACTTTTCAAAAACTAAACACCCTTGGGGTCCAAGGTTACCAATTGTAGCTTGTTATACCTCTGGTTGGGGTGTCTCCTTATGTGGGGCCCCCTTTTTTTTGATTCGGCCGCTGCACCAAAACACAAACCAAAGGTAACATATCTTCATTTGGGCAAATCAAGCATATCACAAAGACAGCTCATATATT
This sequence comes from Hermodice carunculata, assembly GCA_964020975.1. Taxonomy (NCBI): domain Eukaryota; kingdom Metazoa; phylum Annelida; class Polychaeta; order Eunicida; family Amphinomidae; genus Hermodice; species Hermodice carunculata. Next base: position 29,025,445 of record OZ026627.1, read on the forward strand.
GCCAAGTTTGTCAGATAATTGCTTTTCAGTCTTGTCAAATTGCTTCTGTGCACGAGTGTAGTTGAAGCCAGAAACTGGGGCGAAAGGTTGGAACAGGGACCTGCTATCTGAATTGCATGTCCCTGTTTGGAGCCTCGAGAAGTTGGACGCTGGGGGACAATACATTTCTTCCTAACAGTATCAGCTGTCCACTTGTTACCATCCGTTGCACACATTTGGCATGTCGCCAATGTACATTTGTTAGTTCTGGTGACTCATACAGGATGACAAATACAGCATGCGGATCCATCCGAAAAGAATCATTTGGGAATAGCTCGATACGTCCAGGACAAAGTAATAGGTTTAACTCGTCAGACTGAATGTACGTAAAGCAACTTCATGCCCCCGGCGACATTTCCGTGGCTGTCACGGAGCCTGTGCGCAGACAAGAGGCTGGGATACAAATTATTTTGACTGTTTTGGACTACAGCGTTCCGAACAGTCATTTGAGCGTTTTAGGGGCCTCCCCAGGTACTGCATACAAACCGGCGATACTGTATAACTTCTTCCTGAAGCACGAGGAAAGTTATACTGGAGAAAATACAAAGTTTGTATAGGATCTAAATTTCTATACAGAAAACCTCTACAATGACGTTTGTGAGTTGACAGCTACCCGTGTTGTCACAGTGTGGAGATACTGTCCCAAACGGAGTTTTCCAAGATTGAAAGATAGTATTTTTATTTTCTGCTGGTCAGCAAAGAAAACGTGCTGAACTCGTTGGGAAGTTTTTTGGCAGCAAATTAGCCTGTGTGCCTGTAAGTGTAAAAGCACGCTACCTGTACATTGGAATGACAGCCTCGGTTTAATTTTGAAGTTTAAAATTCAATGTCTAAGAAGAAAAGACCAAGATGACTTCTCGGTGAAAATACGTACACCACCTTCTTTGAAAGTGAGCCATGGATATGTTGTATGTAAAATGAAAGCTTTGACGACCAGACCATAGGAAATTGGAATAAGATTGTCCAACACAAATACATAGACCACATTTGCGTGAACATCGGCGAACTGTTGTTTCTAATGCTTTGGCGATTTACATGCCAACAGGCTGTATTCCAATCTCCTTCTTCATAGCCTACAAGAAAAGAAGAGACACAAACATGTTTACGTATTCAGACTCACGGCCAGTAGTTTCCCTTTGTTATATGCATTTCTTTTTCTAGAGGGGGCGCCCTACAGACTTTTTTGTGCCAAGACTGTTCCAGACACTTTTTTTCGAAGACTGTTCTGGGGGTGTTTGTGTTTCCTGAACCATTTAGGGACAATTGAGCTCAGTGGGCTTTCTTCACATCTTCCTTGCCCTTGAATAAATAAAAACAAAATGTGTTGCAAGTATTTTTTACCACATCATGTCTGAAAGGCCAGTCCTGCACTTTGACACTCATTTAGTACGAACTGCGAGGCCGCCCCCGCCTCCAATAAATATAGAAGTCAGGACACTGAATTTGAACAATGGACACGAAGGAGGATTCAAATTTCGACTCTTATTTTTTGATGAAATTCAGTCTATTTATTCGACTCATGACATATGAAATGCTGGTACGTTAGTAATATATTGGATCGAGTCTAACTTTGTTATCTGTTTATCGATCTGTCTTTGGGCCAAAAATTTTTAAAAGTACGAGCTGAAGGAGGTGAGTACTCTTTTTTGTTTTTTTTTGTTTTTGTTTTTAAAAAAGGATAAATCGATGCGGAGATTGATTACTTCTTGTTACAGAGCACAACCTGTGATGCACATTCTACAAAGGCAAACGGTTGATCTGGATCAGTCATCACTTAACTCTTTCACTGCCAACAGCGACTAGAGTCAAAGTACTTTAAATTGCTTTCTCTGAATTATCAAATGGATACTATATTAGTATTTTTTGTAACGAGGCCTTTCATGCAAGTACCAGCATGCCTATTGTGCAATAGAATATGATGGTCCAGGTCAGCAGGTTTCTTCGGCGGCTTTGGGCGCAAAGCGCGCCGAAGAAATCTCTTGACTCAGTCCAAAACTTGGCATTGAAAGAGTTAAACCATTGGTTAGGGTAGAAGAAAGGTGAATTGCAGAGTTGTACAAACCATTAGCTTACTGACTGTCGGTTTGGGCACTGCACATCACAAACTGCATGAACCAGTATCACACAAGTTGGTGTAGTAAGATCAGGCTTGCCTTTAAGCACAAAGAAAAATAAATGTTCTGACTGCCAAAGTGCAGTGTAGTACAACAAATGATGAAAAAGCCCCACCCCCGTCAATTTAAAGAATAGATGCTTCTCTCAATTAAGTCTGACTATATGACAATTTAGCGTTGTCCATGTAGGAAAATTACCGGTGAACAAATGTCCTGAGCCTGCCATTCTTCTTCATACAAGAATGGACTGCTACAAGTCCCATTATTTTCTGCACCCCTCTGTGAAAGGATGTACTTGTTCTATCCCGTGCAGCTGGAATAGACAATATACACAGCTAATAGAGGTCCAGCTACACACAAAATGATGCATCGTCCTGCTTGTTGGTCTGTGATAACTGAATGGATGCATGCTCAGTATGAAAAGCCATATATATGAATTTGAAGATCATGTGTATCTATAATGTTTCTGAAGATACAAGAGTAGCAATAACATTGGGTGCCCCTTCTAATAAGGGTCGTAAAAATATAAGGGATCCTTTTCCAGGGTTAAATCAACTTTTGAATTTTGCTTTTTTTTAGTGTATTGGGGCATGTACTACTTCATATAATTTCACTAAATATCATTATATGAAAGAACGTATGTTATTTTATTGATTTGCTGTTATTTCACGTTTTGACGCTCTCAAATTTAAGTGCATTGTATGTACCAAATATTGGATAATGAAAAAGCAGGCGCCATCACAGAAAGGCACGTCCAGGAACGTAAAGCGAAACATGCCTCATGTTTTCCCACTGATGACCCGATTGTAAGTTAACTGGCCTGTTGAAACGTTGAATTTTCATTTTGTGGGGGAATTGAAGGTGACAATAGTGATAAATTAAATAAAGCAAAGGAGCTTTATAGAGAGATTTGATTGTGGTTGTTTTGTTGTTTGTTTTTTGCCTTTATTTCTTTTTTTCCGAACTGCATGGCGGGTGCAACACTGTTGCACCTATTTGTACAGTATGTAAAACTGTAAAATTAGTCCTACTTGTATACTATTGAACATCTACGATATGTAACATCAGGTGCACCGTTTCAGTTGAAGTACTACAGTCATACCAAATGCTGAGTTTTACTGGCATATTCTTTTTTTAAATGGTGCAAGAATGAATGCCACAAAGAAGACAGAAAGAAATATCAAAAACTTATCGGAACTGTCGGAATGTGTGTGTTGGCACACGTACACAACTAGAAAAAAGAAAGGGGGAGATGGCAAAAATTCATACTTTTTTACCCTACTTATCTTTAAGAGAAGGCAAAGCATCTCATTTTCATATTATATAGCCCAATTATGTATGAATACAAATACACACGAAACAATAGCAATCACCAGAAAACTTAGCGACACATCGCTTTGGAACTGTCCAGCTCAAATTGCCCGAAAACGCACGCATACAATTTGTCGTCTGCGTTAGTTTTTTTATTGAAATTACATGTAACGTTTTTACCGAAAATTGTTGGAAAGACTCAGCTATCTTGATACACTCCCCAGGTCAATAGCTTTCCGTTGTTTGAGGTGAACTCCAAAGGTAACCTTTTGACTCCGTCTTATTCTGCCCAGGAAAGGGTTACGGTAATGATGTATTATGTGGCTGCGGCAATTTCATCATCTTGAGTTTAGTGGCCGTAAGGCTGGGGCATGTCACAAGCAGTAGAACACTCAGGGCTCCACTGTGTTGAATCAAAGCAATGCACTAATTTGAACAGAAGATATTCGAAAATTTGCTCTTTTCAGACTCGTTCTTGTCAAGCACATGTGCAACAATATCAGTTATAGTCACCCACATTGTGGAAGATGTCAAAATGTGAACTACACGCGTAAAGCGAACACATAGCCACACAAAGTCATCTGTACATGTGCAGGGAAGACTTATAGAAACACACATTGGGGAATATGGCCAAAAAGTCAACTGCACATGCGAACACTTTTTGCTGACATGTTAACTAGACGAAATTTGGGACAGAACTATACTGCTTTAATGAAAGATTAAAATGTGAATTTCATTTGATCCTGCAAAGATTTTAAAGATTGATTTGAATCACATATTAACTTCAAGCACAATATGCATAAATAAAGTTAATCACCACGAAAAAAATTATCGTAATCATTTGAAAAACTTCATTCTCAGCTCTTTATAATTAATGTATAACAACTGACCAATGTATATTAATCAATGCCAATAAGGTTGTGATTGAAAATAATCTTGACAAATGAGGTATTTCCTATTGAAATGTCTCCAAATGAATTTAGCTTCAAAATGTTTATTGGTTTGTTTTAAAGATCCAAAGAAATTTCCACGTTTTTCATTAATGAAACAATTTGAAATTATCCTTTTTATGTGTTTATTTTTGGCTGTTAGTACCTATACATACAAAGGCTTCGAATGTAGCAATAAAAGAGGCAGGCGCTGCAGAAAAAAGACCCGTTTTTTCATAGATTAGCATAATAACAATATTTCCGAAATAATTTTTCAAACGGGTCCTAGATAGAAAAGTAGATATGACTTAACGTGAAATTGACAAAACAAAATTTGTTGTATAAACTCAAATCCCCGCACATCAATGACAGTGTAAAATACGGAATCTTTATTAGCTTTCAGAAACTGTTCTTTGACGCACTTTTTATGAGGATAGTTTACATGGCTGGGTGATTTGTATTGTTCCCACTTTATTTTAAAGTTTTCGAAAACTTGTATGGCGCATGAATGCCAATATCACAAGTGAGCATGGACTTTCCATTGACGTCAGGGTTACTATGGTGATAGCCAGAAATAACCAGATGCATGCAGTTTTCCTGTGGGATGGTGCAATACAGAACTGATATTGTGGCATGCACAAACATCAATAGATTATTTGTCTTAAGCTTGCTTAAGGAACATGTAGCTTTGGGGACCAACTTGGACCAGTTTTATATAATCTGCTTGATTTAAACGTACTTTATTGATCAAATTCATCAAAATAAACATACCATATAATTACTTCAACAACCAGGAAAAAGGGCAAAGCTCTATTCGAATCCCTCTTGCCAGAAAAGGCAGCAAACACTGGACAAAACTCGAAGCATAAGACAAATGAAAAGATGGCAAACACAATGACTTAACAGATAGTGGGGCAATGTAAATTCATATGATATTAGGTCTGCAAATGTGTATCATAAACTAACACTTTAACAGAACCCGGTATGCATTAATTTCGTTCCCCATTAATTTAACCAATTCCTGCTGGTTTGAACCAACCAGTGTTGGAAATAAGCTCATGTACAGCTGAAAAAAATCACAGTATTTACTTCGCAAGAACATTCGAAGCAACCGTATAAACTGTCTGTAATGTGAAAGGAGCATACAAGGAAATTTTAGTATGGAGAACTCATCGCTGAACAGCCTAAATAGGACAAATAAAGAAATGATGCCAAACATCTTCACTAAATGTACCTAAACACGTATAGGTGTATCTTTCACGCCGACCTTGAACAAGTGAAAGTTCAATTAACTAGCACCCAGGGGAAGGCAAGGTTGTTTAACTGCAAGAAATCTGTTGCCAAAACTGCATAATTCTGGAATTTTGATGGTTCTGACAACTGGCTTCATTATATTGGATTAGAATATTTTGGTTGACGTTGAATTAATTTTAGAGGTAATGTTTCCACAGCCTAACAGTCGAGGGAAAAAAGAATTATCAAAGAGTTCAGTACGAGCACGGAAATCAGGAAGATAAAATTGCTGACGGGTTAATAGGGTTGATTACCTGCAGAGAAGCAATACGAAGAACTGAGCACAATGAATCAGGAACGAGCTTGTTCACAAGTTTGTACATTAACGTCAACTTTGCTATTTCTCTACGTTTGGCTAGAGTTGACCATCCGGTTTCTCCCTATAGCTTAGCATTGCTAATACCGGATATTGCACCAGTAACGATACGGGCAGCATTTAATAGAACGTTTTCCAGCTTTTCCTCATTAAATACAGTGCAGGCACTCCACACTTGACTACCATATTCGAAAAGAAGCCTGACAAAACTAGTATGATTAGATTAAGAACTACTCTCTCCATTAAAGTAAATGAGTCAAGAGTAGACGCAGCCAGATTAGTATGTTCAGGTAAAGTGGCCGTTGCAGAATCAACGTTACCTTCTTCTAGAAAGTAGGAATTAAAACTTTCAGCTTAGGACATGGAATCAGAAATGTGCTTAACCCCATGCATGGGAGACGAAACAGTTCAAGACAGATTACGGTTAAATATTTAACTCTGCGCCACCAACTTTTGGTTTTCTTCGAAGGGTTCTTGAGGTCCTCACGAAGCTTAGTGTTGTACTCATCTTCAGCAGTTTTAAGCTGTTGTTGACAATGGTTTCGAACTTGACAGAAAGATGTCCATGCATAGATATTGAAATTTTGACGTTTAGCATTTCCGTGTCTTCTTTTAACCTGACGTTTAAGTGAACGCAGGCTGGAGTGGTGCTACGGTAAATCATGTGGTCTGCCTTCAAAATTTTTGTTCTGGATTGATTGTTCAGCAGTTTCCATAAACAATGTGGACCAGAAATCAAAATCTTCAAAAACAAAACACGAATTCCAGTCCACACTTCGAGGGGATGCTCTGAAAACCTCAAAGTCTGCTTTGCCTTAGTCCCAAACGGGGGGGGGGGGGGTGCACATACTCAACATCAGGATGGAGTTGTGCCTCGGACATTTTTATACAATACCCTATCTTAATACTACACCAGATGTAAAAAGGTACCCTTTTCTAGTCCTGTAATGTGTTGAAAGGAGTGCTGCGTTGGTGCATCCTGGTGCATTTTGGAGAGCAACATTCCAATTTTAAACACGTTTTAGCATATTCTTACTTCCCACAAAAATTCCCCCAAAGAACTTCCTAATTATAACCTATATCGCCAGTTCACTCAAATAATTGTTTCCCCTATCCTAATCCAAGTGTGTACATTTTGGGGAGCTATTCCAATCCTGGGAGAAATGAAAACAGGGCCTTTTCCAGCGGCACATACCCAGTACAAGCCGACATGGGAGTATCCTCCTCCCCCCCCCCCCCCTCCTCCGTCCCAAATGCGTCTTTTGAATGTGTGATATCTATTTTTCTAAAACAGTAGGTTAGCACCTACAACACTATGGTCACAGTTTGAAATTGGAGGAAGCACATAGCTCTCACGTACATAGTTAGGAATGTTAGATAGGATCTGATTTAAACATGTAGCTGAATGGTCGGTAATACGTATGGGCTCATTTATATGTACAGTAAAAAGATTAGTGCTGGTAAATTGATCAAGCCTGAAGGCGTTTGAAAATCGCAATTCAAATCTCCCATTAAGATAATATTATGAATACTTGAGCCTTTCGCCAGGGCGAAACCAAGGCCTACCCTCCGTGCTGAAACCTACGTCAAAAAGAAGCTGGGGAACTGGGTGGCCTATACACGACAGCAAGTACTAATTTAGTATTGTGAATTAAGTCTAATCGTACAACGTAAAATCTCCAGATCAGGTAACTCAAGATCCAGTCGTCAGTGACGTGCAAGGATTTGGATACATTCAGTGCAACACCACCCCTTACCGCAGTAAGATGACTTTTTCTAATAATGTCGTAATAGTCAGGTATACTTAGATTATTTGCTAAAGAATTTTGAGAGAAGAAAGTTTCTGACAGAGAAATTATGTCAAATTCCGGGACGATGTCTGTACGGCTACACCACAATTTGTCTGGTGAAAGACTCCATACATTTAAATGGCAAATTGAAATATCTTTAGAATGCTGTAAAGGGCCCGGGCTTTTATAAACATCTCGCGCCAAGAGTGTCTATGGAAGACAAGTGAAAAATATATTTACGAACTTCAGTTGCTGTCAATGCAGAACTCTGAACATAATATAAACCAGTACAGAGGCTTTCTTTTTACCTGAAGGGTTCAAATTAGTAAAATATACAGGAATAGAGATATACATGACCAATAAATTGAAATATATATATATATATATATATACACTGACCGCCCCAATACTGAAGCACACGGAATACATGTAACAACTTGACAAAAAATGTAACACCATAAATTTAGCAGGAGATACCAGACTCTGCATGTCAGCAATGACAGAAGTCACAAATATGTTTAACCAATGCAGCAAAAATTGTGAAATAGAAGTAAACGCCAACGCCCCCAACATATAACAGAATCTGTGTTGACAGAAAACTCCCAACACAAAAACTCAAGTCAAACCGCATGGAAACAAAAGGTTAAGAGTAAATACTGAAAGCATCGAAATGCAATAAACATGGGTACATAACAAAGATGGAAATATAACTGGACGGTTTGTCTGGATATACGTTTCAGACGTTGTGAATGCCGCTAAAATGACAACATTTTCAGCTACCCCGGTAACAATACATGTGGCAGGTGACCGTTGGTTACGAATTCAACACCGCAACGATGTATCGAGCAACGTCGGTTAATAAACCAAACATTACGTACATATGTATCCAAGTTAGTATATATTTAGTCCACGTCAAATAGGGCAATGTAAGCACAGAAAAATAATCAGTCAGTTGCAAAGATTAAAGTAGACACATAATAACGGCTAACACAGGCGAAGTACATGTAGAATGTAATGCTGTCCAGGGAACATGTTGAATACCGTTTTAATGTGCCAGATCATTTACACTCAGAAATACCTTCTCTTTCTTTCCACACGATACGAGCGACTTTTTTGTACTCCCATCTATATGAACGCCAAGACTCGTGACCTGTTCCAGGACCATTTGTCGGTGTCCTCACCACCATAATCTGCTTTATTCAGCGAAAGGTGAATATACGTTTACATCACACAGAAAAGTGAGCATGTACACAATGCTGTATCTTGCGAAAGGGATTCATATAAGGCTCCGCCCTCTTTCCCAAGCGCTTTTTAAAAATAAATGTTTGAGCTAAAGCTGTATCTGACTGAGTTGTTTGACTTGCGATGTGCAGTCGTGAAGGTTTCAGTGTGGTTCGTGCTCGAGCACTTGGTCTCCTTAGTCTTCAAGTTATATTTCTGCTTCCATGTAAAATGAAATGAAGAGTCCAATGCCCCGACTCCCCATGCTATGTATAAGTTTATTGAGCTTTTGTTGAGTAATGCAGAATATATAAAACTCGCCCAATTTGGTATCCCAAAGCTACATGTTCCCCAAGCAAGATTGTAAGCCAAATGATCTTTTGATGCACATGTGCCATTCAATCGCAATATACAGTTCTGCAGAACCAGTTCCTGTATTACCTCATCATCAGCCAATAATATCTCACACAGTTGCTGATGACATCAGAGTGTTATGTGCACTGTTACTATGGTTCCTTTATCAGCTCCCCCTATAGCCCAAGTAAGAAACTCTACTTTGATCCAATAGGCCACTTCCTGCGTGTCTAAGTATACCCATCCACTTTTAACTGGTTGTGAGTTGGAAGTGTTGGGTGATAATTTTGGTATCTGCGTGGTCTGTACAATGCAGGGATCCGGGAAGTTAACGTTATTTCGCCCGACAACACAGCGCTTGAGAGAAAATGTATCTTTGCAGTGTATTTGGAGCAAGCCAAAATATCACTTATAAAAAGTTGTTTACTTCAACCTGTTCATCCCGGACACGTTGATGCATCAGTAGGCTGTGGACGTGGCTTCCAGATATATCTGGTTATTACTGGTTATCAGATAGTAACTTTGACGTCAGTGGTCTGGAAATTCCGCACTTACTCGTGACATTGGCATATTCATGCCCCAAGGATATTCTCGAAAACTTAAAATAAGAACTTTACCCTAAGTCATGACGTATCATATGTTTTTAAGCAATCTGGATCCTGATTATCACACGCTATTTGGTATGTACCGGTTAATCGTGCTTCTCGTTCACTTTCATTACCTTGCAAATGGACTCCAAGGAAGCTATGTGTGTTCTGGTTACACAAAAGATTGCTTGATCCAATAGGCTTGATCTGTTATCAGCTGGACCATACGTAAACATATTGGCCTAAAAACCTGGAGTGTCCGGCTGAGTGCAATATTCATTTGTGATTAACAAAAGCCGTATGAAATGTGCACAAGTCTCTCACATTGGTATGAGAGACAAAGAATGCGTTTTACAATGCAGGGGTTTCTAAAAGCCTGGATAATTCGCGAAAAGCATATGATTCGCTCAGCTGACCTGTGTTTGAGCTGAGCTTACTGTTAAGTCCTTAGTTCGTCGCTAGCGTCTGTGTCGGTGTCGGCGTCTGTGTGTCAACAGTTCACATTTTTGAAATATTAGAAATCGTTTGCCGGATTCCCTCGAAACGTGATGGGAAGTACCTTGGGTACTGCTCTACCAACCTTTTTCAAACAATCATGCTCCATCGATTTTTGTATTTTTTAACGACAATTTTGTTTGTATGTTTGTTTTGTTTTTGTTTGTTTCTTTGTTTTTGTTTAGCAAAAGCTTCTCAGAAATCGCTTGATATTTGCTTTAAAATTGCATATGAAGACTTCTAGTGATCCATATACCTTAATTTGTTCACCAGGTGGCGCTGCGAGTTTTTTTAAACAAATTTTTGTATGTTTTCGCTCTTTTCGACTTCTTGTCCAAAACCGTTTCGTCAATTGTTGTGAAACTCGGTGGAAATGCGGCTTGTGGAAGGGTCAAACAGTTTTGTTCACTAGATAAAGACAGTCAGCCTCTCTGATTTTTAGCGAGTTTTTTCATTTGTTTTTTACTTATTGGTTGAAGCATACATTCCCATTGATTATAATGCAAGTCAATGGGGATTGCAATGGTAAATCGCAATTTTGACTTCTTCTGTAAAACCGTCAAACAGATTCACTTCAAACTTGGTGGGATGTACCTTGGGTTGTTCTTTACCAGTTTGTTCAAACGGCCCTGCTCTAGTTTTTTGTTTATTGTTTGATAAAATCTTTGAAAAATCATCCCAAAACTGCCATGCCGATTGATTTGAAATAATATAGTGACTATTTGGGGACCTTTAGACCTTAATTTTTCAACAGGTGGGGCTCTGATTATTTGCCACTTTTTAAAGAATTTTGTGCGGTTTCACTTTTGCTGACTTCGTCTCCCAAACTGCAAGCTGGATCGTCTTCAGACTTAACGGGAATGTACGTAGATTTGATCTCCACAAATTTGTTCAACACATGAGGGTACTGTCATTTTCTGATTTAAAAAAAATATCAAAATTTGGAAACATCGGTAAGGGGATATGTTTATTTTAGCAACAGTGATGGTCGCAAACAAAGGTGCCTTTGATATCATTCTGAAGTTCACATGCAGGACCACTTCAGTCTGTGCATGCAAGGTCAGCTGAGCACAGAACTAAGACAGTTTTCTTGTTTCAACCTCAGCATGACGTTGTTAGGCAGCCTTTTGTGGGTTCTTGTATATTATCGTTCAAAAAGGTCATCTCTGAGACGAAGGCGTAGGCTTTGACTGTCCATCACCTTTTGAATTCTCCTGACGAACCTCTCTCTCTCTCTCTGTTGATTAGAACCTGGGAACAAGAAATGCTTCGCACGTATTTTTGTATCACACGGATGACAACTTACCGCACTTAACTTTTCATAAAAACTACTGCAATAACCAATATAGGGATTTTGTGGCGAAATTAAAAACCAAATATGTGGTGTCTGCGCTAACGTAATATTTCTGAATTTATCGATGATAAAATGCTCATGTGACACCGTTAGATGTAAAAAAAAGAAAAAGAAAAAACAAAGAAATCTTACACAATCGCCTGTCGGTCAGACCAGCAGTGTTTTATGTTTGCTGGTGAGCAGTTGACGATGGCAATGATGTTTCAGATTCCAATAATGCGGGAAAACATATCTATCTTTATTGCTTTCTGTACGTGGTGCACCTCTTAGTGGCGGTAAACGACTTAACCCTTTGAGTGCCATTTGCAGCAAAAGTCGATGTCTTGTGAATAAACATGACACAAGATTGATGTTCTTTGAAACCGACCGTTCACTCAGGAATCGATATACCTTCATTTGTTGAGAGCACAATAGTCCAGGTCAACAGCTTTGCACTGAAACAGTTCAGGCATATGGAATCCATTTGGGCCACAATTTAAGGAGAAATCCACACTTCAATGATTTGTTGATCAGAGCAACTTTATTCAGGTCATGTCAAAAATTTTAATGTGTAAAACATTTACATGTAATAAGTCATCTGATACAGTAGGAAGCGCAGCGGGCACTCATATATCGCTACAAGGACTTTCAACATGGTCAAAGACGTGGACATTTCACTTCTAGGAACGAATTGAGGCTTTGCTTGACTTTTTTATGTGTGGCAGTACAACGGGTGGCCGAGGTCATTTCTATTCTCTTTACAGTACGCAGTACAAAACCATCCACACGCGTCCTTGCTTGACTGAGCCATCTCCAAGCGTCCTTGACAAGTATGTTTGTCAGGAAGCGTGATTAAAAATTTTGGGCAGGAAATTAGTAATATTTGATGCTATGCCACCTGACAACTGAAAAGTTTGAAGCCAAGATCCACGGTATACAAACACATGATGATATATCGCTTTGCCTCCCGTGATAATGATCTTAAGAGTGGTTAATCCCCGGGTCAAATGCTTAAATACGTATGACATTCCTAAATGTGTGGTTTCGAGGCGAAACAAATTCTTATTCTGGGATCGCTATCTTCTGAATGCAGGCTAATTTTACGGTATCTTGACAGATGACTTTATAGCTAAAAAAAAAAAAAAAAAAAAAAAGGGGGGGGAGGGATTAATAGCGATCTTGGGTCAAGGACGTATAAGATACGTCCATGCTTTGATAGAATACCCGTGACAGAAAGCCCAGCCTGACCTCGACATGATGAACTACACGAATATTTGCAATGCTCCCTTGCCACTTCCCGTAGCAATCTGGATGTAAGTTGCCGTTGCATACTTTCTGCTTCATCTTTGTACGTGTTGTAATTGTCACCAAACATATATTTTAAATTTCCAAACGGACATATCAGAATAAAACAAAACAAATTTTGAAAGCAACAGCATGTCGAACATTTTAATTATTCCACGTGATTGACCTTGATGGGTGTATATGAGTTGCTTCCAGAGCACCCTACAGAGTCGCTATTGCTTTCTGTTGTGGACGATCGACGACAGTACATCACAGACAAAAACGATCGAGAAAGATCCTTTTGAAGCAAGTGCATTATGGGCATGCGGGGATTCTCAGCTTAAAACAACGGCACTGGCTTCCTGTGCCAGTAGGCAAGCTGAGCGTCATTCAACATGTTCAATGCCAATGCTTTTATCGAACCTGCTAGAGATGTATTATCATATAAAAGTGCTGTCGTCTCACGCAGGCAGTACGAGGCCAATCAATGCAGGGCGATAATGTAGCAGCATTATGAATCACCGCATTTGATATACATTTATTTACACCTTTGCTTTCGCCTGAAGATCTTATAATGTTGCTTCATCATCTATGAGACTCTGGGAAGTCGCTACCACAAAATAAGGGATTGGTCCATCCTGGATGATTACAGATCTTGGCAGAAGTCAGGAAGCACCGGAACTGGACCAATCTGGCCCACATCTTAAAATGAACGAGGCAAGATTTTATTGAACCACGTGGAGACGCACGAGTTGCAATACTCGATAAGCAAGGCAGAACCACGCGAAAGAATAATTTGTATCAATCATGACCTCAGTATGTGATACAGGTATGTCCGATGATTAATTCCAGTTACTTGAAAGACAGTAAATTGTAATTTAGCTGTTGATTGGGGATATATAAGTATGATCACGAACCTCTGTTAGAAATTTCGAAGCCAAGTCATACATCGCGCAGCTTCAACAGTGAATCATACTCTTGGATATGCATTGCAGTTTTATCGCGTTGGGCAATAGTCACTCACCCATTCTGACCCCTGCATGGACACAGCAAACCTTCAATTTTCTAGGTGCGCTTGTGAATCCGCATGTGAGCATGTAGGGATGCCAACATTCAAAGTGTGATTTCGGGGACAAGTAGTCAAGACCATCAGGGTCACAAAATAATTAACAAAGAATATAGCAGCAAATACTAAATTCGGATGAGGGACACAAACCCGAAAATTGGTGAGATTCTCAGCTAATTTCAGGGCTGTCCCTGACGAGGCTGCACAAATCAGTGGTCAGCATTGGGCGGTTACCGGCGGTGGTCAGCGGGTGCCGGCGGGAGTGGGCGATTACCGGCGGGAGAGACTAGTGAAAGGTAGCTCTCCCGCCGATAACCGCCCACTCCCGCCGACAACTGCCCACTCCCGCCGGCACCCGCCGAGCCCACAGAGGCTGCCACTGGCCTCGGCGGGTACCGGCGGTACCACCGCCGAGTCCCGCCGAGACCCGCTGGGACCCGCCGAAAACCGCCGGCTCCCGCCGAAATGTGCCAAAACCCGCCGAGACATTTTACTAGTGTATGTATGTATGTATGTATGTATGTATGTATGTATGTATGTATGCAGGTAGGTTGGTAGATATTAAACCAGCGAAAATTGGCTCCCATGGCCAGCTAATTCACGATTAACATACAGTAATTTACAAACGCAGCTAAAAAGTTGAAAGCACACATCAACTTTTTTGTACGTTTCAGTTACATTAGCAGTATTGACGTTCCTCGTGAGCTGCTTACCATCGCCAGTGGACGCAGGTCAGTATACAAGAAATTTAACATAAAGATCATCACCCATTTTCCCCAAATCCCTTTGATTGACTTCCAGAAGGTGCGTTTTTGTGTCACTCTATGAAAAATAACTGAAAGCCCGGAACACCAACCAAATCTCTAAATGTGGGCTGTAAAGACTAGCAAACACGGTTGTATGTTCTCCAGACACTTACTAAACGCGCTGAGGGTGGGGGAGGGCAATACCAGCTGATGTTGCTTAGTGGGTTCCTGTTACGCTTTCTGTAGTACTTTAGCATGAACATAGATCATATCACATGCATAGTCCCAAAAGATGAATTAGAATTTTAACAGGACTCATACCGGCTTTTATAATTTTTCGAATTTTCAAGTTATTGTAAATCTATTCCTGCTCCCACCATGTTGCCCAAGAGCCATGTAGGAAAGGGGGAGGGGTAAGGGGTAGGGAGTTGGTCCCAGTACGTTGGTACAAGTAATAGCGTTGCTTTAGTACATGCTGCTAACACAATATAAAATTTGGAAATAATGACTGATACGACTTTCAATTATAAAGAGGATTCCAGGTCGCAAGTGCGGTATTACCGTAAATAAAAATGCCCAGTACGCCAACTGGTACGAAAAGCATTTCCTACTCTTCTGTCCCTATTACATCGTTCCGAGAAACAGATTACTGAATACTGTTATTCCTTTGATTGCTCCGGGGGTTAGCCCGCATCTTATAATTCATATTGGTAGTGATAGGTTAGTTGAAATATTTCTCCGTGGCAGTAACGAGCTTTCGAACTGCCTGAATATCCAGATCTGTGATGCTCTCCATCAGTACATTATGGATACCAGGCGCTTTAACGACTAAATGTTTCCGTTACTGTTACTGTAGTATTCATCGGTTGGACTATGCAAATTTATTTGTGCAGGCGCGGATTTAGGGGGGGGAGCGCCGGGAGCGCGCGCTCCCCCCCCCCCGCCCCTAAAAAAAAAATTAAAAAAAAAAAAAAAATTAAAAGAAAAAAAATTCTGGCGCCTCCAAAAATTGTTGGTCATCTCCGGTCACACGAGAAAGTATAGGGGGGGGAGGGGGGTTACCCATTACATCTTTGGTCCGAGCTTTCCGAATCACCAAATTTCAAAGACACAGAGTCGATTAATCAACGTGGTGTCAAAGATCCTCAGGCTGACAGGCACAAAAACAACAACAAATACTGCAGCGCCCTCCGTCGGGTGCAGGAAGACTGGTTCCCAACGTGAATACATAAGCCAGAGTAGCGAATCGCAAGGAGCCAGGCTATTTTACTTCCCGCCATGCATTGTAAATTTCCGGTTGACGTCATAAGTACGGGAAAGTTTGCTATTTAAACTTGGGAATTTACATGTGCATCCAATAAAAAGATAGAGAGACATTATTTCTTACGACTGTTTTGACTGTGTTTTTGGAGATAAGTAACTACATGAAGCAGCAAACAGAACTGCACGATGGATATACGAAATCCCAAATGAAGATAAACCAGACATCATATCTCTTACAGTGGTCGCCTGTATAAGGCCCCTCTCACCAGAGGCCACTCCTCTTGAAAAGTCACCATTCTTATGCAGAAAGTGTAACATTTTATTATATATATTCCCCCTCTAGAAGGGGCCACCCCTCTTACAAGGCCACTTTTATGCTGCATTTTGGGTGCCTTGTAAGAGGGGAGCCACTGTATTTTATTGACAGAAAAAAGCAGTTCATGCCCCTTTAAATGCATTAAAACCCTGGAGCTTCGGGGGGGGGGGGGCTCCGCCCCCCTTAATCCCCCGCCAGGGCTCTGCCCTGGACCCGCCGGGGGCCTAGGCGGACCCCGGACCCCCGGCCTTACTTGCTATGTTCAGCTCCCCCCCTTGACAAATCCTGGATCCGCACCTGTTGTATCATATCTTTTTTCTTTAACGGGTAAATATTGAACTCAATTCATATTGGTTTAACTTGTATCTTACAAGTAATCAAACTTTGATATTCGTACAGAGTTTACACAGATATAATACATTGGTAACATTTGTTTTGTCATGTGTGTCTTGTATATACTTACTGTGTGTCTCCATGTTCTGGAGAACCCATGTATTAGCCATCTCGATGTACTATAGGGCTATCCAGACTAAATAAATACGTTTTAACTAAAAACCTCTTCTTCCCCTTCACCCTCGCACCGTCATGACGCTCTTTCTATGCGATATTGGACGATACCATGGCATCATCATCATCATCATCATCATCATCATCATCATCATCATCATCATCATCATCATCATCATCATCATCATCCACACATTTAGTTTATTTGCCGACAGAATCACAAATTTGTGGATTTGTTTTTGTCTTTTTATTATGATGGTCTGATCACCGTTATAAAAGTGTCACCTTCAACACTGTTTTCCATGCTAACCAGTTTTGCCGACCTGAACATGTAATATAGGTCGCAGCAAAGCTAGGGCACGACTGTTTCAAAACAGTCGTGTAAGTAGAGCTATTGTCACGTTTGCAGGGGAACCACTTCAGTGGGATGAAATGATGAAACAAATAAAATGCTTCATGAGATGCCAGGATGAACACGGAAGGTGCAACCTGACGGGCGACGCGGGGCCTGTTCTCTGTGGTATGATATGCCTTCGTTCTTTTGTATTTCCATAGGTTACCACTTTGAGTAGTGAAAAGAGACAGGTGATATAAGATATTGCAACGCAAACGAGACTTTTTCGTGCAATGTACCATCATGAAAGTAGATTAATTCAACCTTAAAGGCCTGTAATATTTACAAACGGTACTAACGAATGTTCAAAGGAGTACTCTTAGAGTCTTAATGAAGTGTTCATGTGCTTCAAAGCGGTCAGTAAAAAAACATTAACGTGTTATGAATAAGGCAGTTTTTAATCAAAGTTGGGCAATTACCGTGCTTCTATTACACATTATTACACAAGACCAGTCTATGTGTCATTACAAAACATCAAACCTTATCGCTAATGTCTGCTTGATTTCATATCATCAGACACGAAATCTCCCTCATGTCTCGTTGGGTCACGTGGAAGGGAAATTTACGTGCTGTTGCGTCACAACATTTAGCGCAACATATATTCAGTTTTACTCAAACGTTATGCTTTTGAGGCAACTGTGGTTTTTCAGGTATTTTAATCGTTAGGACCTATTTCACTCACCTTTATGCTCATTCAAACTATTATAGTTAGAGCATTTAGGCATAAAATAATCCAACAGAGAAATTTCTAACGTGTTATCCTACAATTTAAAGCGAGGCTGTAGCATAAAACAGGGATCCGTGGATTGAAACAGTGAGGGAGGAGATATTCCTGGGAGATATTAAATCATGGACGATCAAACTGAAATCCATATGGTTAAACCAGCAACCGGAAACAGAAATCAGGAAATTTGATACATTTAAGCAAAAAGAAAGGGGAAATAAATAACTGCCACCAGATAGTATTATAACCTTGTTATATGCAAGTGCAACTTCACTCCGAAAGAATCTAGATTTTAGTGCCGCGTCACCAGGTTACGTAGGTGGACATTGTCTAATCTTCTGCCACCACCACCAACAATCTCCTCTGAAGTGATGCATATCGTTATGCACCTCCATTCTCCCATGCCTCACACATATATGAAGACTATGAGACTGTTGCCTGAATAGAATACTAGAAGTGTTTAAACACATAGAATGTTTTGCAATTTTCCTGCAGAAAATGGTTGTTGGTCGTTTGAAAGGATATGTTGGGACAATTCTTGTGCACTCAAAATAGATAAATGCCGTAAGTATTATTGTCCTTTCGCTACTAAGATACAATCTCCACATTGATTAATGCACAATCAAAATGCAGTGGTCAATCGGATTTCCGTCATTATGTAACCAATTCATTTAGCTTTATCAGTAATTCCAATGTTTTAAACGGACGCCACCGGCATGAACGGTGCTAAAAATACCTTTCTCAAGTTTTGTGATTCAGATTCCAAAGCTTCTTTTCATCGGCTAGTTCAGGTGTGTACCCGTGTGACTTCTCATGTAAATTGGTATTTCACCAAAAAAAAAAAAAAAAAAAAAAAAAGAAGAACCCCCCCCCCATTTAATCTGTATGTTGCCATTCACAATGTTCTCTGTAAGTATTCGGATGCCTACCAATAATTCTGTTTGTATAATTTTATTGATATTTATATCCCGATTCTCTATCACTGTCCTTGTGGTTCGGCTCCTGCAGTGTGCTTCTGTTCTTCAGTAAATTAGTTGAGGCAAATTGGAAAACTATTTGGTTGAGCGAATAAACTGCGTCTTTTTTATACAAATCAGTTAAAAATTGCGCGTACTAAGTGTCAACGTTACCATTTAAGGGTTCGAGGAATAAAATGTTTTAATCTGTTTAGCCTCACTTCCCACAACGACGGTATCGCTGGAAACAATAACAACAGGTATGGACCCATTAGACACAAACAATTGTCCGGCAGACAGACCATTTTCCTGTGGAAAAACACACGACAAGTGTATACCAAGGAGCTACGTATGCGATACTTACCCAGACTGCCTTAATGCACTAGACGAACAAGGCTGTCGTAAGTAATTTCAGCACCGCGATCAGTATCATGTCAAGTGAAACATTTTTTTTCTTGATGTATTTCTGGATAATCTTTGATCGTGATGAATGAACAGTAATTGAGAGCAGCTGTAACCTCCGTACCGCCTCTGTTCATATCTTGCAGGCAGGATGCGTTACACTGGTTTGTGTTTGATGTTTTTCACCCACAAGCAGAAATATACTGACATTAAAAAAACAAAATTAAACAAACAAAAAAACAAAAAAAACAAAACAAAAAACAAAAAAAACAAAACAAAACAAAACAAAACAAAACAAAAAAACTAAAAAAAAAAAAACAAAACAAAACAAAAACAAACGAAAAAAACAAAGAAAAAAACCCAAAACCTAACCCCCCCCCAGAACAATAAACAAACCAACACCCACCCACCCACCCCCCCCCAAAAAAAATCTAGAAAACATTTTGAATGTGATTTCTCACGGAATCAGGTGAAGCTGAAAATAGTAGGATCTAAAACTTGGTTTAAACACATTTTATTTCATGAGACCAAGGATCGGAGAACTAGCATAGGCTTACACAAACTCCTTCCCTTTTAATACTTGATCCGATAATTAACATTTTGTAAAATACATGTATATATATATATATATATATATATATCCAATATCTAGAGGAATGTCGTATCAGAGGATGTCAACCAGTTAATAGGAGACATTCATATTTAACTGCGATCCTGCTCACTTCTTGTGTTGCCAGGGCAACTGACTGTTGCATCTACCATGATCAGGGCAGATTTGTATTATATACTACATAAACATCTACAAATAACACATTTTCAACCAAAAGAGAGACCATTTCTGATCGATTAAGGCATAGTTTATGTTTCAAATATATGTTAATACATTTTCTTAAGATTATTCTGTGTTCGTTTTGTTTATATTATTGAGAAAGTATTGACCATGCTGAATACATGGATCTGCCTTGATGTAGGTGGCTCCCTCTTTTGCTCAATATGTATTAGAGTAGGACCGCATTTAAATATGAATAAGTCCTATTCCTTCGAAACATACTAATGCAAAGTCATTCGTATGTACAGGGATTCAGTTCATTACAATATATGCCACCGCTTCACAAAATCGGTTCAAAGTAAAGGGTATTATGCGCAGTTTCAGTGAGCGACTCAATCCTTTATGCTGGCCTTTCTGTGGTAACCAAAAATGAGCATCAGTCATCACTGGGATATTGGAAGAAAACATATTTTTGCTCTGAAAAAAAAAGTAAAAAAGCAGAACGTAAAAACTTTGATACCATGGTTTTTACTCGACGCGTAAACAGATCGAAAATACAAAGGACATTGATTGTTGTGGACATGAATTTAGCTCAAAAGTACATCAGCCTGACCGGTTTGCTGCAGAACCAAAAGCGTGCGCACACATCTGCATGGACATGCATGTATCAGGCAAAACGTAAAGCATTGAATGAGAAGTACACTGATATTTGAATTGGAATATTGAAATAACATTTTTGTCATACTTTATTCTTTACTGAAGATACAGCTGTCATAAATTGAAGTTGCCTTGACAGAGTGTTAATTCTTATGAGGATACTTAGGCGTACATTGGGATCATGTTTGATAGAGTGCGTGTATTAGCTTTAATGGAATCACCATGATTTTTTTTACACTTGTATGCAACAGCTCAACCTGTATTATGTATCTATTCTGTTTTTTTTTTTTCACTTGTTAATACAAGCACCCCGGAAATTCAGCAGTAACAGCCACAGCAACAGAAACAACCCCGTGCTCTTTATATGTGTTGGAGGATGCGGCGTTTTCATTTTGTTGATAATTTTTCGCATATGCATCAGGCGAAGGCGACGGAGAAACGAAGAACGCCTGTCCCTGCCGCAGGCTAGCTCTTATGAGCATGTTCAATTACCACAATTGCAGACTGACAGAATGGTCGCAACCGAGGTACCAGTACCAACAAAACCCACTATAACGGTGACAGTTAATCCGCATTTTTATGAGTGGCACTCCCCGTCTTATTATGATGCGAACAGTGACAGCAGAGACATTGGGTATACGAGTTCGCAAACAGACGCTATGGCGGTGCCCAGCACACCTCCCCCGTCATATTCAGATGCTGTTGGCGAGATGCCGGTTGATGCTTCATTCATGCAAGAAGCTGAGTCACACGTAAGTCTCAATTTCATTATTTGAGACAATATTTCCACTCATCACAAATTAAGTTTTTTTCTGGTCTTTTTCATTCAAATTTGTTATATCAGTAACGTTAACGCAAATTTATCTGTGGGTTCCTAAATGACTTTTTGTTCATGTGGAGTAAGTCTTAGCCGCTGCAAGGTCACTTTGACTTTGTTCATTTATGGTTAATTGTGCCAGATTCCTGGTCATTTCGATTTATAGCATGATTGTTTGCATGTACGATGGTACAAATGATAGCGGTGTGTCAACAGATCTTAATTTGCGTCACTCTGGCCAAATTATACTTTTTCCTCTGCGTACTTGTCCATTTTTACTTTGTTTATTATTAAAAGGTGTGTGTTCCATATGCTATATTCTCGATTGATGTAATTTAATTAACTCTTTCACTGCCACATTTTGGACCGAGTCGGCAGCTTTCCTTGACGTGTCCTTTACTTGTCACAGCATTGTTTAACATACTAAAGCTACGGTGTATACGGATGGGTGGTTTTAATTTGTCCACATAAAAATCAATCCAAGAGTGTATCGGAAAGTAGAATGGCGATGTTCATACTGTATATATGTGACCCATTTAAAGCATATCTTACACAACTTGCTTCTACAAATGAGCCTCGTAAGGAGACACTACGAGCGTATCAACGCCATGAATCTTTCAAAAATATATTCTTTATTATTACATACTGATTTTTTTGTATTACATTGAGGATGTTAGGTAACAATAAGCTTCAGCTGCTCAGGACGCAACACTTGAAGCAGTTTTCGCTGCTGTCGAAGAAGCGTATCTTGGGGCGATGCAAAAAGCATAGTGCACATCCACTGCACAATAGGCAAGAAATTGCATGTCACGTTCGCTTGAAACATTTTGTGTCCAATGGGAATTAGCGCAGTATATAGCGAAATATGCTGTCACTGGAAGCGTTATTAAAGTAACTTTTGTGGCATTTTCATTACAAAGCCTGTCACTTGATTTTGTTTCCTGTCGATTCTAGCCAGTAAAACCAATCATACACGGCTGTATTTCATAAAGCTTGCAATTTTACACGCGCTTGCTTGCTGTACAAGTTAATTTCACCAACTAATGCCATACACATACAATGTTACGCTACAGATTGAACCACAAAATTTAGGTAAATGTCTCGCCTTTTGTGTATCTCAAGTATGGACACGTTTAAAACGCTCTGTACATGACACAGCCCATTCGATTTTGAGTGTCTTTTTTATGATGCAGATTCCTTCACACCCTGACGCTCAAATATACGATGTCCAGCGACCTGAAATATATGACACAAGGGACAGTACATGAGACAAGGAGCTCCTGCTCTCATATTTATCTATGAGTGAATTGTTTACATATGACACAAGGGACAGTACGTGAGACAAGGAGCTCCTGCTTTCATATTTATCTATGAGTGAATTGTTTACATATGACACGGGGGACAGTACGTGAGACAAGGAGCTCCTGCTTACATATTTATATATGAGTGAATTATTTATATATGGCACAAGGGACAGTACGTGAGACAAGGAGCTCCTGCTTACATATTTATCTATGAGTGAATTATTTATATATGGCACAAGGGACAGTACGTGAGACAAGGAGCTCCTGCTTACATATTTATCTATGAGTGAATTATTTATATATGGCACAAGGGACAGTACGTGAGACAAGGAGCTCCTGCTTTCATATTTATCTATATGAGTGAATTGTTTACTCATTTTCGATCTCAAAAAGGAGCGTTTCGTATTGATGAAAGAGGGCGGTTTCATATGCAATGCCGGCGGTATCCATTATTCAAACATATTTCCCGTAGACTAATTTATACGAAGATCGTTCGACTATGTTATTTTTCTTGGAAATTCAAAGTTCACGTTAATCGAAACATTGGAAAACAACCATTTAATGGAGATGGATATTTTATAGATGTGATGCAACAGTCGTCAAGGTATGTATTTGAATGGAAGATTATCGAAAACAGCGGGGCAGCGGTGTACATATAGGCGCAGGGAAAAAAAATCCATATCAGTTTCATATAATTCCAGTTTTACACTGGTCACACAATTTGGTTATAGCTTTTTATACCCGACGAATTCAAATTCTGGGCCTCTAGCGAGAATTCTGCAGCCTTATGTTTTTTAAAAGAGAAGATTCTATCAACGGAGCATGTCGCCTGGAGGTGGCACTGCATGTGATTTCTCCCTGACAGCGGTCTGTTGCAAGTGGAGACACCTGGGGGAGAAACACAACTTGCTTCATTCAGCGGTTGAATATGTCATGTGGCACAGGTAGCAGGTGCTACCACCAGGCATACTAATGTATCAGGCGTGCCAAATTAAGACCAGCCAATGGAGCGAAAAAATAAGCGTACGATAACTTGATCACAAAACAATGAGTATGAACCAAAGAGGAACTGTCAGGGTGTTATTGTAACCAGGCAGTGGTAATTATTGTGCTACGAGAATGTTGGAGCAACGTAAGTGATCGTATTTGTCACATGTTATTGACCGTGTCAGTATTAAAAGAACTGACTGAAGCTGTGGTGCTTCAAAGGCAATACAACAGTACCGTGCCGGAAGTGTAGTGCAGCAGCATGAACGATTCTGTTGTTGGAGGAACACAGCACCTTGTGCTTCTGCTGCTCACAACCTACTGCGCGTCCGTCTTTGTGCATGGACATGACAATTGTGATTGTGTCACTGTAAAGATGTTTACATTCCAGACAATGTGAGGATTTTAAATACTAAGTGGATAATTCATCTAGCGACGCCACTGTTTAGAAGTACGTTGTTGCTGGTACTTGCAGGTGGAGATACGGAGGGGGGGGGGGGGGGGAGCGTGTGCGACCTGGACTCTCCCCTGTGGCTCGTGGTTGTTAACAGGACATTATGTATCATGAAAGTATGATTTCCGAACCAGTGCTGCCACTTACGATAACATCCCTCACTGCCCCATTGGTTTAACATAGGGCGACGTGGATACGAACTCCTGTAGCAAATATGATGCATAAGTATTAAATGGCATAGCCAGGACTTGAAAGCCAAGTGTATGGTCCAGTACGTTGGAGAAAAAGTTGGCCTGGAATAGGGGTGATCTGGGTTGGTTTAATTGACACACAGCCTTTCATTCCCATGGTGCATATTTGTGCACCTAGCAACCCATGCCATTTGAGGTCAGGTGTAAAAGGGGGTCAGCAAAGCCCATTACATTACAGTGAACCTAAAAGTCTTGAAAGTTTTGCCCTGCATACGAGGAAGAATTTTGTATTTATCATCTTATCTACCTGAAGTACATATATAGTCATCCAGTATTTACACCCTGGTGTGATAAAAATGAAAGTTTAAAGCTTATTTGACAACATATAGGGAGGTTAATTTATACCTGCTATATTTCAAAAGGTGAAGATCATTGAAAGTGACCACAAGATGTGGGCAGCCAACCATGAACAAGATGGGCAGCACCATCTTTAGGTGGACTTACAACGGAGACCAAGATCTCTCCTATTGAGATGAGGTCAAACATTTCGCAGGGCGTGTGTCCAGTGTTGAAATACATTATACGGTTTGAACGGCTTTTGACGTCACACGAGATATCAGTGACAGTCAACATCAACAAATCTGTGCACAAACCATGGGTCTCTCTTACCTGTAAGCCCTAAGTCGGTCACTCCTCTTGTAAGGAAAATGGTTTAAAAGCTTTGGTCGTAGTCCTAAGTCACGATGTAGTCTTTACTGTATAAGTGAATAACAGAACTGTCAGTGTGATGTGTTGGACGCATTTTTAAATGGCTACTTTTTCACAGCGTGTGTTCTATGCCATTCAAACTAGACGCCATACACATAACGTCATACATTTTCGACAAAATGACGCATTATGCAAAGTACTGTTAAAAAAAAAAAACCCTCCCAATTCATGGCATTGCAGACCTTATATCAAATATGTGTATTGATGTTTACTGTTGGTGGCGACATTTTTTTAATCTTTTCCACGAATAAAAAGCAAAACAATCTTTGTTGATTTTAATTTTTAGCTCTGCTGACTTGCTAGTCAGTCTGAGCGTTTAGGAGGCTCAGTCGTCTGTCCGTTCCCAATTACGTTTTCGACTTCTCCAAAGCCGTCGGACAGATTCATTCAAACTTGGTGGCAAGTTACCTTGGTTAGGTCTCTACTAAGTTTGTTTAAATGGTCACACTCCAGTGACTTTTGGATAATTTAGCTCAGAGGTCAGTCAGCTGAGTTTAAAGAATAGTAAAATTATAACAACTTCTATTTTATTTTTGTTACAATTTTTTTTTTGGCGGGGGGGGGGGGGGGGCGGGGGTGTCGAGTTCCATTTTTCTTCTTAAACCTACTTCAGCCGGGCAGCTGATTCAGCTCAAAACTGTTCATCCATGCCGCTCAATGTTACAAACTTTAACCCTTAGGCAACCATTATGGCATGCATATGAACAAATTCACACAGAGCGATGTTATACGCCAAATGCAAAGATCAATGAGTATAAAGGAGATTAAACGCATTTTACACCTCATGCAGCTAGTTACAAAAATACCAACTTATTGCCTGAGACTCAATTGACAGATATCTATGCGGTAGTGGTGTGTAAGAAAAGTACTTCGCCTTGAAATCAACAGCATTGTCAAGTTATCTAATGGCTGTGCTGAAACGGATCAATTTAGTTGGAATTCCTTGTTAGAAAGATATAGTATATTTAATTCGCGGTCACAGGATATGATGAAGTACACTGTCGCACTTCGTCTCGTAATAAGTCAGTGCACTATGATGAAGAAAGACAGTCGCATTTCGTCTCGTAATAAGTCAGTGCACTATGATGAAGAGAGACTGTCGCACTTCGTCTGGTAATAAGTTAGTGCACTATAATGGTCACGAACCAAAGTCATGGGGGGGGGGGGCGTAATTGCTACTTGCCACGGCCCATAGACTGACAACTATTAACACAAACAATTATAAAGTACATACTTCTGGAACGTAAATGATAAAAAATGCACAATTGAAATTGGGGGTACAAGTTAGGTTTATTCAAATTGCGAACTTCTTCTATCAGATACTAGGAATATATGTGTTTTTGCCTGTTTATGCCTGGCAACAATGCGCGTTATCGCCGATAGTTTTTCCCCCTTACTTAAAGATATTTTAGGATTCCATACAAACCTGAAAGTGGCCTCCGCAACCACGTTCAAAACTGTACTCAGAGCTGACCGGCAGACTGCATTTTAACAATTACACGACTGATGAAGTTCCCGTAAAGTGCATTGAAATAAATGTATGGACAAGCTATTACAAGTTTTGTCAGATGACTGGAATGGTACTGCTGCATGCATGTGTCTGTGACTATATCCGATCGCCATTAGTATGGGATTTACATGTAAAAATCAAACACTGTTTCTCCTTTTGCAACCACCACGACATTCTCGCCAGAAAAAGGGTGCTTAAATTGGGGGGGGGGGGGGGGGGGAGCGGTCACTACTGCTTTATAAAATTGGATGCTTCTTCACGTATCAGTCACCGACGATGGTCATGGTTTCGTGTGGAAAAAGAAGTGTTAGTCACTCTGGTATGACAATTTTGCCTTTGGGGGTGTTTCAGACAGGATACACTGACTGCAACTGCCAGGATGAGAGAAAAGAAAATGGCAGCTGCCTAAACTGTGCTCTAGGGTTTAGAAAGATTACCTAACGACCTGCTACCCGTCACAAGAGCATGTTGCAAATTTATCTCCGGCAAGCAGTGCACAGCGGCATGAATGTGTCACCAGCAAATCAATGATAAATGTGTCGACTCAAATGTTGACTCACATCATTAATGCGAAGCAGCAAAAATCCAATATTCTTGACCCCTAAGGAACATCAGCCGTGACAATTCACTGACGTGAAATGTGGCTAAATTCAGTATATAAACATCAATATTAACCCTATCTTGGTCAAGTTGAATTAAGCCACAACCTTGCTTGGCTGAGTCAGGACCCATCTGCACCACGGGAAGTTTTTGACCAGTATATACTCCCTGAGAGTTCTCGTGCAGGGTATAATTCCTGATAATTCTTAGCTGCCATTTTGAGCTTTAAGAGCTACAGACAGACCACAAACTAGTATTTGTAATAAAATGATTTAAATAAGGGGAGTGATAATTTAGGAAATATGCGTAAAAATTAATTATATGTTCATACAATTTGAAAAAGTTTTTTTTTTTTTTTTTTTTTTTTTTGCAAGAATTAAGAAGAATTCAGTAGGAATGGCATTACCTTGGGGAAAATGCCCTACCGCCACCAAATGATATTAAAAAATATCCTATGAAGTCAAAGTTTATGTTTTGCTGGATTATGAACGATCTTTGTCTATGTTTACATACCCGTAATTTTCAAGTCCAGAAATAGTTGAGTTTGGCTTTCCAGATAAAGAGGAATTACACACGATCCTACGAATGACAAAAAGAAGTAATATGTGTGATTTTGATCTTAAAAAGCATCTAGGTTACATAGTTGATGAAATGTGCAAAATATATGAACGGTGTACAATGCCTAGTTTATACATGAATAAAATACATGATAGGAATATGAACCAAATCTCTTCAGTGAGCGAAACACTTGTGTTCTTCCACTAGTTTTAACTCATTCCACTCTGATGACGCTTTTCCCGGTAATATCTAAATGTCGTCTGCTAATTGTATTTTACTAATTTAGGGATTATTTTTCAATATTTTGGATGAAACTTGCATGGAAGATCATTCCAAATTATATGCCCATGGTCAACAGCTTTCCTTGGCGCGCTCTGGGCGCATTGCGCCCAGAGCGCGCCAAGGAAAGCTGTTGACTCAGTCTTCTATCAGGGTGGAATGAGTTAAGAAAATAATGAAATATAAAAGAAACCTGAATGGATATAGCCTTATGAGAAGAAGGACATAAGCTGCTTTTGTCAAATTGAAAGGATATATGCGTGTAATGCTGGGACAACCCACTGGTGCAGAATGTTCTTGCATTTATTTATTGACATATGAATTTCACATAGAAGTTGAACATAGAGCAAACATCTGAAATATATGTTAAAAGTTGAAAGTTCTTAAAAATCAAACATTGAAAATTCTTCTGACCCTTCAGCACCAACATATTCTGTGCACAAGCAATAATAGTTCGCCACATGTGTGGATATACCACCATTAATTGTGTTCACCGGAAACTAATGAGAAAATACGTCCTGTTTGTAACTATTTTTGGTAATTATATTCATTAGCACTTCACAAACCAATACACAAACGTGAATGTGCCCCTCTCAAACATTCGATGCGGTGACATGATGGCTGAGCTCCCGGGAAAGTTCTTGTGGAATCGGCGTCCATGAAACCTAAGCCACATCCCCAATGACACAAGTTTTCATCGAAAGATAAAATCACGCTTTACTCGTAGTGAAACACAGCCTTCAGCTTCCTAGAATGACATTGAAAAACGTGAATATATAGAAAGCATCAGCAGTTCGGGCAGGCGGCAGGTCACAAAATACCTTCACAGTTTGTCAAATCAAGTGAAAGGGTTAATTGATCAGGTTGACAATCTGGCAAATCAATCTTGAAGAAATAACCTGAGGATTGAGGGTATCCGAGAGACACCTGGTGAGTGTTGAGGGCAAGCAGGACAGAAAGTCAGAGTACTGTGTCGTGACTATCTATACTGATATACAATATCAGCGAATGTCAATATTTTTGATAATGTCCGTGAATATTGAAACTAGTGCCTCTGACATGAGTTGAACTTAACGTATGCTTAACCCAGTCTAGCACCATAATTGTCGTGGTTCTGTTTTTCTATCTTTTCGTTCATAGTGGAACCTAATTTGCTTGCTCAGCTTTATGTTACTGTGGAGGTCCAAGAAAGGACCACGAACTCTGTACTTTATATAAAAGAGAGAATGGAGGTAACAGTCTATTTGAACGATGGCAGCATAACATATGGAACAAATCACCCAAGGTCCTCACACCTAAGAACACACATACATTTATACGCCACAGAAGGAAAAGTAAAACAAGATACAAAATTCATTTACGCACAAAAATAAACTGAAACAATCATCCACCTTGCATGACAGAGACGAGAAAGATGAGGCAACACAGTTACCGATTTCTAGATAAAAACTATCTTGTTTTATTGCCCGGCTAAACAATACATTTGTTATCAATCCGCAGTCCCTGCGCTGTCTGAAGATTTTCCAAACAGCGTTCAACTCGACACAGGCCCAACAGACGGGACTGTACAGCATTAAATGTACAAATGCAAAAATGTTTCACATTTCCAGCAGATGTGATCTCCATAGGCCTTACCTATGTATGTATGTATGTATGTATGTATGTATGTATGTGTGTGTGTATGTATGTATGTATGTATGTATGTATGTATGTATGTACGTATGTATGCATGTATGTATGTATTTGTTTTTCTATACATCCACCATGTTTGATGTACGTACATATGCACCCAAAGTACGACTGGCATTTGATATAACAGGTCATGTACTAGCTGACAACTTATCTTTTCTTTTATACATTTGAGAGCTATTTGTTGCTCAACTCTAATTTAATATGTCACTTTTCCCTGAAAAACCTAACAATACATACACACCATACATTACTCTGAAACATTTACACAAAACACACCTAAATAGGTTACATCATCTTTCATATTCCAAATTAAGATTCAGCAAATTATATTCTTTTGCGCGCAAAGAAAACGTAAGATGCGGGGAATAAAGAAGGGACCAATATTCCAGTGCATATTATCCCACTAATGTCTAATCAGCTTTCTGGCCAACAACTTGTGATTTTTACTTCTGAATTACAATGTCGGTTGGCTTATATTATGTTTTGAACAGCATATTGAGATGCAGTGATCTTCGAATAATCAGACGTTCGGGGAAACATATTGTTCCCCATCTGGTCAGAGATCTGTTTCGGCCACGTGGTAAGATATATATATATATATATATATATATATATATATATATATATATATATATATATATATATATATATATATATATATATACATATATATATATATATATATATATATATATATATATATATATATATATATATATATATATATATATATATATGTATATATAGTGTTAGAACTACCCTCATACTGCAATTTTAGTCCTGTAGCACACAATGTCTTTCAGGGGAAATACCGACACCAAAATAAGGGAGGATACTGAAACTGTCCAATTGGAACACATGGATAATGTTACACTAGCAACAGCCAGTATCTTCCCATTGGAAATACAATCACCCCATTAAAATAACATTGAATGTCAGTTTATCCCTCACGTTCTACATTTGCGCAAACAGTGACTCTAATGACGTTATGCGCCATGACGTCACTCACGTTGCAAGGGTGCGTGACGCACAAGATGTATGACTTGACAGCAGAGTCGTGTATGCCTATTTCTTCCTGAAGGGGAGGTGGCATTTTCTCACACAAAATTATGAACTAGAAATTGTACGTTTGAGCTACAAGGTTGTTATGTAGGATCTTACATAATCCCAGGAAAAGGAGCACTTGCCTTTTTCGTCAAATCATGGTTGATACATTTAGGATACAAAGATCATTTCATGGTTAAATCAGTCTCCTACCCTGTACAGTTTCCCCTCGAGCTCTATCCTCCCTCTATCCTTCGGGTCTCGGGAGTATACAGGCTCTCAGGGGAACTGTGCCGAGTAGGATACTCATCTAGCCATGGAATAACCTCTGAATATATGTCTTTCCCTTCACAATGGAGCACCAAAGAGCAGGACTGAAACCTTTCTTTATATATATATATATATATATATATATATATATATATATATATATATATATATATATATATATATATATATATATATATATATATAACACTTCGCTTCTTCAAAGTGAGAGAGCTTTTCTACAGTCGCTGGGTGTCGGGCCAAACGTATGTATGATCCAAACCAAAGTGTAAAAAAACCTCAATACCCTTCCCTAGTAATTTGCATTAATTCCACAGAAACTGCAAAGAGGAATTCAAATGTATATTACGTCGTATTGCAACCTTGGTCAATCGTCAATATTAGAATTTGTCGATGTATGCTCCTGATATGATGGAGACCGTGTTTCGCTGCCCTTCCGTTCAAAGTCATATGCAAAACCATCATAAGGTCTTCGTTCTTCGGTTCGACTAGTGGTAACAGGTACCATCGGAGTCTCAGGTTGAGTGGTTATTATGGGTTCCAATTGTGTGCCGCTTGGGGAACTGCCAGCTAAAACAGAACTATGGAACCTTTAATTGTGTTAAAATCCATGAACATGATTTTTGAAGAATAATTTGAGCGGACATGTTGTTTATGTCGTTTAACCTAGTTATTGTGATTCGAAATAAAAACACATTTTTATTCCGTCTGTCCAGGCCAGGCAGCGTCCTGATGTGAAACGTCAAAGAAAAGCGCATTAGTCAGAATGAGTGTGTTACGATCTCACTCAAAATGTCATTAGCCAAAATTCCAGGAAGAGCAAGTAACCCCCAAGGCGAATATAAACAAGAAGTACTGTCCAAGGACAACCAGATACGTTTTCATACTGCAGGTCGCATTTCTAATGGGGAATGTTGCCTGTATATGCCACTGCAGGCAACTTCCCCTACCATTCACCTGTTGCAAGTAAGAACACATGGTGCATAAACAAAACCTACTCCATTTTGGCCGAAAATGTCATGTGACACAGTTAGCAGATACACTGCTATCAGGTGGAACAATGTATCTGACGGGCAACATGCGTATATTTCCAGATGAAATAGTGTCCATGTCAATAGCTCTACCCGGAAACAGTGAATTGGCCATTTGATTTTGACTTTCAACTCGGATTAAATATTGCAACTTTCAAAATTTGCGCCCTGGATCCAACTTCCCATTAATGGTTTGCTGGTGTGAACCAGGTTGTAACTTTTTGAGTTATTGGAGAACAAGACATGTTTGTGAAACATAGATACCCCCTACCGTCATTATGTTCGCCATTATTACCCTGTTGTTATTGCTATATTGGACACCCATTACCTTGGGAAGCAGATGCAGAAACCAAATTCACTAAACTGGTCCTTTGCCTTGGAAATTAGGTTACGGTCATCGTTCTTTGTAGCTGATCTAGTCCTAATAGAAGACTGTGAACATCTAGAAAATTAATGCTCTGACTAAAACCATTCTGCAGTTATTGAGCAGAAACCTAATTCAGTAATGTGGCTCTGTCACCTTGGGAACTGACTCAAGGTCACCCATTGTAGAATTTGATCTAGCTCCTATAGAAGGCTATATCCCTGTGCAATATGGAAGCCATAGGTGGGAAAAATATCTTTAGTTATCATGCAGAAACGAAGGTCACTATTAGGACTCTGGGTGGTGCCCTTGGGAATTAGGTCAAGGTCATACACCTTTTTAAGTTAACTAAGCCCTAAATGAGGACGGCCTGACGTGAAATGTCAAAGAAAAGCGCATTATTCAGCTTTGAGTTTCTACAATCTCATTCCAAATTCCGTGAAAAGCAAGTAACCCCCATGACGAATATTAGGGAGCAGTATTGTCCCAGGACGACCTGATGATATTGTGCATTATTGAAGTCATAACTTAAATTCTGAGTTTCTTCGAAGTTGACTAGCTTTGAATGAGGAATGTAATCCTGTGCAACGTAGATGTCCTATCGAAAAAAAAAACGTCTCTAGTTACTGTACGAAAACCAATACTTGCTATAGTGCCTCCATGACCCTGGAACTAGGTCAAGGTCAATCACCCTCATTACTCACCTAGCCCTTTTTTGGGAGTATATACCTCGGCACTATCAAAGTTCTATCTCAAAAACTTCCTTAGTTATTGTGTGGAAACCAACGTCTCTCTACCGACCGACCAACCGAACTAGTGACCTTGGGAGTTGAGGTCATGCATCTTCTAAGCTGACATCGTAATTTGAATTTTGAGTTAGAATGCACAAACTAAGTTCGCTTAAGTGGTCTTCTGACATTTAAATTCAGGTCAAGGTCATCAATCTTCAAACTTGATCTGGCTCTGGATGAGGACTACAAGCCTATGCAATACACAGGTCCTTTCATAAAGAATTTCTAGTTACTGTGCGGACATCAAACTTACTGCCGTATCTGCGTGACCTTGGAAAAAGGTCAAGGTCAGCCACCTTCATACTTCACCTGGCCCTCTGCACATACCGGAGCGTGGTTTAATTTAGCTTGAACTCGACTATGGAAAGGTTGTTAGACACAGGTCTTACCGTCTCGTCTTCCTCTTGTTCGTTTGCATACAAACACCATCGTCACTCCAACTATCCCCGTTATGCCAAGAATTACGAATAAGGCCCATTTCAAGGGTGACTCGTCAGATGAGTCACTGTTTTGCACTAAAAATATAAAAGTAATGAGGAGCTTGTCCCTGTATTTTTTAATTTTAATAAAAGGTATCTTGCTTTTTAAGCATCATCAGGAGGTCTGTATTCGTGTTTCAGTCGCGCCAAAGACGCTTATGAACATTTTTGAATGGCGAACACATGTTGACAATGGACATATGCGTCCCCTCTAGAGAACGTGCATAACAAGTCTGAGCCAGCAGCACGCCCAAAACACAGTACAATGGTTCTGCTAATACATGTTGAAGTCACCCAACTTGCTAAAAGTCAATATGCGGACACGTAACATGGATATATTAAAAATTCAGCTGGAATTTAATTTTTGAATCTTTTCATACTTTCTATTTCCAGTGTAGTACATTTCAAGAAGAAAAGGGGAAAAAAGCAAAAGATCCATGGGCGTAATGTTCTGGTGATATATAATGTGATGTCCATCATCAAAAATCATCATTAAAAGAAATCTGCAAATTGGTAGTCGTATTCCATTCTATACAATATTTATTTTATTTATCAAGACAATTTTGAATCCAGGTTCACTTTCAGACACGAACATTTGATCATCCGCATACAACAATGAGTACTGATAATATCAGGAAAGTTATTAATGAAAATATTGAATTTAAAAGGTCATTAATGAAAATATTGAACCTACAGTACATCCTTGTCTTAATACGTAAATTTGATTGCTTGTTCTTGCATTTCTCGTGAAAACAATCGGAACTTCATTTTGTATTTGTTTCGATGTTAGATATTTTTGTAAAATATTGTTTATTATACTGCAAAATATTTTGAAATACAACTTATTAAAGAAATGCCTCCATGTGGGTTTGGGTCCTAATAAAACCCATCTTGCGAAGCCATGTGTAAAAATTACTTTTCAAAGGTAAGGGAGAACTCCTACGGACGCCCATTGTTCTTAACCTAACTTCACTTTTTATCTGGTCAAAACATTTTATCTAGTTCGGACGACTCCCTACGGTCATAACGACATATTATCTGGTTAAGACGACATTTTATCTGGTCATAACGACATTTTGTCTGGTTCGGATGACATTTTATGTTTTCATAACGACATTTTATCCTGTTAAGAGGACCTTTTATGTGGTAATAACGGCGTTTAATCTGGTTTGGACGGCATTTTTTGTGGCCATAAGGACATTTTATCTGGTTCGAACGACTTGTTATATGGTCATAACGACATCTGATCTGGTTACGACGACGTTTCGAGTGGTCATAACAACATTTTATCTGGCTCGAAAAACTTTTTATGTGGTTGTAACGACATTTTATCTGGTCAGGACGACATTTTATGTGGTCATAACGACATGTTATGCAGTTCGGAAGATATTTATGGGGTTGTAACGACATTTTATCTGATTGGGACAACTCTTATCGGGTAATAACGACATTTGATCTGATTCTGACTTTATATGGCAAGGACGACATTTTATGTGGTCATAATGACACTTTATGTGGTTAGGACAACTTTTCTTCTGGTCATAACATGCATTGCTGATGCCGGCACTCTTTCTATGTATTGCTTGCGAAGTGCACCAATGATACCTGTTAACTCCTGCTTGTATCTAGCACTGAAAGAGTTAATGTTGGTTTTAAGAGACATGTTCTGCACGAAAAATACATACATACATACATACATACATACATATATATATATATATATATATATATATGTATATATATATATATATATATATATATATATATATATATATATATATATATATATATATATATATATATATATATTAGTTTATTACTAAAGTAATATACATGGCATAAGGGGTGGTCTTGATTGAGAGTTTATTTTCTCATTTTATATGTGCATGATGTCTGTACAATTATTTGAATATCACATACAGACATGGTTTTTACGGTGAACTACCTCAAAATGAATAAGCTTGTTACATTTTTGTGCTTGTTATGTTCATAATACATTGGTGGAAGATAATTTGGCATTGGCTATGTGTGTCTGGTGGGTAAATTGGTTTTGACATGTTTCACTATCTCTGTTATTTGTCTACAATATGGGAGGACACTAACGCAAAATTGACGCGGTTTATTAAGTGGAGGGGAAGAGCCTGTGCATAGGATAACTGAAAAAAACAATAGGATAGGTGATCCTGGAGCAAAGTAGCAAATTTTGAGTGTGTTATGAAGGGGAAAAAAGAAATTAAAGATGTGATTTCTGTGCTCAAATATTACGCCTAATCTAACTAATATTATATACATGCCTTGCACATA
Source organism: Hermodice carunculata (assembly GCA_964020975.1). NCBI lineage: Eukaryota > Metazoa > Annelida > Polychaeta > Eunicida > Amphinomidae > Hermodice > Hermodice carunculata. The sequence goes on from OZ026627.1 coordinate 29,061,772, forward strand.
TGATCAGCACAGTGCTTGTTAATCTTTTCCCTTTTGCCGAGTCTTGGAATTCAAAATACTGAAGTTGTTAAGAATAGGAAGCATACGGCAAAAAATAGATGGGCTATAGAGTTTTTTTGCAGAGGCCTCATACGAACCAATTAGATACTGCAGGGATAAAAAGTAAAAACATGACGAAGTCCTCTTTTATGCAAAGGTATATACATTTATACGTCTTGATACCATGTATATACATTTTGGATAGCTTCTCCCTTTCGGCGGGAATTTTGTTAGCCTTTTTGGGATTTGTTTGCTGTTAATTCTCTAAAAGAGACTGTTTCTCTTATAAAAGCTGCATCCTGACTTTCCACATCATTTCAATGTACAGGTATTTTATTTCTGAATCGATATCATTGCATTTAAAGAGGTATACATTATTGACACTAATGGTAATATTTTTTGGAAATAAATTAGTTTTTTGGCTAATTTTACAGGGTATTTCATAACGTTTTAGTGTTTATTTTATTACTAAAGCATATCTTAAAAACACAAGCGCCTCTTCGTATCATGTTTCGCTCTGTCGCTCAGATTATCAAGTGAATTTCTATTTCATTTCTGGAAAAAGACAATAGAATCTGCACCACTTACTTCTTTTAAATCTGAAAGAATAAAAAAAACTTTAATAGAAGCCGGGGCTATTGCTCCACTTCATCAGTCTTGTAGATAATGTAGGACGTGCTTTGAGTCGAAGGTTGAGACAGCCGAGTGTGTAAGAATAATACTAATAAAGCATGGAATTATATTTATAACTTGAAGGGCAATCATGACCAAAGAAAATATCGCAATAAATGTCGTCCTAACCAGATAAAATATCATTGTAACCAGCTAAAAAGTTGTCAAAACCAGGCAAAATATCGTTATGACCGCACAAAATATCATTATGATCAAACAGAAAGTCGTACAAACTAGATATAATATTGTCCTAACCAGATAAAATGTCGTTATGATTACATAAAATGTCGTTCGAACCAGATTAAATGTCGTTATGACCACATAAGAAGTCATGTGAAACAGATAAAATATCGTAATGACCATTTTAAAAAGTCGTCCTAACCCGCAAAAATGTCGTTATGACCACATAAAATATCGTCCAAACCAGATAAAATGTAGTTATGACCACATCAAACTGGTCCGAACCAGATAAAATGTCGCTTTGGCCAGAGAAAAGGTGAAGTAAGGTTGACACCAATTGAGCTTCCATAAAGTCTTGATTATAATTCTGCCCTGAAAAAGTTTAGTAGTAAGTGTGCCAACACATCTGAAGCATTTTCAATCATTTCATTGAGTATGAGTCTTTCCAAGTTACTTATCAGTTTCAGTTTAGATATCATTAATTTGATTTCCATTGTCTCAATTCAATAAATAAGTGCCTAGAATGTAGGAATGCGTGAGCCAATATTGTCTTAACTGGGCCATACAAGGGGAATTGTGAAGGGTCAACACCATGAGACATTAATTATGAGAAGCATTTGAGCCATATTTCAGGATCTATTTTATCACTTCTATTATAAGCATTATTTTCCGTGACAGCTTCCAGTTTATTCAAAAGGTCTCAAGACCTTTTTGGATTTTGTTCTTTGAAGTTTATCATGTTATCCAGTATATTTTCTATATAGTTTTCCTTTAGCTTCGAAAGTCTATTAAATTTTCTTCTGGGGTATATGTTTGTCTAAGTGCGATCTTTCTGGAGTCTTTGGACACTTTTTTTTGCAAGTTGCTTCATGTCATTATATAATCTGTAGTAATTATGGTCCGAAAAGGTTGGTGGTTTTCGTTTTACTCTTTTGTAGGATGCATGTAGGATTTACAGCATTTCAATTATAACATGTAGATTTAACTGTCAAATTTCAAAGTCTCCGTCCTTTTAATACACGCTGCTTTGTGGACAAATGTCTATTTAATAGAGTGCCGCCGTTTTCACGTACTCGTCTCTTATCGGAGTTTCGTCTGATTTCAAGATCTTAAGCTTCGACACCGTTTTCATTGAGGGACATATGGACACTTATAATCTTTTTCAATGGGTATCCAATCTTAATCGGCATTGATGATGCATTAAAATCGCCAATCCTTATACAAAGACCATTCTTTTCGGCAAAATTTAACATATCCTTGAATGGTATCTCTAACAAGTCAACACAACTAGAAAATACACTGTGAACTGGTGGAATATATACAGCTCCTATACAGTTATCTTTATATGAGTGGAAAAGAAAAAATATCGAGTCTTATCCAAACAATATGTAGGTATATTCTGTATAATTTGAAATATTTCTTTATATATATATAAATATATATATATATATATATATATATATATATATATATATATATATATATATATATATATATATATATATATATATATATATATATATATATATATATATACATATATATATATATGTATGTATGTATGTGTGTGTGTGTGTGTGTGTGTGAATACTGCAGCTCCTTCGTGTTTTTTTTCGCTTGCTTTTAGTATATAATAAACACATTGATTTCAATATTTGTTTCATGGGATACATGCATTTTTAGCAGGCCACTTATATCGAACTTGAATTTTCCAAATGGAGTCGGGATCGTCAATTTATTGTGTGTGTATGAATTTACGTAATCTTACAGGTATCCGTATGTATGTATGTATGTATGTATGTATGTATGTATGTGTGTATGTATGTATGTGTGTGTGTGTATGTATGTATGTATGTATGTATGTATGTATGTATGTCGTTTTGATGTGTGGGTGTTTGTTTATGAAGAATTTGTCTTTGAGCTGCATCCTATCTCTCTTTTTCCTTTATTCCATATGACCTAGGTCAATTACTCTTATACAGCAAAAAACATTAGTATTTCCCAAAACTTGTTATATACCTATTTAAAGGATTCTACAATCATTGTACAGCTTAATGGGCGTCACACACACAACATGTAATGGCACGGATTTCTATTAAAATATGTTTAATTTACATTTGAATTTGGGATGAACAGAGTAACCGCCTTGAACCTGGATAGAGCTTCACAAATCTAACGCGCATGTTCGGAACGATGGTTGCATGTTAATGCCTCTTCGCAGTCCCGACATATCACTCAAATGGAACTTTACTCGTCACCTTTTTGAAGATATACCCACTTATTGGACATTGGTTATACATACAACCCCCCCCCCAGTTTACAGTGTCTGCATACAACACATCATGTGGTACCTATATGCTTTACACAGAAGCAGTGGCGGACAAAAATTTTTCACCACTCTAAATATGGATTTCGTGCAATTTTTTTTACAGGGTAAACAGAGACTGTGTGCGAGTACTTACTGCTACAAGACTCTTCGTCACTGCCGTCCCCACAATCTTTGATTCCGTTGCAAACCCAATACTGATAAATGCACTTATTTCCAAAACGGCACTTGAAAGGTTTATTGGCAGGGCAAGCTGCAGAAAAAGACATGACAGCAGCATACGCGTTAATAAACTGAAAGTCATTGTAGTTTATGCGATTAAGTGTGACTGAACCCGCTCTGTGGCACTGTTCTCAAAATGTTGCTAACGTTTACGACTACTAGTGTAACAACCCTCTTGAAACAAGTCTTTCGTTTGTAATTGGCACGATTTTAGAACAAGAGAACTGTGGTAGTCCTGTGCTCAGCTGATCTTACATGCACTGACTGAAATGATCCTGTGGACTTCAGAATGTTATTAAGGATACCTTTGTTTAGGATCATCAATTCCTAACAAGAACATATCCCCTTGCTGATTTTCCAAAATTTCGATTATTTGTTAAGTTTCGGAAAATGACAACAGCACCATGCACAGTAGTGAACAAATTTGGAGGAGATCAGGTACAGGTACATTTCAAATATTAAAGTCTCAGAGGATCTGACAGACGGTTTGGGAGAGAATGATCTGAAAAGCGAAAACGCACAAAAACTCTTTAAAAATCTGAAAAAAATATGATAGTGCCACCAGTCTAGCAAAATATGACTAAGCGTCCCACGAAATATCCCTGTGCAATTCCAAAGCAATTGATCTATCGTTTCCAGAGAAAAAGATACGCAATTTCGAAGCAATTTGCGGATTGGTTTCAGAGAAGACTTTTAAATGTTTTGCCTATAAATGAACAAATATTCGCCTTAATTATAAATGTGAAATGTGGACAAATGGACACACGGTCGTGGCGATGGTCAATCACAAAAACTCAGCTGACAGAGAAGAAAGCTGAGCTTTGAACAGAACAGATTAGAATACTCCCTCCAATGAGTGATTGTACTGTGTTCGTTGGGGTTGAAAAATCTGAAAAAATATCGTAGTGCCACCTGTTGAGCAAAATGAGGTCTAAGCGTCCCAAGAAGTACCCCTGTGCAATTCCAAAGCAATTGGTGTATCGTTTCCAGAGAAAAAGAATTTATCAAAATGAAAACGAAAATCTGTAAATATTCTTAAAATCATTGGGGCAAGACCCTTTGAAAAGAGTCGGTAGAGATTTACCTAAGGTACATCCCCAGCAAGTTTGAAGTGAATGAGTTTGGTTGTTTTGGAGAAAACGACGAAAATGTAAATTTTCATTGTAATCCCCACTGGCTTTAATGCATGTTAACAGAGATGCGTGAATCAACCTCAGACGTCCCAATGTAAAAAAAAAATCATTAAAATCTGGGTTCCACACTATCAAACAAAGTGAATAGTTTTTTAACTGTTCCACAAGCTACATTACAACCAAGTTTCAATCAGTCTGAGTGACAGTTTTGGAGAAGTTGAAACTCACAGAATTTCATGAAAAAAAATCCAGCGCCACCTGTTGAACCTATTAAGGTTTAGCGGTCCCCACAACTGTCCCTACACAATTTCAAAGCAATTCGCGGCGTGGTTTCAGGGAAGATTTTAAAATATTTTGCCTACAAATGAGCAACTACTCACCAAAAAGAAAACAAAAGTGCAAAAACAAAAGTGGAAAATCAACAAATGAAGAAACTTAAGGTACATCCCCATTAAGTTTGAATTGAATCTAGCTGATGGTTTCAGTGAAGTTGAAAATGTGAAATGTGGGCGGATGGATAGACGGTCGTGACGATGGTCAATAACAAAAACTCAGCTGACAGAGAAGAAAGCTGCGCTAAAAAGAGGTATGATGTAAAGGACACAGTTTTACAGAGCCACACGGTGGATGCAACATCATGGACCGGAATATAAAGCAACAGAACAGAACAGATTAGAATACTCCCTCCAATGAGTGACTTTACTGTGTTCGTTGGGGTTGATTTTATCCAGAACATTTGGGCTGCTGAACAGACTGATCCAATGCAGTTGGCTTTGAGTATCTCGTTCAGTGACTAATGATTGCTAATTGACGCAAACCTGTTATTATCATGCCATATATGTGACCGTGTCATTATTTATTACCCTGTAATTCCTATGCTTTGAAGGACACAGTAGCTTGTGGATACATTTCGTGTAAAAACCGAAGGAAGGGATGGGAAGGGTTTTTTTTAAAAACTAAATCATGAATATTTTTAAAACATTGTTCTAACAAGTAAATGTCATTCGTCCTTATTCTGCCATTTCTACCTACTACAGATAAGGCTGCAAGTCCCGTCGTCACATTCTTGCTCATGTGCCCAGCAATTTCCTCCTGCAAGACCAACAAAGAAGTCACATTATATGATTAAAACTAAGCAAACATATCTCTCGATTTCGAGTTTTATGCCACCTTTCTATGCAGCCAATCAGTTCAGATTTTCCATCACGTGCCATTATTTGAAATTGAAAACTTGTATATCAATACATGTTTTTAGCCTTGACTACATATTTCAGTATGTTGAAAGTTTGAAGTCGAAATGTTTAAAACAGTAGGCATATTATTTGAATTAAAACTATGTAAAATTATACCACTTTTATAGAAGTTGTGAATGTCTTCTTTGACACTGCAGTTATAAACATTACCATCGTAGGCTTACCACCAAACAAATCTGAATGCTGTCAGTTTATTTGTATTGACAGATAGAGAAATATACTGCCCTGACACCCGTTAGCAGGTATTAATTAATAACCGGGCTCCCGGTCATACAATAGCACGCTTTACAACGCAAACTTGATCATTCCATGCAAGGACTCCGGCACTGCTAACATTTCAATGTTCATACAGTCAGTGGCATAGCTGACTATCGAGAACACCGCTTGATCTCACAATTAACATTCTAGTGTGGTGTTTAGTCATTTTAGGCAGCGATCTGCGTCACACTATGGCGAGCCCGTACTTCAATGGAGGGTGCACTAAAGAATTAATGCGCGAAGTCTTAGGGTCCGAGTAAGTGCCACTGCAAAGTTTAGCATGGTACATGCATTCAGTGATCTCCAGCAGATGTTATTTCAGAGCAAGTGCCACTGAAAAGTTAGCATGGTACATGCATTCAGTGATCTCCAGCAGATGTTATTTCAGAGTAAGCGCCACTGAAAAGTTAGCATGGTACATGCTTTCAGTGATATCCAGCAGATGTTATTTCAGAGGAAGACCAATATTGTGTGTGTAATTGAGACCCACAGTATTTTTGCTGTCAGATACATAAGTTTTTTTTTTTAACTGAACCTTGCATCAGGTGAAATGTATTAATACAAAAAATATGGTTCTGTGTTGTCAATATGTCTTTAATTTGTCTGGTGACCACCAGGTGTCATCTTTGTACTGCCATAAAAAATTTCCGCCGAAAGCGTTTTTGAAATTTGATCAAAAATTGACTGCTTCAATCCTGTACTTTTATTGCAATATTTTGGTTTTCCTGTAAATATTACTGAAAAAGTGTTATGGGCCTGTAAATACAGCAAGATTAACAAAGAAATGTACAGGAATTCTAATTCTTTAGTGCACCCTGGACTTGGCCATAGATCAGCACCAACCCTAGGCGCAGAAGTCAAGCTTTGCCCGGCGCTTTGCGGTATTCTTGGAATCACATCCTGGCACTTCAGGCAGCCAGCCAATCAAAAAGTCAGAACACCATGCAGTGCCTGCCACGGTTAGGGTCAGATAAACCCACAGCTACCTCTGTAGTGAAACTGTTTGCTAAAAACAGCCACAACTACTCTTCCCGAGCACCAAATTATCATTTAAACCCCATTATAATTAGAGAAGAGTTGTTTATGAGCATCACTGATTTCCAATTAAAAATATAGTTAGCTTTCTGTAACTTGCATCCAAATGGCTAATTTCGCATGGGAGTAAGCGGGAATATACAGGTGTGTGCATCGTGCAGAGATAACTAGGTCAGTGCCCGTGATGTCACATCGAATCCAAAAATGACGCGCTGAACTGTGGTGAGGCTGCATATCCCAGCTCTTTGCCGCTGTTTCACACTAAATGCTACAGATCGCCATTAAATTAACCAAAGCGGAAAAAAGGCCACCGAAAATGACAAAATACCGCAGATGAGCTTTCCTACTGTCTGATAGATGGTTTGTTGGGATATAGACATGGGTTCAGCTGTCTATCCATCTGGTGCCGGTACTTCTTCAGACCATGCAAGGAAAACCTCTTGTTTTAGTCGTATTTGAACCAGGCTGAAGAATTAAACTTGGAAACTCTGAAAGTCCCAGTAGTGACAAGGTGTTCATGTACTCACTGCACACTAATTTCAGGCGTCTACATGGCCCTGTTCCACATCTCACTTGAAAATACTTGCAACCATTGGCTGTCAACAAAGAAATAACTCATGTCTGTAACAAATTTCGTTTTTTTTTCATATCAACATTATTCGCCGTATAACCGTGGTCAGCAACATAGTCTGCATACTTAGAGGAATTTTCTTTGCCTCTTTGGTCCATTTGGCTTTGAACTGTCCATATTGTATTTCCAAATGCAAATGGTCAACATGCAGGACCCGTATGAGGAACTTTGTACAATGCCAGTTGGGCATTCAAAATGAGGCTTACGAAATGTGAAATAAATGCCCGTTAAAAAACTCATGTACTGCTGAACAAATCATAATATTCACTTCAAAAGAACACTCAATGGTAGACGTAAAAATGTCTGTAATGTGTAAGGATCATACCAGGAAATCATCTTCACTGGATATACCACATACACATTAAGGTGTATCTTTCATGCCGATCTTAAACAAGTGTGACTAACACCCAAGCGAAGGGGGAGTGTCGCACTGCAAGAAATCTGTTGTCAAAAATGTATGATTCAGGAATTTTATAGCTCTGACAACTGGTTTCATAATACTGTAGTTCTAGAAATTTTTGCGCTCGATTTAATTTCGCGCTACCACCAAAAAGTGCTAAATTGAAATACGAGAAAATAAGTCGCATTGTATTTCACTACATAGTATTGCGCGAAAATTCTGAATTTTAAGAAAAACTGAGTTTGCGCAAAATTAAACACGCGCGAATATTTCTAGAACTACCGTATTTGATTTGAATATTTTGGTTGACGCTGGATTTCTAGTTTTTAGAGGTAACTGATTCCACAGCCTAATAATCGAGAGAACAATCAATTATCAAAGAGTTCAGTGCGAGCACGGAAATGAGGAATATTAAACTGCTGACGAGTATGGTAGATTTGGTTACCCCCAATAGAAACAGTAAGAAGAATTGAGCCCAATGGATCAGGAACGAGCTTGTTAACAAATTCGTACATTAACGTCATCTTTGATATTTCTCTACATTTGGCTATAAAGTTGACCATCCGGTTTCCTCGTATATCTTAGCATTACTCGATCTGTTTTATATTTACAAACCTGTCCCACAAGAAAGCCATTCAATATTATTGATTAAAATTTGACTTTAAATTACTACTGCTTCACCCCCCCCCCCCCCACTTTGCAATCCCACACATATATTGTGCGGTGGAATCGTCCTGTTACAGTGTATGTCCACTGAAAAATAAGGTCTACATGCGGAAGGATCTTAACATGGGAGAGAATTGAATTAATTGAAAATACAAACGTATCTGTAAATTAAGTGTCATATATATATATATATATATATATATATATATATATATATATATATATATATATATATATATATACATATATATATATATACAAATGGAATTGTCTCTTCGACCAGGCCGCGCTAATTGGAGAATCTACTGCACATGCAAGCACACGTATACCATAAACTACATTCACAGAGTCAGGCTGCTGATAGTTCAACAATGGCACAAACCATCAAGGTACAACAGGCAACTGGTGACATTGCGTGCACTAACTATAGATATTTTTTTCGACGCAAAACAATGAAGAACTGGAAAACGAAGCTATGCTCACAAGCGAATGTGTCAGTGTGTAAAAATTACACATGTTGATGGCCATAATGTTCCCCTTAATTCCCTGTTGATATGCTGTTGGTGGCTATTCCATGGTGCTAGTCACTATGCACGATCAAAGGAGATAAAATCATATACTTATTCCCAACCATATGTCAAATACGAAATAGTGTAACTTTCAAATACTAATGATTCAGAACTTATGGCATCTGCAGCCACTTTTAAAGCTAGTTGTTGAAAGTAAAAAATTCTTAAAGCTGCCATAATGTCTTTCCAGAGGGGAGTAACGGAACGTTTCCTTACTAGCATACTAGGGAATATAATTTTTCCCCACTTCGTACCGGCCATAATTTTGGAACAATCTTACTTTGCTGTACCAGCGTAATGGGGCCTCGCTAATCCCCTTTTGTGATGCATGATTTTCCCATTTTTTTTCGAACGAAGTAAAAAGCGTTCGAATTCCACAACTTTTGATCAGATGTCACCAGCTGAACCAAAACAACAAACGTACATATAATATATACAATAAAATCCTTCTACCTTAAGCTTTTGGTTATTGGAAAAAATCAGAGATCTGCGGCATCACCACCAAGTGACCAATTTTGTTTGATCCTTCAAGTTACGATTCCGTAAAATCTCAGCAGAATCTATGTGACAGTTTCGGAGAAGAAAAAAACTAGAAAAACACATAACAATTTGTGTGTGAATGTGTGTGTGTGTGTGTGTGTGTGTGTGTGTGTGTGTGTGATCATGGCTCTAGAGCCTGGACTTTCGTATTGTAAATATCTGGTATGATGAATACATATCAGGTGTCTTGTACATGTTGCACATAAAAGAGACTTGCCTTAATCATTCCGTCAGACAGGCACTCTTTGACATGAATAATTAAGTTTTTGCCAATCTTAAACATCAAGACTACTACTCATAGCCTTCAAGTATGAAGGAAGTACTGCAAATCTGCCACGTTTAGATTTTTACCTGTTACTAAGCTGTCTTTTTCCAATTCTACTCGCAGGTGAAACTCATCATAATCCTGGTCCGGAAAGCAAGCTTCGTTATTTATTTTTTTAAAAATTATGTCATTTAAACACAAGATGTTTAAACCAAGATAAATTAAGGCGAATAATATTGATGTAGATATCGCTAATGAATTTGACATAATGGCACTGTCCGAAACATTTCTGACTGACTCGACACTAGACTTGCACAAGTCCCTGGTGCATGTCCCTATTTTCCCATCCCGCGGTCCCACCCAGAAGTGCGATACATTTTCCCCTCCACAAAGCTAACTGAGTATTATTATGCCAACTACACGGTGTTATTAAGTAGGTCCTACTATTATTATTTTTTTTTAACTGGTCGACACTGCCGCCGTGTCGGTTTCAACAGTAGCAGCTATTGAGTCCTGGTCAGTTCTAATCCCATCATCATTGCGAGTGGAAAGTGGCCTTCGATGAATGCATGGCTAGTCACTGGCCACTCAAGCGAGACAAAGCTGACCGTCTCCCTCCGGCTGCCGACACCAGGGACTTGTCAAACTTGCACAAGCCCACTCTGGACTACCATCAATTCGGTGGGAGTGACGTCACAACATCCGGGGTTTCGCGGGATCTTAGAAGTCAAATCAGTGCCACAACTTTTTTATTTTTGCATTAATGCAAAATGATCCACGTCATGATTTAAGTTTTGTTGAGTAAGACCTCTACATTTCTATGTGGCTCTTTTGTCAATTTAAACAAAAACTCTTGCCCTACACCCTACAATGGAAATGTATCGATCTCAATCACGATTTGATCAAAGCGGTCAAACCTGTGTGAATACAATTGCATGGGTACCGGTCCGTGCATTTTTCTTCGTTAGCGTCACGAACGATGGTTCCTCTTTTATTTTTTTCTAAAGATCGGTTGTGTGTTATAATTGCCATTCAACTATAGTGGTAGAGCTTGTTGCTGCAGTAAATAGTCCATAAACACACTTTATCGCAGTTACTGACAAACTGTCAGCATGATAAACACGCGGCAGCGCTATTTTCACCCGAGCCATGTTTACCTGCGGCTGGCGTATTTTACTCTCTTCCCGTGAAAAAATTGGACCTCTACTCTATTGTACGTAAAGACTGGTACAGTGGTAGTATATGTTATCATTGTCACCAATTTACAGCGTTAAATTTTGTTCCTGTCTTTAATAAATTGTCCGTAATCGTCACTTGTCACTCTGCCCTCCTTCCCAATTGTATTCTACGAATAAAATATGTTTAAACCACTTGTGTTCACACAAATGTCACCCATCTTTCAAGCCAGACTTCACAACACGAGGCAGCGAGTTCTACCGAACGAAACAGCGATAGAAAAACTTTTTGATTAGACAGCGAACAATATGTGATCGATTCTGGGCCCTTGTAGTTTCCGACTAAAATAACGACGCATCTGTTTGAAATAGAAGCAGTTTTGAAGGCGTTCCCGCTAAAATACTTTTGTTTCAGCCAATGGGAGAACTTGTTGTTAAAATAGACAAGGTTCTGAGCATTTTAACGATATAAACAACATGGCGCGGAGACAAAAAAAAATCGAGATAGAGACGATGAAATCACCCTATTTTTGCGCAGTTTTGCAAAGTTACATCATTCAAATTGTCACAAGCAACGACCCGATCATTGATTTAAATCATTGTAGAAGGAAAATATTCATTTTAACGCCGCTCGAAATAGCCATCGGCAAGAACTGACGTTTCTCTGCAATAAAATGTGCATGCTTGCATGTAAATAAACAACAGTCAACACAAGGAATTTGAAACGGCCTTGAATCTGTCACGTGCTTGACTGCTCATGAATAATTCATAGCAGCGACAAGCCGGCAAGTTTGACAAGTCTCACTGGACGCCCTCTGCCTGACGCGGTGCACTGCAATTAATCCTACATTACACAGTAGCTCAATTAACAGCTTCTGAAGAGGAGTGCGTTATGACCGCTCGCTTGTCTGTGTGATAAGAAACACAGTGTAGACCGCCCGGCGCTAATCATCTGGAGTCAATGTTATCTGGTTATATACACGTTCCACGCCAATCAGCTAGGTAAAGCTACGACGTGTGTTTACTTAAAATTTAATTTGGCAATGAATTTGATTTTAAATAAAATACGGAAGACAGTCCAGTGAGACTTGAGCAAGTCTAACTCGACACCGGACGATCCATTTTCTGAGCCGGGCTTTCACGGTATATTGCGCAGGATTCGCCCGCATGGAATTGGTTATTTTGAATCGTTTACAGTTTCAAGGCGTCGTGTTTTGAAATTTCCTGACGTAGCAGTACTTTGGGCTGAAATAAGGGTGTTAATAATACATTCCTTCTAAGTGTAGTGTACAGGCTCCCAAACGTAACTAGTTCCTTTTGGGAACATTTTCAAGATGGTAATGATCTAGTAAAGAAATCCAGTATCCGGATTATTATCATAACCGGTCATCTTAATTCTGATTCCAGAACTCATTCTGGTCGTAAATTAGACACTACTGTGCCACTAATATCCTATCCCTGCATATCGTCGATTCCAATCGAATTACCGAGAATACGGCTACCCGTTTGGACCAATTTATTTAAAATATTTTCAACTTTTAACCGGAACATAGAGTGACTCCTCCACTAGCTAACTGTAACCATTGCAATATATATATATATATATATATATATATATATATATATATATATATATATATATATATATATATATATATATACATGTATATATACATATATATATATAAATATATACATATATTCATATATAATCAAGGCATCTGACAAAGTTTGGCATCATAGCTTAGTGCACAATTTAACCAAAAGCAGTATAGGTGGAACTGTTCTTTCGTGGTTCAATGATTATCTCTCTAACTGAAAACAATGTGTAGTAATTGATGGCCAAAGATCTTGTTGGGGACTAATTAATGCTGGTGTTCTCCAAAGTTTAGTTCTTGGGCCGCTACTTTTCTTAATATACATAAACGACCATTGAAAACATTGCCGAATCTGAAATCAACCTTTTTCCCGACCATACCTCCCTGTTCCTTACAGTTGATCATCCCCATCGCAGCCGCTGCATTATTAAATTCAGGTCATTCTTCAGTTTTTCAATGGCCACATCACTGGTTTGTACCATTTAATGCGTCAAAGACAGATGCTATGATTATTTTTAGGAAGCAATAACCAGTAAATCACCCCCCACTTTTATTTCAAGGACACCAATAACCCATGTGCGAGTATACAAGAACAATGGCTTAATTGGCTTGTTAATAGCTGAATACACAAGTCACGTCCCAATGGTCTTGCCTGATGTCCTGCAAGGGTGAGGGTATTTTACAAAAAATACACTATGAATATGTACAATTTCCCTAAAAACTGCCCACAGAAACCAGAGATACACTTTGTGCGAAAAATGCTGAAAAGAAAGTTTTTCAGTCACCCTTGGTGCTTTACATACTTAAATTATGAAATGCCCAGTCAATTGTGGAATACATATTTATTCAAATTTATCAAAGCTTGCAGGACTTTCTATTGTTCTTTATGCTCACTCATGCATTTCACGCACATCCACTATTGTACACAGCCATAAACATTTAGGTTTCACAATAAAAGCCTATCTGAAATGGAATGAACATATTAACCAAATTCCTCAAAACCAACAAAGCAATTGAATATCATGAAATTTCTACAGTACGTTTAGGACCGCTAGACATTGGAACTGGTCTACATATCTTATGTGCGACCTATTCTGGAGGACACCAGTGTGGTATGGCACGGCTGTACACAGGATGATGAAAACCGTGTGGAAAACTTTCAGGTTGTTACCGCACGGGTAATCTCCCGGGACAATGAAAATTACTCCAACAGTAGAACTCTATGAAGAAAACTGGATAGGAGACAATTTCCAAAAGACGTGAGAAATGCATATTGATTTCGATTACCAAATTGTTCATAATTCAACACCAAATTATCTACGACATATCTTCCCAAATGTTCCGTTGCCTTATACGACTTTCAATTATAATAACTGTAGGCGGCTCGATTTACAGATCTGTTTGAGAAGTCCTTTTAGCCTCCTGCTACATGCCTATGGAACCTTCTTCCGTTATGTGCTCGTAATGCCCATCCCCTGTCACAGTTTTTTAAAAAAAATCCAGACTCCTGTTTTAGGTCCAATGAAAGACCCTAACCTTTGTTACATTGGTAAAAGAAAATCTGCTGTATTACATGCTCGACCACGTATGGGCCGTAGCCAGTTTAACTTTAACAAATATTTGTTTCAAATCGGCGTTAAAGATTCTCCTGATTGTGTGTGCGGTACTGGTGTTGAAGATGTTTTCCACTCCATTTTCTCTTGTCCTGGATATTTCATTCCTGGCAATAAA